>JAHRHZ010000066.1:10188261-10236427 GCA_024137785.1 Ginglymostoma cirratum | reverse complement strand
TGCTGTGTTCATCCAGCTCCACACCTTGTTATCTCTGGTTCACTAATGTCTTTAGAGAAGGAATTCTACTGACTTTGTGTGGAATTGTATCCTTTTCCAAAGTTATTTTCAAAACTATTTCTCCTTTCCCTATCTGCTTCATTTTGCAATTTGTACAGTTGGTTACCTCCTGCCTGATCCCTTCCATTGTAATCATTGACTGGCAGTTTTGAACACTGTCAGAACTATAACAGTAATTTGCTGAGTAGTACCAAATTCCCTAAGCATTTCTTTTCTGCTTGCTTCATTTGAGGAGAACTGTGTTTCCTGGTGTCAGTTGCGGACTTTTTATTTCTAGAGACAGAGGACTCCTTGGCGCCTCATTCAGTGCTACAGCACAATAAATGAGGCAGAACAGGAGCAAGAACTTTCTGGATAAGATGATGTCAAAAATAATGCTGCACATCTATCATTGAGACTCTCTTGCTACAATATTTTGCATAAGAGCCATTGACAATTTCCTCAACGTGGAAAGGTTATCGGATTTTATTTTACTGCAAGTTGAGAAACCCCATTTTATATATGTATTTTGGTGACTTTACCTTCATCTCAACTTAAAGTTGATTTTTTTTTTAAGTTTCCCCTTGCTTGAGTTTCAAGATGAGATTTTTCGCAATAAACCATAGACTCTGTTTATCAATATTTATTTGTGGGCAGATTGTCAGTAAATTGAATTTATTTATCCCTCTGTCTTGGTTAATATTAATTACTCAATATAGATCACTAAAAAAATGATCTAGCCATTATCCCATTGTGGGAGTTTACTGAGCATGCCTCATATTCAACATTATTACAATCAAACACGTCAAAAACTACTTTGTTTGCTATTAACTGCTGCAAGCCATCTCATTGTGTTGAAAAGTATGATACAAATGCATGTCAATCCAATTTTTTTCTCATTTCTGTTTCGGTACCTAGCTTAGCACTGAATTCACCCACTGTAATTTACTCTTTCTTCTCAGTTTTTGCAATTAATTGTTAATTTCACAATTCTTTGATCTGATTAGTTAAAATACACTTCTACTTCAGTTGCCTTGTTTCCCTTGCTGGGATAATATCAGCTCATGTTTTCAGCTACTTCTCAATCAAGAAATACAAAACAAACTTAACTAACTCAAATCAGATGTGTTAGATGCCCGGCTTATTGCATCAATTGACCCGTTGTCGTCCTCTTAGAGGTTTAAGCATGCTAGAGTGGCCTAGTTTTTAGCAAAATGCCCAATGAAAGCACCTATGAAGAAATATTATTCAACTGTTTCTCAGCCGTTCTGAAATTGTTTCCAACTGTAATTTCCAAAACAATCAATCTTGTGACCTATGCCTGAGCCTGAGATTGATAGATACCATGACGTCAATTATTATTTATTGCTGCTGTGTGCAATAACGTAATTTGTGTTCTGCAAATTTTGCATTGATCATGATTTTTTTTCATGTGTATCAATGCATTCTGCCTCGTTAACTCTTTTCATTGTGTGATTGGGCATCTGCCTTTTGGAAAAAAAAGACTATGGATGTGATGGTGGGTGGGGTGCGAGGAGCTGCCAGAACAATTTCAGAACAGCTGAAAAAAATTCTTCGTGTGTTCTTTCATTAGGCATTTTGACTGGGGCTATTGGAAAGAGAATTCAGTTGTTGCTTCACCTAGAGGTGGGAAGTTGAACGCACAGTTAATGCATAACTGTTCCTCCTGAACATGATATATCATGTGAAATCGCCTGATTGGGAGGCAACACAAGGGGAAAGATCTTTAAAAAGTTCCCCAGCATTATGTTTGGATTTTAGTTAATTGTGCCATTAAAAGATATAAGTTATTCTCTCTTTGAAACTGCAAAAACAGATGCAAACTTTTCCAGATCTTAAGTGCTTACTGTTCTTCTGAAAACTGGGGAAGCAATAACTTGGGTGGCAAAGGATATTTTGAATGTTGTTTAATTGCACTGGGGAGGAATTTCTAACAGCTTTATTTCCCTAGAATTGGCTCGATTTGACTTCTTGTTTGGTCTTTTTCTACCTTCAGAATTTCCACCTATTGGTAACTGTGGTGTGTCATGCACCTAGCTAGAATATCTATCACACAATTTCCTAAACATTGTCCTACTAGGACAGCAGGACAAATTGTTTTCTTCACAGTAGTTTGAAGACTGATGTGCCCTCAGAGCTAAGAATTACACATGCATATGTAAGCAGATCCGAGATCCAAATGTCTTGTCATTTGTCACAAAGCCTGTTCAACGTACCTCTTTCATTATGAACACAATCCAGGAAAACTTCAGTGCACTGACTAGCTAACTAACTGAACAGCCAATTAGAACACTGACGAACTGTCCCAGTGGGACTAATGATCCATTATCTGGGAACCCGGCCTAAGCGACAGATTGAGTATGGATATGGTTGATTCTATTGACTCTCTTTCTTTCAATGTTTGTACAGTTGGATAAGGCCTAGTAGTTGGCAGATATCTTCACTTCACAAACCTTTTGCTGTGTACCAGCTGTAGATAACTCCAACTTTGCTGTAAAGATGCTGTACACTAAATTAAATGCATTTGCTTACGCACTTGGTTGGGATTTTCTGTCTGAAAGGCTTTTTAGCCTTGAATACAACTTATACGTTAAATGTTTGATTGTAAATGCTATCATATCCGTATTCATATTGTGTACATAAACCTAAATCGGGACCAGCTTTCCTGAGGCCCGGGCTGGCTGTGTTAATAGTCAATATAATTCTATTTTGTTGTTAATGCATTGAAATAAAGAAATGAACCTTAAAGTCCATATTAATGACTCCTTAGTGAAGTTAGTGTAGACTATGCACAGGCACTTCTATTTATTGTATTATACAAAAGTGTTATATCAGTGGAATAGATTTAATAGGTTACGTTTTATGTCTTATTTAAATGTCCTGTTCTCTCTCATTGCAATGGAGCAAAACATCACAGGGATAATTTTCACTTGTAGCATAATTAATCAAAGAATAGTGTACAGTGAGCATTTAAGACACTGACTCCACCTTAATAAGGTGGAAAAATAGTTGAGCTATAATATTTGCTCGGGGCCAATCATAACTTCAATTCAAGGAAAATGGCTCCTAAAATGCCAAGCCAGAGAAGTGTAACAAATAAATTATTACTGAAATAAAAGCCTTTTTTTTTCCTTTTCTGCAAATGCTATAATTTCAATATATTCCCTATTTAAGATTTTAAGAACATGTATAAAAGTTAAAACCCGATGGTAATTTTGTAAAGTTATTTATGGCACTAGAGAGCAACAAAGCGAATATCCAAAAAGAAAGACTCACGGTCAAGTTTGCACTGAAACATAAAATGGCTTTTTCTACCTAAAGCAACATTTTAGGAATGGATCATGATAACTGCAAAGTGAAGCTGATGGGTATGTGTTTGGAAGGCAGTGAGGTGACGAACTGAGAAGCATGGTCTTATAACACTTAGGATAGTGTAAATATTCAACTGGGTGCATTTCACAAGTGTTGTAGCAGTGATCAAATTTATTGCATAGATTTTCAATTTTTACAAAATAGATCTCGAAATTCTGAAGGTGCAGGATCATTACATGATGTTTCACAGAAGTTGGAATTTTTCTAAATTGCTAATTTATGATCTGAAATCTTTTGACATGTTTTCTTTTCTACTTGTCTCCAGATTGTAGTGAAACTAAAGACTTAACAGTCCATCTTTGCGATTTCCCTTTCGATTTTCTTTCCCACTACTATCTCCAGTTTGTTTTGAATTTAAGACTTTTACCACTTAGGTTGATTGTTTCAGCTGGTTTAGTGCAATTTTGTTATATATTTGTTATTTCTTTTTATTTTTATTTAACCAATTTGCAAATGGCAGTCCTAGCCGCATTGAGCCTTTCTTAATTTCTGCTTGCTTTTGAATACAAAAATAAAGGATTATATAGGAAGTGGATGGTGTTATTCATACTGCACTGTAATTTGTGGATTCATATTGTAATGTTAAGTTTAAATTTGGTCAAATGAAGTTGTATTAATTTTGTTTTCATTTTTTTTTCCTCAAAAAGGAGGTGAGTGCATTTGGTGAGAATGGAGAAGGAGATAGCCTGGATAATTGGACTGTCATGTGTAGTGGAACATACTGGGAACGAAAAAATCCAGTGAGGTTTAAACATACTGCTACAGAAGTCCTGCTGTCCATTACAGGAGAACAATATGGGCGACCAATAAATGGCCAACTTGAAGTTCATGGCATGCAGTATTCAAACCAGTTTAATTCTTGGAAGGTGATGGAAGGAATCTTTATGAAACCTGTGGAAGTGTCAAGGGCTGGAATGGAAGCACATATTGAACTATAAGTAAAACAAAAGCTGTCAATATTGTGTGGTTTAACTTACAATTGGGCCCTGAACAAAATCTGAATCTCAATCTGTTTTCAGTATTAGATGTACTGTGACTTAGACATGCAAAATGTTGCACCTTGATAGTACATTTTTGAGAAAATCCTGAGAGGAGCACAAGCTGTCCTGGGAAGTCCTACTTTTCAACACCAAGTGGCAGCAGAAGCATTTTAAAACACTTAAGTTGAATGGAACTACCTTTGTTTTTACTTATAATTGCAATGTAAAAACAAAATTTAGGATGCATTTGATGTGTTCTTTGACTGGAACATACCCATGGAGTATTAAAAATTAGGAGTCAATTCAGAAGGATAATAAGGCTATAATATTTGGACCACTAAAAGGCAGTGCCAAATAAGTATTAATTACATTGGCAATCACTTATTTTGAGTCCTGAGGTAATGCAAAGGAAATTTAGATTATTTAATAAAGGCAAAGTGGAGTTACTGAATGAAGTGTGGAATGACTGAAATTAAAGTTGGCAATGCAAAAGGCTGGTAATGAACTAGTCTTGCTTTATAATTTGAAGATCATGAACTTGCTTTTCTTGGTTGGCTGGTTTTAATAAGGTTTCAATTCTTTACCTAAATAAGTGGAATTTAAAAAAAAGGGTCCAGGTATCTCATTTCAAGTTTGAAATGTGAAAACTGATGAGCCAAACCCTTACTAAATGAGAAGTCATTTCTTTAAGCCAGTTACCAAATTCACCGTGCCTGGGAAGATGCATGATTGCAATTAGCCTTCGAAAGATAAAGAAACAGAGACTGGGGTGGGAAAGGGCAGTCTTAAAACAAGTAAAGCCTCAATTTTGTAATTGCTAGACCAAGCATAATTGTTTTTGGCTCTTAGCTTGGTTCTCAAAAAAAGCTATCATTTGAAAGGACATCTTTCCTTTAGCAGCCTCTTTCAATCCACCCGTATCCTAAAGTGGCCATATTTAGTGAAGTATTTACTATGTTCTTTGTTTCATTCTTCAAGAATCATGACACGTAAGACCCTGTAAATAAAATAAATTTCTCTTGGTTTTTGGAATTCATATTTCGAAGTAAGCCATTACTTCTTTAACACATCTGTGCAACTTTGCAATTTTACGTATGGTCCTATTGAGTGATATAATACTATTGTCATAATTTCATTGTGACTTATTTGTTTGGACCAGAAAAGGAGAGAAATTATTGAAACTCTGTGTTGCAAAATTGTAATGGCAAGTGACAATTGTGATGACCAATGAAGTAATCACTCATTCACTAATCCCAATGATATGATCAGTCCTGAAACAAACTGCCCTAAATTTAAATATTGATACAGCTGTACATTGGATTTTAAATATACTATTACTGAACTTGAACCAAAATGCCCAAATGTTGTTATATCCCATTTAATGTAAAACTTTTGCCACATGATAGCAATTGAACCATCTTTCATTATTTTACATGTAATAAATTTTCTTTGTTTGAAGTTTTGTAAAAAGTGAATGTTTTATTTTATCTTGGAGCTTCTATTCATTGGATTTGTTAGATTTGGAATGTGAATCTTCCTCATTTAAGTCTTATTGGACTACTAAAATATGTGTTTAGCTGACATAAAGGTAACTTTTTCACTACAAACATATCAATCCTGAAACTTGGAACAGTTGGTTTCTTTTATGTGCCAATAGTGGAGCATTTGTAATGAATGCTAAACTCTTTCTCTCCTTCATCCATTTCCTTAACCTTAATCTCTTCCTATGTTTGTCCCTTTCTCATTAGGAATATTTAGCACCTGAGTGAATGTTACCATAAATTACATGCCCAGGTGTTGATATGTATTGTACATGGGTTAGATAGAATAAATGTAAACTAAGTATCAAAATGTTGTACTTAATCTTTTTAGAATGATGCAATTAACTGAATCTTTAGTGTTTTTTTCTATCCCTTTTTAATAAATCACTTCCTTATTTAAATGGTTTATAGCTGTGGTGTTTACAGTCTGGTATCAAGCAGTTTATATTTCAAATTTGAAAGGTTTTGCTCAAGTCATATGACCACCCGCCCAAAACAAAACAAAATCAAGGCTTGACATTCAATATGTTGTACATACATTCCCCACCCCCAATTTTTCTCTGCTGTGAAAGTGCTGGTTCTTGGCAGACTGTTGTTGGCATGAGCACCAACAAACGTTTGAATTTGTGCAATTAGCCATTCTTCACTGACTCTCGGGCTTCGCTGGCACCCATTGAAGTCTAATAATGACGTGCCTCAATGCCAGCATATGGCAGTTTCTATTTGCAGTGGTTTATTCCTTTTACATGTTAGGATTATGTTACTTTAGAAGGACTATAGAGCCTTTCAGCAGCAAGCGTGGGAGATAAGTGACCCGTAGTTGGAGGAGCAGTTTTCACCAATTCTGTTGCTTCCACTTTTTTTTGGAGGAGACAGTTGCTGATTCTCTTGCTCTCTCTTTTTTTCCTGTCTCTCATTTCATTTCTCTTGTCTCTCATTTCATTTCTTCCGTTATTGAAGAATTGGTGGGAGGGTTACTGATCTACATTGTATTCTATGCTTGCTTTGAAATGAGCAAGTTCCTTGTAATCTTTGATTCAGTCTGTTTGTGCTCCTTTATAGAAAACTATACCACAAATGAAAGCTGCTTGAAACATACCTAAACTAGAAACTTAATTGTACTACGACACTGCTTCACTTTGAGAATGTTACTAAACACAGTAAGACTCTTTGAAGCATATTCTTTTTGAAAACAAGTTTGTGTCACTTGTGTCTTCAGTTTTGGCATGCCCTTATCTTCCTATTGAATGGGAAGAGATATCTACTCAGTTCAAATCCCTTCATTACCTGTAATCTCATCATAAACCACCCAACAAGGATGCACTGAGAGCACATCTAGCAGATCTCTCTCGTGTACTGTGGAGTATCTAATGACAGATTTGCATCTACAATGCACGTGGCTGTAAGCATTGTGTAATCTCAAGACAAACCTGATATGCATGTATGTAAACCCAGCAAAGAGACTGGAGTATCATACACAAAAGAAGTCTCTACATGACCAAAATATATAGTGTGTTCAATGATGATTGAGTTTTATCTACATGATTGAACAGCCATGTTAAAGGTGCTTATTGGACCTGTAAGGGTAGAATCATGCCTAGTGACATATGATGACATTCATCCTTACAATGCACTGTGTCCATGCATGGGGGAAGACTATACAAGATATGCATTTTGAGAGCAATGACATGTCAATGAGCTGTTTGACATTTCCAGCTTATTTACCAATGTATCACTCTAAGAACTCATTGTCATTTGAACTATGTCACTACATTAGGGTGGTACAGTGGCTGTGTGGTTAGCACTGCTGCCTTAGTGCCAGGGACAAGGGTTAATTCTTTTCTTGGGTGAGTGTCTACATGGAGTTTGCACATTATCCCTGTGTCTGGCTGGGATTTCCCAGGTGCTCAGGTTTCCTCCCACAGTCAAAAGTTGTGCTGGGTAGGTGGATTGGCCATGCTAAATTGTCCAGTGTGTCTAGGGAAATGTTGGTTAAGTTGATTAGCTGTGGGAAATGCAGGGTTACAAGAATAGCGTAAGGGGGTGAATCTGGGTGGGATGCTGTTTGGAGGGTAAGTGTGGACTCTGGGCCGAATGACTTGCTTCCACACTGTAGGGATTCTATTATTCTGTATCGTGGTGATCTAGATGTGCCACTGGTGTCTTGACCTGTGCTTGTTGAAGTCACGAATTTAGCAGTTTGTGTTCAGTTTCAGTTCAACTATGCATGCCTAAATGGATGGTGTTTCCATGAGATCCCTTCAATGTTCAGCTGTCGCTGACTTCTTTGTTGATTACTTTGGGAAACACCTCTTCAATGGAATGACTATTAACCTCTTAGCCTTGCATTCTTCTGATATGCTGATGATATATTTGCAATAATTAAGTCTGCAGCTGAATCAAAGGATTCCTTTCCACAGCTTGATAAGCTCCATCCATTGAAATGGAGCAATCAAACAAACTCCCTTCCGTTGACCTGTTAGTTGAGAAAGTTGCTAGTGGGTTCTCTTTTATCATTTTCCAAAAGCCTACATTCACTGGTCAATATACACATTGGCATTTCTACAGTTGAACACAGTATAAGATTAATCTCATAGGCAACCTTGTGAATAGAACCCTAGCCATCCGTACATTGTGTAAGCTTGATGTGAGATAGGATGCATCAAAATTGTCCTTCATCCTGATGACTATCATGATAAAATCATTACAAAAACTTGTCAAAGTGCTCATGTCTGCCACTTTTGGCCCTCGAGCAGTGCACAGCCTACCTCAGATTACCCTAGAAGAAGAAGGTGATTCAACAGTTTAAGCAATAGGTGAAACTGGCTGTGTCATGCTTTTATTTTGCTGTAAACCCAGAAGTAGTTTTCTGCATTAACAGGATTCTGCCATCAAGCTAATTAGTACACGTTATATGGTAGGACACCAGGAAGTACAAAGGATCAGTGGGACTTCTGTGTGCACGTCCATAGAACTTTGAAGGCAGCAGGACAGGCAGTCAAAGTGGTGAAGAAACCTTTATTAGTCAAGGCATTGAATACCAGAGCAAGGAGATTATGATGGAGCTGTATATAACATTAGTTAGGACACAGCTAGATAACGGCGTGCAGTTCTGGTTGCCACATTATATAAAGCATGTGATTGCACTGAAGAGGGCTCAAGAAGAGATTCATTTGCATGTTGGCTGAGCTGGAATCATTCAGGAATGAAAAGATGCTGTATAGACCAAGGTTGCTTTCCTTAGAGCAGAGATAGTTGAGGGGAGATCTGTTTGATGTGTGCAAAAGATCTTTGGGGCATAGGCAGGGTAGTTTGGGAGAAACTTCTCCTCTTCATTGATGGGTCAATAACCAGGGGCACAGGTAAAGAACAGGAGGCTTAGAGGGATTTGGGGAAATATTTTTTCACCCAGAGGGTTTTGGGTATCTGGAACCTGCTGCCCAAAAGGTGGCTAGCCCTCAAAATATTTAAAAATGATTTAGATAACACTTAAAATGCCTTAACATAAAAGGCTACGGGCTAAGTGCTGAACAAATGGGATTAGAACAGATGGCTGTTTGATGACTAGTATAGACACAATAAGCCAAATGGTATCTTCCTGTGGTATAAATCCTGCATGACTATTTCTGTGTGTACTAAAAGCAGCATATGTTAATGTACAGAATCTTATTTTATGTAGGCAATGGAATTTGTGTGTAGCACTTTTTTAATGGACAGATAATGGAGTCCTGGAAGCTGTCGATCTCTACTGCATCATACAACACTCAGACCGATCAGACTCTACCTGTTTGGTCTGAGAATATGATTCTCGTTCTTCTGGTATTTCCATGCCAAGGATGGCCTAACGAATCAGCACCATCCCTTCATGCTGTATACATTTTTCATGTCTGTTTCTTGTGTTCTAATCCTGGTGAGGGCAAGATGAAAAACTTCAATCTTTTGTCTCCTTTTTGCAATACTTAATGCATATGCAAAAGAAAGCAGTTTAAAGGATCATGGGGAGGAGGAAGGAAGTGGGACTAATTAGACAGCTCTGCCAAATGGTCTCCTTTTGTGCTGCATTGTTTCTTTATTTAGTCTATTGAAGAAATATTTATTTCTGGGAAATATGTCTTTAATCTAAGTTATACACAACTGCCGTCAGCTTCTGACAAAGACCACTGCTTTAATGTGATTGTGCACGATGACAGTTTTGAAGTTTTCCTACAGAGATTCAAAGTCGTCCCGTTCATTTTTGATTTTGAAAATAGGATTGAAAAAAATACCAAAGCAGGCAAATTTGCTTTGTCTAGCTGTATGTGACTGGACGAGATTAATGGACTTCAGAATCTGTTTAATTTCATAGCCTGATTTAGAGTCCTGCTGAGTTTTGCGTTAGTATTCATTTTGAGTAAAACAACTACAGCAGCAAGTACACAGAGAATAGATTGTTGATCTTTAATTTCAGCTAATCTTTATTCTGATTTGCCCTTTTGGGTACACAGGCAGTGCATGATGGTTATTAATCAGCACTATTTGTGTTATTTTGCAGGGTTTTTCTTTTTAATATTATAACTCACTGTGGATTTACCACTGATCATTGATATTGATTTCCAGTAATGCAATTGTTTGAGTTAGGTGAGAGACGGAGATGGTAAAAGGTGTCAAGTATCAAAATGCCACTACATGAAGTATTTTGCAAGGGTCTACCATTGACAGTGGGCAGGCAACAAATGCCAGTATTACTTCCGTGCATTTGTGAGACTGTGATTTCAGGGTATACAATGTATTCAGTGAATGCAGTTTATTAACCTCCTACACAATTACAGGACCAGTCCTAGAATGTAAGGTATTCAAGTAGATTTCGTAAAGGCCCGAAACATCAAGTTTTCCTGCTCCTATGATACTGCTTGACCTGCTGTGTTCATCCAGCCCCATGCTTGTTATCTCGGATTCTCCAGCATCTGCAGTACCTTTTATCTCTTCGTAAAGGGAAGTCTGTTCTAGTTGCTCGTATAAATGCTGTTTTTATGTTTATGTTTACTCTTGGCTATGTGGATTTGAGCTTTCTGCTGTTATTTATCACCACCCCAACCAATACCTTTCTTCTTTGTTCTTGATTTCTGCTGTCATTTTCATTAATGATAAAAGTTAGGACCGGGAATTTCTATAGTTCTGCCTGCATTAGCCGAGGAAGATGTTTTCCAAATGCAGTTGCAATGAGGGTGGAGATATTTCATACGTACCAATCATTTCCCCATGCCATTGACCCTTTCTGCATATTTGGATGTGCAATTTCAATGTCACAAGACTCACTCTCAAAGTTGTGCTACTTGGTGCAAGATGGCATGCAAGCATCATTTGCAATGAGGTCAATTATTCCCATTAAAATCATGGGTTTCAAATTATGGAGGCTTTCATGTTGATGAGTCCTTTCAAGCCACTGCAGGAATAACACGGCAGTTTAAAATGAAAATATGTTCTATCAAGCAATAAACACAATATGTTTACAAAGACAGGGAGACTCCTCAGATGAACATTTTAGCCTGAAAGAATAGAAAGAAGCTGCACTCAATTAATGATTGTGTTTGATCTTGTCAAAAAAAAATTGGGCCATTGATCAAGAAAAGCAAGATGGCAGCAGAGTAGAACTCCTGACTGGGGCTCCAACCCCTTGTATTTCTTCTTCTTCTTCTCTCATTTTGTTCTTTCTTTCTTTTAGTTCTTTAGCTTTTTTCTTTCTCTACTTACCTTCCGGAGGGTGCTTGGTCGTGGAGGCATTGGCGGCGATGGCAGTGACTGGAAGATTTTGACAGTCAGCCACAAGGCAACTGGTGTGCCCAGCACAACTCTGGTGGTTGGTGGCATCGCGGCTTCATCAACGTACGGTGCGGGACTCACAGTGAGGCGGCTAATGTGACGATAGTGCGTGGCAGTGACTAGGGCCTAGTACAAGCCCGGATGGCAGCAACAGCAAGGTGGCAGACAACGGCGAAGCAATGGTTGGGGACAAAGTCTTATGAGCGGCGGTGATGCCTGGTGTGCCCGATGGAGGTCAGCAGTGGCAGTCAGCAGCGAAGGCGGCTGGTGAGAATGGGTGAAAGCATGCCTAATGCCGGGGAGAGTGAGCTCTCTTGGGGACAGCGCAGCTTGGATCAAATGCAGGCCCATGGCTTAAGAAAGGACTGTAATGTTTGACTTTTTAACTTTATTTTTCTACTTCTATACTAAGCAGACTGTAGTGCCGAACTTTTTTAAAACTTATTTCTTTATTTTTCAACTTTTGTAACTGTGATTTTGTGCCTAGGTACTTTGTACCTAAAATGGTACCCTGTGTGGTGACATTGTATATTTTCACTGTAACCCGTACTTGAATACCTGTAATAATAAAACCTAAATGTAATCTAAAGAAGTAGCTGTGAACCATTTGTTGTCTATGATGCATTCTTTAAAAGAGAAGGAACAAGCAGAGCTCTGGTAGTGTGAGAATCTGCAATTTTTGATGACACTAAAATGTCCTAATGGCAGAGGAGCATCTCAGGCAGAAAACCTGAGCATCAGTTTGCTGTTCCTCACCAGGCATCTCCAGTTTAAAGAAATTTGTAATACGTTTTTAATGAAGAAGTGAGCAGCGTGGTGGTGTCTGTGTACAATGCTTTAACTGGTCTTTTCCAGAGAGTGAATGTTTATTCTCAAAGCAATGCATACAAATTTTTACATTTTCTTCCTGAAATCACCAGGTCTTCTCCCTTATTTGTAACCATTCTCGCAAAATAGGGGCTTAAATGTCAATTATGATCAATTAAATGTGGTTGGTAATTTACAACAGAAACTATGGCACGTCTTTAGTTGATGAGGTTTACTATTGTCAACACAGACTCAGTATTTGGCCCACAGAATTGCACTGTAAAAAGCACTTTGTCTCCTTTCTGATGATAGGTTTGAGTAGCAGTCATAGAGAATTTAAGAGACAAAATGTAGTTGTGCTATTCATTTAAACTTAAGGCTTTTTCATTGGTGATAACAGTTATTGACATGTATTCTGATGTTTCATGTATTCTACTGTTTATTGAGCAGTCATTGAATGAACATTTTTAACCTTCATGAACAGAAACAACTTGACATGAATTTCTCTGCTTTCATGGTTGCAAACTCCTGAAGACAACTGTGCATCCAGTTTGTGATCCAGCTGATGTCCCTCTCCACGGAAGTGATGAAGATGGTGTGCTTTGGAACTTCGGAAGATATAAGTATACACCGCACTCTGTCATCAAAGTCATTGTTTTGAAAAGATATGACAGTACGAAAGCTTCACACTGTGGTAGCCTTCACTTCAATGAGAAACGCTGCCACTGTTCAAGGTGTTTGCAAGTTAACCTGCAGCAGATGGTGGAAACAGGTTTCCACTGACATTCCCAGGTAAGTTATCATTCTTTGTATATTTGCATCTGATGATTCTGCACTAGGCGCATTTAGCACTTCAGAGGACTGAATGTAAAGGTGAGGAAGACTATCTAAAGATGCTGAATGCTCAAAAGGATTTTCACCCTCACACTTCTCTTCAGTAACATTTTAGAGAGTAGCTTTAATAAGCAAGGGAGAAAGCAAGTGATTTCAAAAATTTAGCAAAATATGGAAGCAAGATAAAATTGCTACATGTACAATATCTCAATGTTTAACTAACTGAAAATTCCTCAAAAGTATTCAAACAATCTAGGAACCATTATACATAAATCTTTGAAAGCTAAATACATCCTTTTTCTAGGAAAAGCAGCAAACTGTGAGAAAACTGTCACCTCACGTCAACAAGTTTGACGTGAGACCTAATTATTATCAAGTACTTGTTAAAAGTGTTGCTTTGCAAGTCTGTAAGAAAGCCTCCTTTTTCTTTCTCCCTTTCTTTTTCAATCTAAATAACGGAATACCTTTAAAAACCGAAAGAACTGCAGACGCTGTAAATCAGGAACAAGAACAAAAACAAAGTTGCTGGAAAAGCCCAGCAGGTCTGGCAACATCTGTGGAGGGGAGAAAAAAACAGAATTAACAGTCAAAGGAGTTGATAACAAGTCTGTCCAACTTTCTTTCTCTCTCTGGGCTCTATCCTGTCGTTTACTCCCTCCCCCACCCACCTCCCTATTTTCTGCATATAAACTGACATTTTCCCAGACACCATCAGTTCTGAGGAAGGGTCACCGGACCCGAAACGTTAACTCTGTTTTTTCCTCCACAGATGCTGCCAGACCTGCTGAGCTTTTCCAGCAAGTTTGTTCTTGTTTTTGTTGTTGAAAGGAATACCTTTACCTTGTATCAGGTTCCTGTCCTATAAGCTTTGGGTCAGTGCCAGACTTTTCAAATTGGAGTCAGAACTAGTTTTTGCCAGTTTCCTAGTTAATCCTGAATTATCATCTTTATTTCTTCCTTGCTTTTAAGACATGCCGACTCTCTTTAACTTGTTAATGTATGATCTGTTGGGCCCTCTATATATACCCCTACAAGGTTGTCCTTTGGTTCCTTGCCTATGATTGATATAAAGCTCACTGGCCTGTGGTTTTCATAATGCTGTATTCTCCCTTCTGCAACACGAGACTTATGCTTTGCCTTTACTTAATCCTCAGGTAGTGTTCTTGTTAGCAATGCATCTTTTAAAAATACATAGCAGAATTTGATAGATTTTGTTTGCTTTTTTTGCAAAAGCCCAGTCAATTAAGACTGGGAACGTTCTCTTTTATATTGTCCATTTCTTCCTCAGTTAAAATTTTTAACATTGTTAGTATTTTCTCATGCCATCCTGGAAAAGCCACCTCTGTATATTATTCAGTGTTAGTGTTTAAGGTGGACCAGAGTGTCACTTAGGAAATCTGTTCTTACTTGGTATTACATTGTCTAAGATTATTCAGATGGACTGCTATTTCACTGACCATTTGTTCAGGGTACACTTATCTTTTAATTTGAACTGCTTTGATTGTGCTATCAGATCAATCAAATTTTTAACCTAAGTGCAATTTTGAATGAACAGGACTAGACTGCTTTGATTGAAAGCCTTATATTCATAGTAACTTTTAATCTTATTCTCCTGACCAATTTTTATAACATTTTGAGCCTTTTTCAAATTTTCTCTTAACCCTAAGGTTTTTTTCCTCCCTATGCCACATTTCACTTCATTTGTTTGCCACACAGATTTGTTTCTGTCTCTGCCAGAGTATGGTTACTTTCTATTTTCTATCCTATATTCTTGAAAATATTCCCTTTATTTTCTGTACTCCATGCTTCTATGAATGTGTTCTAATCAAGTTCTCTTTACCTGCCCTTCATCCTCGTCATGTACTGGAAGACTGCCACAATTCAATTCCTGAAATTTATGGTCTAAACCAAGCTATTCTTCTTCATTTTAAATGTAACCTTATCTAGTTATGATTATTGTATCCAAGTTGCTGATGAAACTATCTTTTTGTACACCTATATATTCCTTATATTTTGCCTAACAGCATCAAACATTTCAAATTTGAGTGCAGTGTATCTAAATTTTCGATGAATACAGCTGAGAAGGGCTTAAGGGCAGGGAACTAAAATATCCTACTGACATAACTTGGCTAACCCAAGCTGTTGGTTCTGTAATCACATGTACATTTTTTCCATCAGTCTGAGTTCTATAGCAATCCTGTAAAAAGCATGAAAATATATATCTGTTGGTGCGAGGCTGGAAAAGCACCAGCAGGTCAGACAGCATCAGAGGAGCAGGAAAGTCAACGTTTCGGGCTGAAACCCTTTGTTAGGGCCAGGGGAGGTGGTGGGGGGGGTGGGGGGGGGGGGGGAGGGGGTGCGAAGGGACCCCAGAAGTAAATAAGTGGGGAATGGGGAAAAGGTAGGAGAGATGATGATAGGTGGATGCAGGTAGGGGGTTATTGTGATTGTTCTGTGGGAAGGATGGAGCAGATAGGTGAGTAGGAAAATTTCATAGAGTCCCTACAGTGTGAAAACAGGCCCTTCGGCCCAACAAATCCACACCAGAGCATCCCACCCAGATCTATCCCCCTATAACCCACCAAATATACACATCCCTGAACACTATGGGGAAGTTAGCATGGCCAATCCACCTAGCCTGCACATCTTTGGACTGTGGGAGGAAACTGGAGCACCTGGAGGAAACCCACACAGACACGGGGAGGATGTGCAAACTCCACACAGACAGTCGCCTGAGGGTGGGATCGAACCCAGATCCCTGGTGCTGTGAGGCAGCAGTGATGACCACTGAGCCACCATGCTGCCCCAATGGATAGATCAGGTCAGGGAGGTGCAGAGGAGGGGGAGGGCTGGACATGGAATAAGACTGGAGGTGGAGGGATTTTGAATCTGGTGAAGTCAATGTTGAGGCCATTGAACTGTAAGCTCCCAAGGTGAAATATCAGGTGATTTTCCTCCAGATTACGCATGGCCTCACTCTGACCGTCGTCGCCATGTGAACGTAGAAGACCGTGTGACTGCTGACATCAGCGACAATTGTGTTACTTCTGCTTCCGCCCACATGACTGCTCCCGTGCGCACACCCACTCCTGATGAAGTCTCCACCCCTGCTCCTGCCTTAGGTTCTACACCCAGCCCCAGCCCCAACCCCAAGCCCTGCCTGGTATACACCATCCCTCCGGACCTCCCCCTCACTGAGGCTGAATGGTCAGTCCTCAGCAAAGGGCTCACTTTCATTCCCCTGAGCCCACACATAAACGAATTCCATGCATGCCATTGATGTCGAGCTCTCTTTCCGCTGCCTCTGCCTCCACGCCTATTTCTTTGAACGGGAGTCCAACCCACCCTCTTACTACCCCTTCTCCCACCCCTTGCAAACTCCATTCTCCTGGACACCCACTCCCAGTTTCCTACCCACCCCTCGACATCTCAAACTGCCACCATAAGATCATTCGCTTGGATCTCTCCAACCCCTTCACTTACTCCAACCTCTCCCCATTGGAACATGCAGCCCTCCGCTCCCTTCGTCCCAATCCTAACCTCGCTATTAGACCCACGACAAGGAGGCCGTGGTGGTAGTGATCTCTACATCGCTGAGACCAGCCAACTCTCTGACACCTCCTCCTACCATCTCCTCAATCACGGCCCCACCTCTGATTACCAAGCCATCATCTCCCAGGCCATCAACAACCTCATCACTTTGGGACATCTCCCGTCCACAGGCTCCAACCTGATATTTTCCAACCCTGCACCACCCGTTTCTATCTCCTTCCCAAAATCCATAAACCCAACTGTCCTGATCGACCCATTGTCTCTGATGCTCCTGCTCCACCGAGCTCATCTCCTCCTACTTCAACTCCATTCTTTCTTATTTGATCAAGGAACTTCATACCTACATTCGGGACACAACCCATGCCCTCCACCTTTTCCAACACTTTCAATTCCTCAGCCCCCAACACCTCATCATCATGGACGTAAAGTCCCTGTATACCTGCTGTGCTTTTTCAAGCTCACACCTATAGACTCTGGCTTCCAACGTATGCAGTCATTATCGTCTTCAAGAATATATGTACTCCTGTCACTGCCACTTACTACTGTAACTGATCAAAGCAATTACATTTTCTCATTCACATACTTTTCTTACCTAAATATAAACTTCTGAACACCACCTGTGTTTGACCTGGTGATCTATTCAAAATTTTGGTAGCTTTTCTCCTGAATATTATTTCTCTAACCACTATGTTGCATTTAAGCATAAGGTTGCTTCACATCAAACCAAAGTTGATCCACTTGAGGAAAAGATAATGTTGAACTGTGGTTCAAGGAACCCTCATGACTCAAAGGGAATAGTTAGAATTTTACATTGAGCTTTATAGGTTTTGGAGGGGAAGGGTGATGGTCAAAACCAATTTGGGTTTATTAAAGTAAATCAGTTAAAAACAAAAACGCTAATTTGATTTGCAGTTACTCAATGCATTTGACTAACATTTATTGTGGTACAAACTCTATTATTAAAAGTGAAAAGCGGTTAATTTATCATAAAACCAGAAGACATATGTACAGAAGGCCCATCAGCCCATAGAGTTTGCTCTGCAATTCAATGACATCATGGCCGATCTGATAATCTTCAGCTCCACTTTTCTGCCTTTTCCTCATAACTTGATTTCCTTACTGATTAAAAAAAATCTATCCACCTTTGAATATAGTTAATTACCCAGCCTCTGTGGCAAAGAACTCCACAGAGTCACCACCCTTTGAGATAAGAAATTTCTCCTCATCTCGGTTTAAAGTGGGTAAACCTTTATTCTGAGATTGTGGTCTCTAGTTCTTCACTTTCCCACAAGGGCAAACAAACTTTCCACAACTACCCTGTCCAGCCCCTAAGAACATTGTATGTTTTAATAAGGGGGCCTTCCATTCTTCAATGAGTACGGGCTCAACATACTCATAAGATAGTACGCCATACCTGGTGTTAACCTATTGAACTTTCTCTGGACTGTCTCCAAAACTAATACATCTCTCCTTAGATAATGGGCCCAAAAAATGTTCACAGTATTCCAGCTGTGGCCTGACTACTGCCTTGTATAACTTTAGCAATGCCTCCCTACTTTTATACTGCGTTGCCTTCGAAGTAAAGGCCAACATTCAATTTGCCTTCCCTATTACCTGCTGAAATTGTCTGCTAACTTTTTTTTTTGATTTATGTCTTCATATTTCATAGAATCCCTACAGTGTGGAAACAGGCCCTTCGGCCCAACAAGTCTACACCGACCCTTACAGTATCCCACCCAGACCCAACCCCTATAACCTACCTGATCTACACATCCCTGAACACCATGGGCAATTTAGCATGACCAATTCACCTAGATTGCACATCTTTGTTTGAGGATGGTAATGCTTTATATTAGAAGTATTTCTTAACCAAAGATTGGTTCTGATGTTTATTGTGATTTTAAACCTAAATGATCACATGTTATGGAATTTAATCTAAAAGATGCCATTTTGAAGAAGTAGAAACTGTGAAAACATGCTTTAATCGTACTTATGGTCATGATATTTCATGAAGATTTGGATGTATCATTTGGCATAATGGGCTGTTGTAGGTGAATTTGAGTAATCAGGAATTTTCTTATGGAAAGCAAATGTTGTGTTATAAAGATTATATTTATTAGTGTGAACAACAATTTGTCGCAGCAATTTTCTGAAAGATGTAATGTTTGCAGATCTCGGCATATGTTCGTAAAGTAATGAATCATGATTATATTAGTGATATTGGCCAGGTTCCACAGATGTTGCTTGGTGTGCTTCAGGTTACAGAATTTGTTTTTTCTGTATTACAATTCCAACTAATTAGAAACTGTCAGAAAAAAGAAATATGCTATCCAACGAGAATTAAAGAAGTGATATCTTTGGAACTGTTGGTCCTTAAGATAGAAATTGAAAATGTTATGCACAGGTGACGTTTCTGTCCTGTGGAGTGAGCAGTGAGACAATGTAAGCAGGTTTTAGCAATTTCAAAAGCAGAATGTCATTTTTGCCTTATTTTCATGAGATTACTCAAGCATAGGAGAGACCCAATCCAATGGAAATTCACCCAGTCTTCTAATTTTATTCAGATTCCGGTACTAAGTGAAGATTTATAACTGCTTATTGACAGAATATTCCAGGCTGCAGAGAAAGCATACACTCACAGCTGCATTTGGATGGTCTGCTCTGTGCCTCGATTCATGTGTATCGTGTTAGAGAATCTGATCCGAATGTTAGTCCTCCCCAACAACAGAAATTATATAACTTGTTTCAATTCCAGACCAGACTAACAATTTAAAATTATGATCCCAGATGAGATCACCACATTATGTTACAATCGGGTTAAGGGTCAATAACTTTTGTTTTTAAATAAGACAAAAGGTGAGATCCAAGGGCCTTGCTAAGAGAATAAAGTCAAAATGTTCCATGGCTTTTAACAATGAACAATACTATGCAAGTTGGACCTCTAATGCAATCTAAATTATGTACATATTTCTTAGAACCAGATTAACACTTGACAACCATAAGTAACATACTATGGTACATGCCCCATAGTGCATGTCAAATACCAAATTACGACAGATCTTATAGATTTCTCAGCAAATTCCTCTCTCCTGCCCATGTTAATGTCATGGTGGGTGATTAAATCTCATTAAACTTTGTGGGGGATTACAATTCTTCACTCTTGCTAATCCAGCTTTGAAATTCACTCTCAAGAGCCATCCTGTCATGGGGTTCCTCAACGACTGCTCCTTTTCTAGTCAATCACTTTTCTCTCTTGAGTCTTCATATCCTTTGACTTGAAAACTGCACTCCTGCACTTATTCACCAAAACAACTCCAATATTTCACAAACAGCAAGCTTCACCAAGCTAGATATATCCCTGAATTTGCCCTGAGCTCTGATGTTGCTCAATTGCATCAAACAGACATTGCTTGTAGATTTTCAACTCCCAGTCTCTCAGCTGCACTAGCACATTAATGTTTGCATGCTTCTTCTGCATCTCTCATGGGTTCCCTAATACTGAGCCAGTGACCTTGCCACTGTCTCAGATAATAAAGCAGATATGATTGTGTCTATTGCATTGTGACAATGCTTCGGTTATTTTTCTTCTCTAGCCCTACAATCTTCCAACATTGTTGCATTCCTCTAATTTTAACCCCTTACACATCTGTGATTGTCATCGCTCCACCATTGGTTGTTGAGCTGGCAGGCCCTAAACTCTGAAATTTCCTTCTTTAAATTTCTCTGCCTTCCTGACCCCCTTTTCTATTTTAAGACGCTACATAAACTTATCTTTCTAGTTGAGATCTTGGTAACCTACCCTAATATCCCCTCGATATTAGGGTAGGTTACCGAGATCTTGATGAGAAATTATATTTGATGATGCCTCCCATTAAGATTGGGTCACTTTACTGTGTTTAATGTATTATATAAATGTAAGTTGACATGATCCTTTCTAAACCTGCGACTGAGACAAATAGATATTGACAGATTTCTAACATTCTATCAATTTCTTTTTGTATTTTGTAAACTAACCAATATATTACTTTAAAAAGTGTTAATTTGTACAAAACAGAATGAATTGCACAATTAATTGAGCTATTTTTATTACTTAATTCCACTGGTCCTGTGCAGGATAATGAGCAGCAAGACTCTGCCACTGATCCCAAACCATTGCACTCTCGTTTGCTCTGGCACTGTTGTTCTCCCACCCTTGAAGTTCCTTCTTAAATATACTTCACCAAATTGACTTTGGCTGGCTGCGCCTTCTTTACCCATCTGGTGGTGTCTATTCTATTCCGGAAGGATACCAGTCTCAGTCATCTATCTGGCTCTCTTAGTAGCCCCGACCAGTCCCGCCTATCACTTTTGCCTTGGTAATTTTGCCAAGGATCTTACATCGGTAATGTTGGTGGATGACATCCAACTTGCTCGATTCATGATTAACAATCATATGAATCAACCAATAGCCTGTGCTCTGAGCAATGTACTTTTATACTTCTGCTTCACTGATACTGTTCTATCCTGTATTGAGTTAATGACTATATCCAGCTCTTTAGACATCTCATTTAGGACGACATTAGTAGATGGAGTATAATAGTTGCAAATGGAAGGCTATAGACCAATCTGATGCGTTGGTAACCTTTTAACTCTGTTTTGGAAAATTGAAAGAAAAATTGATAGGCAATTTATCCTCGGCATGAAAGTTCCACAGTGGTATGAAATGTGTACACCAGAATGAGAGAATCATGTCCCTCAACTCACTTCCACTTTGCCCATGTGAACAGTACATGGACTGCACTTGGACTCATATGGGAAAACAAATTGGACATTATCCATACAAACTCAGGTGGTTTGCCAGCAAGAGAGGGGCTGTTGACATACAGTAAATCCTCTGGATCTGCAAAATCGTGAATTGCAAATTTGCCTAGCCGTGCCAAAAAAAATGTAATAACAAAACTCAACATCCAGGGGAAAAACTTGCATATCCTTGGTTTTTAACCTATTTTTAATGAGCTCAGCACTTGTGTATTTCATCATTCGTGGGTTTCTCAGGAACAGAACTGTCATGGATACCAAAGAACGACTGTACTTCTGTTAAATGTTGCATAAGTGAATAGGACGAAGAATTGGAGAATACAAAATAATCATCATTTGGGTTTTATAGATGAACTGAACAGCCACTTCTCAGGCCTCCACCTGCAACATAAAGGCTCATATTACTATTGAGAGTTACGCAGTCTCCAAAAACCCTCATTGTAAATATTGTAATAGACAATTTTAACTGCGACATCAAGCTACCTTGTTCAAATGTTGATAATCTTGCTATTTTCAGCATCTTATCTTTCTTTCCAATTTCCAGCATTCATTTTTTAAAAGGTTATCTGGCTAATAAGTGAGCCTTTGGAATAATTTATCATTGTATTTTGAATTGTCTTCTACTAATAACTGTGTATCCCTAATGGTATCAATTTAATGTTGATGACTAATAGCATAAAAACCTTGTTCAAAATATACCTTGCCTGCAATGGCTAGAATCTGAGCTAGAGGAACATTAAGCTGAAATCTGATACTGAGTGCTCTGAGTATCAGTAAGTTGAGTGGAACGTGACAGATGTTCTCCAGAGTGAAAACTTTCATAAAATTGCTTCCAATTTAGGTTAACACCACATCAGTTAACAATCTGCAAATGAAAGCCAGAGTGAATGCCACACTGATTCCTTTCACTGAGTGCCTAGGAAAGTAAAACCAATATAATTACAACTGTCTGAGGTTGGTAGCTATATAGCTATGTCCAGCTATTCAGCTGAACAAACACAGTAGTGTAATAAATGCAGCTGCCTTTCATTTTGATAATGATGTTATTATGTTTTTAATTTCCCGATATTTTTCCTAGAAAGTTTTCTTGGAGAAATTCTTGGTTCAAGAATAGATGGACATCGAATTACATATTGTTTTGCATTTGTTTTAAATCAAAACCCCTTCCTTTGCTAAAGGGGCTGTGGTAGAGTTAATTAAGCACTGTCAGTCTTCTAGTATCTCATCCAAATTATCTCCAAGCCACATATCATTCTGACTCAAATCTGTATTACCGTTCCTTCATTGTCCTTCCTGAATATGAGTTGCAACAAATAGAGGCAGCTCAAGGGGAATTAAGGATGGGCAATAAATGCTTACCTTTCAGTGACTCTCAGATTCCATGATTCATAAAAAAAAATGAGTGAACATGGACTTTATACACTGAGAATCAAGGGCTGCAGGGATAAGGTTGGCAGATGTGGAAGTAGAAAGTTATTGAGTGTCAAAGCAGACTCAAGGGAATGTACGGCCTACTCTTGCCTCTATTACTTAGTTTCGCATTGTGATTTTTGCACTTACAAAACATTGATTAAATTACTCCACATGGATAGCTTTTAGCATGGTAGGCAAAAAGAGAACCAGTTATTTCCAATAACTTCAGTGTATCTTTACTTAGTGTACCCTTAGCTTTCTTTTTTTTTAATGTATTGATCAGAAGTGTGTTAATGTTCAGTTATAAATACCACAGTGCAACATCAAACCATGGTGTTTGTAACAACGATTAATTTGAGTTTCAATGAACAGTAGTACCATGAGGTTGTGGTTGAAATCTTTCTCCTGACAAATTGTTCAGCAATCTGAATGATTAATGACAAGGTTTTGTTGTGTGAAGTGTGCCAAACACTTCCTCCAAAAGGTTAAATGATGTGTGAGGCATCCAGTCTATTTGATCTCATGTGAAGGCAGTCCTGGAAATTTCACTCACAATAGAACTCCAGGAGACAAATTCTGGAGTGAGACCACCCCCTCCTTCAAAGATGTGAGTGCTGTTGAAGGAACCACCATTAACAAAAACAAAGTGCTGTGATAAGGTGAAACATCAGGCTAAGTAAATGCAAAGTCTTTGTTTCAGCACCTTGCGGGCATAGTTTTAGTATAGGATGCAAGCAAGTTTAACATTCAGAACATTTGGAAGAGGAAGAAGAGGTATTTGCTGGTATAATGCTGTAGTAGAATCATTGTACCTATGGTTCAGATATGGGGTAGCATTGATAATCAGATGACAAGCTCTTTCATGAATAGAAAGAGAAACCTTTTAAAATCAGGACTGGAAATGTAAACAAAAATAGATATTTTAATAAAATTGCCCTCAACTTCTTTTTGGAATAACTTCAAAAAGAACTAGTTTCCAGAGAAGTGAGCAGCAGGAAATAATACAATGTTTTAACAAAAAGACAGTTTTCTTTCTATGTAATAAAAGTGCTGGAATCTTTCCTCAGTCAGACAAAAACTGAAACAGGCTGTAACAACAAGTCATTTTTCAGATTACAGAAAATAATAGCTAGGATGAAGATGGAATAAGCAATGGGATACAATATGGAGCGATAGCCTGTTGAGTATTTTCAAAGATTGTCTGCCTCAAATGAAGCATAATCAATACCTGCTTAGTGTAAGACACACAACAGTCAGTCAGATAATGAGAAACAGAGAGAATACATTGTCTTGCTGAGCAACACATTTACGTTTTCAAAAGTTGAGTCATCCCATAAGGTTATTCATGTTAAAGGATAGAGAAAGTGATTTACAGCATTTCAACAAAAGTTTGTACTTCACTGAAACCAAATTGCAAAGTCGAATGCGTTTCACAGCACAAGTGCATTTTATGGCTCATCAGGCTCTAGAAGGATGTTATGCCAAAGGTGACACAGTGTGAGTTTGTTTCAGCTAGTCGTACTTACCTTTGTGGCTGAAATAGTTGTAGACTTAAGCTCCACATCCAGTCTTTAATCAAAAAGTTGTCACTCTACTGTAGTACAGATAGAGTGCTGAATTGTCAGAAGTACCATTCTTTCAAAGAAATGATGGTGACAAAGCTGTACTAAGCTGACAGTACCAGTTACATGCCTAAAATTACTTGGAACAATGTCCCAAGACACTTCACAGTGGCACAATTATATTCATCCGTGTGAAAATTTTGCAAGCTGTGCCAATATTTGATAGCGGAATTAGACCTGTGGTACCAGGATTTGTTTTCAGTATTGAATGTCTCCTTTTTGACTCTGACTACAACCAGACATTTTAGTCAAGGTTCAGCATGACTTGACCTCCATATACATTTAACACTCCTTTCATTGCCAAATCAATGTATGATCTGCATGGACACTAATGCAGATAGATGTTTAAAAAAATAGGATGATGGCAGTGTTATTATAGAAGAATGAGATTAAAGTGCAACAATTTTACTGAAACATACTCCTAGTGAGGTGCTTTCCTTGAAGAACATATGAACAATTCATGGATGTACTTCTCAGTGTATTATGTCCTTCAAATTGCATGTGTTTATAAATTTGGACACAAATTGGTAGGACATTATTTACCTAAACACACCTTAACAAAGTGAAACTAACAAAAATGGAAATTTCACTCCTTCTTTGCTCCCACTGTGTGCATTTGATCGAAATAACAATGACATCTATATTAGAGATAAAAGGTACTGCAGATGCTGGAGAATCCAAGATAACAAGCATGGGGCTGGATGAACACAGCAGGTCAAGCAGCATCATAGGGCAGGAAAACTTGACGTTTCGGGTCTAAACCCTTCATCCAAGTGAATGAAGGGTTTAGGCCCGAAACGTCAAGTTTTCCTGCTCCTATGATGCTGCTTGACCTGCTGTGTTCATCCAGCCCCATGCTTGTTATCCATTACATCTATACTAATCAGCTTTAAATCACTACCCCCACATTAAACAGCAATTGCGTGAAATCACATCATGGAAATCATGGTGAGATGAGAGTGACTGTCCTTGACATCAAGGCAACGTTTGGCTGAGTGTGGGGTCAGTGAGTCCTAGAAAAGCTGGAGTCAATGCGAATTAGGGAAAAAAAAACTCTCTGCTGTTTAGCTTCATACCTGACGCAAAGGACAATGAATGTGGTTGCTGGAGGTCAAACATTTCATTTCAAGGACATCATCACAGAAATTCCTCAAGGTATTGTCCTTAGGCCAATCATCTTCAGCTGCTATGCCAATGATCTTCGCTCCATTATAAGATCAGAAGTGGATGTTTGCTGCTGATGATTGCACAATGTTCAGCAACATTTACAACTTCCCAGATTTTCACATATAGTAAGACATGGGCAGTATTGATGCTGGGGCTGATAAGAATCAAATAACATTCACATCCCATAAACATCATGTAAGTACCAGGCAATGATATTTCCAACAAGAGCGAACCTAACCATTGCCTCTTGACGATCAATGTTGGTACCATCATGTAATCCTCAACTAGCAACATCTTGGAGGTTACCATTGGCCTGAAACAATAGCCATCACAATATGAGATACAAGGGATGGTCAGAGGCTAGGAATTCTACAGTAAGCAGCTCACCTACTATCTCCATAATGCCTGTTCACCATTGTTAAGTCACAAGTCAGGACTATGATGGAATATTCTCCACTTCCCTGGATCAATGCAGTTCTAAAAGCAACCAAAAAGCTTGACACCATCAAACAAGTTGCATTGTCTTGGATGGGCATCATCATCATCATCATCCATCACCGTCCATCACCTCCAATGTTTATGCTGTTCACTAGCAATGCTCAGTTGTAGCAGTGCATACCATCGACATGATATTCTGTAGGAATTCATCAGGATTCTTTCCAAACCTACAACCTCTATCACCTCAAAGGACAAGGGCACTAGATGAATGGGGACATCGCCAAATTTTCCACTTGCAAGTTCACCGCCAAGCCACAAGCCATCTTGTCCTGGAACTATGTGACCATTACTTCACGGTCACTGTATCAAATTCCTGGAAACCATTTTCCAATAGCATTAATGGGTGTTCCTGCATCAATAGGACTGCAGCTGAAGAAGTAAGATGCTCACTACCACCTTCTTCAGGGCAATTTAGGATAGTCAATAAATGCTGGCATAGCCAGGGACACCCATATTCCATGAATGAATTAAACAAACAAAAATAAAGCGTAGGCATAATTCTATCTAAAAAGTTCTCCAGTTCATAGAATCATAGAATCAAACAGCATGGAAACAGACCCTTCAGTCCAATCAGTCCATGTAGACCATAATCCCAACTAAACTGGCCCCATATGCCTGCTCCTGGCCCATATCCCACCAAACCTTTTCTATTCATTTGCTTATTCAAAAGTCTTTTAAACATTGTAATCGTATCCACATCCATCACTTCCTCTGGACATTCATTCCACACACAAACTACTGTGTAAGAAATTTGCCCCTATATCTTTTTAAAATCTCTCTCCTCTCACCTTAGAATTGTGCCCTGTAGTCTTGAAATCCCCCATCTTAGGGAAAAGAAAATTACCATTAACTCTATCTATACCCCTCATTATTTTATAAGCTTCTATAAGGTTGCCTCACAACCTCCTATGCTCCAGTGGAAAAAAGTGCCAGCCTATCCAGCCTTTCTTTATAACTCAAAACTTCAGCTTATTTTCCAAACATGATTTTCTTTGAAGTAAATGCGAAGGTTCTAAACTGGCTGCCAATTTGCTACAAGCTCAGGTTTTGCTATTGCAAAGAACAGTTTCACCTTCATATTTTGTTCAAGTGCATTATATTTTGCACCACTTTTCACCAACACTATACAAGCAACAGAATCCAATTTTGGTTTTATTGCAAAACTGCAGGGTAGACCAGGCATATAGAATAATAATAAAAAAAGTCTGTTCAATCTGATGATTTTCCTTTTTTTAAAAGGATGAAGACTAACATTGTATATTTAAAAAAAGCTAACATGTTACTCCAAGGCTGAAGATTAGATAAGTAGATAATCACATTTTGTGGTATATTGTTTATTATGGAGACGCAAAGACAATTTTTAAAAACTTCTTTTGATTTTCAAGAAGCAATTGCCAGTAGATGGTGCTATTGTATTGCAACATTTTAATTTTTATTTTATCACATTAAAAATGAACTTCCATGCATGCAGTTTCTTGCACAACCTTTGGGTATCCCAAAGTAATTTGCAGCCAATGAGGAGCTTTGAAAGTGAAGGCACTATTTCAATGCATTTCCCTTTTCCTGCAACATTGGCATTACTCAGATCTCTGGAGTGGGGCTTAAACCCTTGACTATTTGATCAGTATATCAATGTGTACCACTGAACAAATATTACTCTCTTTACGCTGTTACTTTCTCAACTTCTTGAAAGATTAGGTTAGATTTTCTTCCATAGACACACTAAGCTCAGTTTTTATTGAATGGAATCTTGTAGGGCCCCAAATGACATGAACCATGGTGTGAAATCTGGCAGAATTGTGTGTGAGAAGTTTACTGAGACCTCTCTTGATGTCTGTAGCAACCAACTGCATTCTTCAACTAAATTCCAGATGTCAAATGCAATTTTTGCTGGGTAGCGGCGAGATGCCTAATTCAGGGGAATTTGTTGTTTTTTATTGGCCACATTTGACTGCACATCTCACCTCATTAATATGCAGTGTCCCTTTCTGGCAACTTGCTGCCTGCTCCTCCACACCGCCATCTTGGACACTTTGCAACCATATCTCAGGGTGCGCTCTGGGGCACGAGATGTGCTCAACTCCCATCCATGGTCAGTGGCATCTGACACTTGCGAGCCTGTCAGAACATCGCGTCATCTTCCTGATCTGCTTAAACGATGCTTCTACACTTTAAAGTTGCACATTGGATTGTACCAGCAACTATCATTGAAAGGTTGCTGCAAGGACACTTTGCAGAGTCAGGCAGCCAGCTCCTGGGTTGGAACAGGCTGCATCTCATGGCTGCTCACTTGCTGTCTCTCAGCACTAACCGTGAGCCTGCCTGGATGTTCTCAGCATCCTTGCCTTTTGGCATTTAGCAGGGCATTTTTCCCTTCAGGGAGGCTGGAGCAGAAGTCTTCTAACGGTGCCTTGGCATGATGGAACCGCCAGCAACCAACCCCGAGCTCTTGCCATCCTTCCCTTTGTGTGGCAGCAGCATCCTTCCAGACTGTCAGAATGTGCAGTGTTTGTGACAGTTGGCTTGCACCAAAGGGGCAGCTTCTAGATTGTGATTGCCTCCCTTTCTACATTGCTTGCTGCATGCCTGGGAGATCATGAGGTGGCAAGGAAGTAAAAATGTATTTTGGCTTCACGATTTCAAGAGATCTCATTGGAATGGGATTGCTTCAGGACAGTTGATGTGCTGGCAATGTAATAGTTGAAGGCAGGCCAATCATGTATCACATTGGGAGTGTCCCTACCTCTTGGCTAGAAGATCCAGATTCAAGTTCCCAGCTGCCCATAACATTAAAAAGAAAACGTTGAGGGTAGCTGCACCTGATACTCCACCTTCTGGAGATGGACAATCTTCAGGGGCAACTTCAGTTGGCCAAGACTAGGCTGTGGACAGGGCATGTAGCTGTGAAGACAGATACTAGATATTTGTTTAGTGCCTCCGGCATTTCCTCATTTCCCATGATAACTTTTTTTTTGTCCCTGAACTGCTTCCAATTTAGGCATATCCCTCCTTAAGTAAGGTGGCCAAAACTGTACACAATACTCTGTGTGTGATCTTTCCACTGCCTTTTACAGTTGTAACAATGTCTCCCTGCTTTTACATTTCCCTCATTTGCACAGAGTCACAAATTTATTACCATACAGAAGGAGGCCATTCAGTCCATTATCTGTGGTGGCTGCCCATAGAAGTAATTTACCTACTGTCACCTCCCTGCTTTCGCCTTGTAGCCTTGCACGTTCTCCCTTTCCAGATAAGAATCCAATTGCCTTTTGAATATCTCAATTGGACCTTCCACCCACCGTATTCCCGGGCAGTGTATTCCAGATCCTAATCAGTTGCAGTGTAAAAATGATATCTTCATGTTGCTAATGCTTCTTCTGCCAATTATCTTAAATCCGTGCCCTTTTGATTTTTGCCCGTCACTCTACATCTGACTCTCCGCATTTAAAATGAAAAACCTTTGAGCTCTGCAGTGTTTTTCTTAAACTGAGAATAACTTTAAATTGATGGATCTTGTTGAAAACTGAGCACTGAATCATGTGCACTTTAATTACTGGTGTCATAGACTTGATTTGTAGCCAAAGGTCATAGTTAGTTACAAAGGACAGCTGAACATTTATCCTGCATAAGTCTGGAGGGAAACAAAAAAAATTGATCCCTTGGTTTCCAATTGTATGGTATGAGCATGGTTACAAATCATTTTCTTTCCAATTTGCACAATCAACCTGAATAAAAGTTATCCTGCTCACATTTACTGTTCAAATAACAGAATCCCATTGTTACATAAAATTATTCTTTCTTTTTTAAAATAGCAGCTTTGTCTACATTATTACCAGTTGATCTACTCTTATCCTTAGACACCAGAATAAGTTCTCCTTGCTGAAAGCAAATGCTATCTTATTCCCTCAGTTTCTCTATTACCATTGATCACAATTTTCATATTTATAAGAGAATAGTTGTATGACAGGATTCATGGATTTCTTTTGAAATTCCAACAAAAGTTTACTGTGAAAAGGCAGGCAGGTGTATTGCAATGGCTTCATTCAATTAAGTAAGGATTCTACTTCTGCCCTCTCTGGTTTATTTCAGTTAACATTGTTGAAACTTACAGTTGATAGCAAGTATATTTTCATGTTCCCCTTCATTAACTTTATTCAGGGCTTCCATTGAGATTTCTGCCTATAAGTGAAATCCAACCCCATCTTCATGGTAATGTTGTTAGATTGCAAGTTAGCATACTTGGATGGGCATGTTATACCCAAAAAAGTCAGTTTGTTATGAATTTTCCATATCCCACATCTTCATGATTTCTTTGTGTGAAATTGTTATGAATAACATAAGAACATAAGAACTAGGAGCAGGAGTAGGCCATCTGGCCCCTCGAGCCTGCCCCGCCATTTAATAGGATCATGGCTGATCTTTGAGACTCAGCTCCACTTACCCGCCCACTCACCATAACCCTTAATTCCTTTACTGTTCAAAAATTTATCTAGCCTTGCGTTAAAAGCGTTCAGTGAGGTAGCTTCAACTGCTTCACTGGGCAGGAAATTCCACAGATTCACTACCCTTTGGGTGAAGAAGTTCCTCTTGACCTCAGTCCTACATCAGCTTCTCTTTATTTTGAGGCGATGCCCTCTAGTCCTAGTTTCACCTGCTAGCGGAAACAACCTCCCTGCCTCCACCTTATCTATTTCCTTCATAATCTTATATGTTTCTATCAGATTTCCCCTCATTCTTCTGAATTCCAATGCGTATAATCACAGTCTACTCAGTCTCTCCTCATAATCCAACCCTCTCAACTCTGGAATCAACATGGTCTCTGTTTATTTTTAACCCTGCATTTACTTTGCACAGATCCCTTGCAACAACAGTGACATCTTGCACACACATAGTGTTTCTCCTTAGGAACATAATCGGATAATAATTGCTTGTGAAGAGATGGTTTCTTTCTGGTCAATACTTAAACGGAAGAAATTGTGGTTTACCCAAATTTGAATGTCAAGACAAAGGCAGTGGAGGGGTTCATAGAGAATGTCATGTACAACCTGATGCCGTACTTTCAGATGAAGTCGTCAAGGACAACATGTATTGAAAACTTAGAATGGGGAATGGATACATTGGGATCTTGGTAATGTTAATGGTACTGGCAATTCCAGGAAACCTCCAGCCCAAATTTAGGACCAAAAATTAATACATCATAAAAGTCTTTCTTGTTTTTCACTAGTTATTCAATTATATTGTAATGATATTAATAGACCAAACTCATTAAATAGTTAATTGTTGTGTGCTTCATTGCAAACTAACCATGATAGACAATGACCTTTGTAATGTTAGAATAGCAATGTCAATTGCCAGGGGACATAGGTTTAAAGTAAAATGGTGTAAGTTTAAGGGAGATTCTGAAGAAGAGTCCTGGCCAGAAACGTCAGCTTTCCAGCTCCTCTGATGCTGCCTGGCCTGCTGTGTTGCTCCAGCTCCACACTGCGTTATCTCAGACTCCAGCATCAGCAGTTCTTACTATCTCTATGAGAGACAAGTCTTTTTTCACACAGACAGTGATAAGTGCCTGGAATACACTGTCAGAGGAGGTGGCAGAGGCAGTTACAATAGCAATGTTTAAAAGGCATCTTGACAGATACTTGAAATTGGCAGGGAATAGAGAAATATGGACTACATATGGACTACAGGGGTAAAAGGTTTTTAGTTTAGAAAGACATCACCTGTCAATGCAGTCTTGGTGGGCTGAAGGGCCCATTCCTGTGTTGTACTGTTCTAAGTATTTTGAGTGGAAGTGCTGTGAATCATTGACATTGTATTCTGAGGCACATAGGTAATAACCCATCATGCGCTCAATACAAATGTTAGGACTTCTAAATTTTGCCTTGTTAAAAAAAACTCCATAAAAACTAAAAGTCTAAAATTGAACAAAGCAGAAACTGCTGGAAACACACGACAGCCCTAACATTGAATCATAGAATGGTTACAGCACAGAGGGAGATTATTTTTGTCCATCAGGTCTGTAGCAGTACTCTGTCGGAGCTGCTCAGCTAGTCTCATGCTCCAGCCTTTGTCCTATGGCACTGCAAATATTTCATCTCTAGATCATTATCCAATTCTCTTTTGCAAGCCACGATTCAGTATGCCTCAACTACACTGTCACAGTATTTATTATACGTAAAATAAACTTTTGACAATTTAATCGTGTTATCGGCAGTAGATCTATGTAATAACTCCAAATAAAGGTAAATAACTCAACAAAATGGGCAAGTTGCCTGATTGGAATATTTGAGTTAAGTGACTTTAGAAAGAAATTGTTATACATACAGTTCCTTTCATGATCTTAGGACATTCAAAGTAATTTTACAACCAATGTTGTACTTTGAGGTATAATTGTTCTTAGTAATGTCAGAGTATGGCACCCACCTAACTGTCACAACCAGGAATGTGACAGTGACCTCTTTGACAAATACTCTGTTATTGAGGTAGTGCTTGAGGGTTGAATATTGGCCAGGAAACTGGGGAGGGGGAGGTGCCCTGTGAAAAGAAGATGCTTTGGGATCTTTTACATCCAGTTGAGAGGGTAGTCTTGGTCTCAGTTTAACTTTTCACCAATACCATGGTATTTCTGACAGTACAATACTCAGTACTAAAATAGAGAGCTTAACTTTTGTGCTTAAGCCTTTTGATTGGAGCTTGACCCTTTAACCCTTCGATCTGAAAAGCAAGAGCATTGCCATTGAGCAAACCATGGCTGATTGTTATCAAGACAGTTGCCATGTTTTATTGAAAGACTAAAGTAAGCAGTTAATAGGAATGCAGACAGCAATCAGTTGACACATTTTATGAATACACTTTTTTTATACACATTTACACCATAAAACATTTGGAGTACATTTCTTAAAAAGTGAATCAAAAACAGAAACTTCTAGATTTGCACAGTTAATCAGCATCTGTAAAGAGGAAAAAGCAAGTTAATGTTTTGGATCAGAACATCAATAACAGTTGTCATAAATGGAACTCCCCTTTTTAAGTGAAAACCCCATAATTTCATAGTATCAGTGCAAGCTACAGCTGACATATTTCCTAATGGCACCTTAAGGCGATATTTTTGTCATACTTTGTGTGAATGCAAATGTGTTTTTCCTCTTGTTATTTGTGATTGCATTTATTCCACTTCTGTGGGAATAATTGTTTATCATAATTTGCAGATTGCTTTGATATCTGCACAGAAAATGCTTCTCAAAGACTCAGATGCATACATAGTTCATTAGCTTCATGCAATTCAAATAAAGCATCTGCTTCCGTGGCATTTCCATTTCAAAGAAATTTCCTCTTTCTATGTTAGTCCATAATTCCATTTAGGTAGTATTTCTACGAATAGCATATCCAGGTCAGCCTCTTGCGTGGTATTCTCAAAAGGTCACCACTTAATAATTGCCAAGAAACAAACAGAATAGATTACAATATTATATGTGTTACAATTATTCTTTTCCTCTTGGAAAAGACCTTAAAGCCCAGCAAACAATGAAATATGGGTCAATCAGACAATAATGGACTAGATATGAACTTGGGTGTGGGGTTGATTCTGTGGGTTGGTTTAAGGTCATAAAACCTGGAAGAACAGGTTTCCAGAAGTTTCTCCCCAACCTGATTTGACGTTTTGTGTTTCAGTCTCCCAGTCACATGAGTTAAATTGAGAAGCTAGCAGGGTACCAGTTGGATAGGCCTTTGGTGTCAGAGTGCAGAGAGGTATGGTGTTTTGGGTTGGCCAGAGTGGGTTGGTGATTGGTTTTAGGGTCAGTCAACATCAGGGAAGTCTAGGGTTGGGACAGATTAGAGGCCATCATCAGGTGGGATCAGGGAATCGACATGGCAGATCAAAAGGATCAAATTGGGATCCATGATAACAAGCATGGGGCTGGATGAACACAGCAGGTCAAGCAGCATCATAGGAGCAGGAAAACTTGACGTTTCGGGCCTAAACCCTTCATCAGAAATGGGGGAGGGGAAGAGGGTTCTGAAATAAATAGGGAGAGAGTCCATGCCTGATCTTAGAGGATGAGTAAAGTGGGTACCCAATAGATATGTAGAAAGGGACTTATCCAGTAGTCCTTAGCATCCTTTAGCTATCAGATTTTCTGAGGCATTGATAATGCAACCAGCCAGTGTTGAATCTAAAATAGTGTTAATTCTGAGGTATGCACCTTCATTATATCTGTTTCCTGAGGTATTATCCCTGGACTGTTGATCCAGAGACCAGGTAATGTTCTGGGGACCTGGGTTCAAATCCCACCCTTGCAGATGTTGGAATTGGGATCCAATAAAAATCTGGAATTACGGGTCTAATGATGATCATGAATCCATTCGGTCACTAATGTCCTTTAGGGAAGGAAACTGACATCTTTACCTGGTCTGGCCTACATGTGACTCCAGACCCACAGCAATGTACTTGACTCTTAAATGCTAACTGAGCAAATTGGGGGATAAGCAATAAATGCTGGCCTAACCAGTGATGCCCTCATCCTGTGAATGAATAATTAAAATAAAAGGTTACTGAGCCCTGACCTTCTTAAAATCAATTTCAGATTTTTAAATAATGTTAACCTGACCCAAAGCTGTGGTAAAATTACCATTGCAGAGCAGTAGTGAAAAAATCATGCAGTACCGGTGGAGTGAAGGGTTGTTCTTGACGGATGAACAAAGATGAGCCATACCCATCTTCACTGTAGGTACCTTGCGATCTTTTGAAACAAGCCACCTACTGGTTGGATCAGTATGGATTACTTCATAGTTAGGGCATATTAAGCCATAAGTTTTTAATGATGAGAGAATGCACAATAGAAAAAACAAAGAAGTGGGGATGCTGGAAATCAGAAAGAAAAACAGAAATTGCTTGAAAAGCTCAGCGGGTCCGGCAGTATCTGTGGAGAAAAAGCAAAGTTAACATTTTGGGCCCATTTGATCCTTCTTCAGTGCAATAAATCCAATGCTTTGCTTGTTGTTGATACCATAATCACATATTCGCTGTCACCTTCGTGTGTATATAGTATGCTCCAGTTTCACAACTATAATCCTGACAGCAACACTTAGATTTGCTGGCAATCCCCAGAAGAAAGTACCTCCTCACAAGTTTGCCTTTGTACCCTCTGACCATCCAAAGAGCAGCAGACCACCTTTCTCTTCCCAACTTGCTTCTCTAGCCCTTCCATTGTTGTATCTGACAACTTTGGAATCCTGCTGGAAATATTTTGCCCTCACTTATCTTTAGATTGCCTCCTCTGCTTGTGCCACATAATAAGACACCCTCCAGCTGAAATTTCTCAATGTGTTCAAGAACTTGCAGAAGACCCTGATTTTGTGCTGCCTGATTGGGGATCTGCCTATTCTGCGCATGCAGTCAGCATGTTTTGCATTAGCAGCTCACCTAATACATGTTTCTTTTTAATTCATTCACGGGATGAGGGCTTCATTGTCTAGGCAGTATTTATTGCCCATCCCTAATTGCCCAGAGGGCAGTTGAGAGTCAACCACATGGCTGTGGATCTGGAATCACATGTAGGCCAGACCAAGTAAGGATGACAGTTTCCCCTTCCCTAAAGGACATTAGTGAACCAGATGGGTTTTTCACCCCCTCATTAGACTCTTCATTTCAGATATTTATTGAATTCAAATTCCACCATCTGCCACGGCGGAATTTGAACCCAGGTCCCCAGAACATTATCTGGGTCTCTGGATTAACAGTCCAGTGATAATACCACTAGGCTATTGTCTCCTCTTGAAAGTGTGGGGTGTTCTTACAATAGGGGATTGTACACGTTTGGTGAAGATTTCTCATACTCCAACATCCAATGATACACACTTTCTGCTGTCTCTTTCAAGAAGACTTAAATTGGCGCCAAGATACTGCCAATAAAAGCCATAGCCCATATCATTGATAATTAGAATTTAATTTTGAAAGTGACTGTTATCCTATTAAAATAATTGAAGAATATATTACTTTTAATGTTTTTCTGCGTTTGTAATGATCTTTGTCGGTTTAGTAATTGCTTAAGTATGGAATGAATGAATTGCGCTTGGATACAATGAGAAAGAGCTACGGAGAATTTAGCTAAATGCCACATCAACACATCTACTTTTATCAGTCATCTGGAGCTTTCTTTAACTAAAGAACAATGCATTGTTTAGGCTTCATGGCACTTCGTTTTATACAATGCAAGACTTTGACTACATTAGGAGCCGAGTGTTTCTGTGTGTCTTGTACAATGGTAAAGCCTGATAGCACACGTTATGGTGGTGCAACCTCTGACCTTGTTTCTAGTCCAACTCATTTCGCTTTCTGGGGATCTTTATGTGTTCTGACTCATGCAGTAATACTTCTACTGCTTCTCTCGGTCCCTTAAGCTTTCAATTTTGGAGCAGCCATTCAGAAATAATCTGATTCCAATTTTTGTATTGTGGTTTATTTTCCACAATTGCCTAATTTAGTGAAAACAATAGATGTAAATATAAAACTAGGAAATGCATTGCTATTTTAATTATCAGTGAATACCACTATAGGAACATGATATGTATATATGCTTTTCTTACCTCTATATAATATTCATTGGTTTCACAAACATTAAGACAAGATGCTGAGCCGAAGAAGTAGTTATGTGGAGGGGAAAACAATGCTTGATTGAAGAAGTGGCTGGACTCAAAGAGAACATTGTGGAAAAGAAACAGTACAAATGGTTTTAGAGGTTACAATGTATTTGAGACACTGTGTACTTTCTGACTCTGGCACCATTTATTTTGCATCTATGACAAGGACAGGCCTAGTTGTGTCCCCAGGGAATCCTGGAATTCCCAGGGCAATGTTAAAGGGCAGTGACCTCTATCCAACTTTAACTGAGTCTTGTCCTAAGAAATGGGCATTTGCGCAGCTCTGTATGGTCAGGACATTAGCATTAATACTGAGAGACTGATCGACTTGCCGGAAGACTGAAGAGCACAGATTTTATTATCGCGGGCCAGAAGTTCACGTGTCAACACACAAGTACGGCCAGAAAGCTTTGTGCGAACGTCCACTTCAATGAATCCAACTCAAATAGAGGTCGGATCTCAATGTGCACAATAGCTGTGGTCAACAAGATCAGAAATATTTGGAGACAAAGATAGAAGTTGCTGGAAAACCTCAGCAGATTTGGCAGCACTTGTGGAGAGAAATCAGAGTTAACATTTTGGGTTGAGTGACCCTACCTCAAAACTGTTGGTAACTGGGAAGATGTTGGTTTATACGAAGAAGATAGGGTTGGGGGGGAGGGGTTTAGGAGTAAACAGTAGGTGGGGAAAGAGCCCAAAAAGAGAAAGGAGCAGTTACACAGACAAAGAAGTAAATAACGATCTGGCTAGGAGGGTGAATAGCTGTTAATGGGGACTGTTAGTGGCTAACAATGGGTGGTGTGTAATAGCAGACAATACGATAAAAGGTGTGGTTGTGGAGATTAGGGTAAAGACATGGGAAGGCTCAAGCCCTAAAGTTATTGAACTCGATATTGAGTCTGGAGGGCTGCAGTGTCCCCGGTTTGAAAATGGGGTGCTGTTCTTCTGCTTGTGCAGAGCTTCGCTGGAGCACTGCAGCAAGCCTGAGACAGAAATGTTGGCCAGGGAACAGAAATATTGAGGTCAGTTTCTAGATATGATTTTCTAAAGGACAAAAGGTTAAAATGCTTCCATCCTTATGATTATTAGAGGTGGGAGAATGACAGAATGAATGAAAGACAGGTTCCAGCATGGCAAAGTATTCACATCCACTATTATCCAGGCTGTATATTTGCTTGTAGACTTCTGTTTCTGAAGTCCACCAAAGAGATGATGGAGTTACAACATCTAATGCAACTGACCTTCAAGCAGCTTTCACTCAAAGAACATCACTTCTTAACTAGACCGCCTATGAGAGCAATAACACCATCTGGAGAAGGATGATCTACTAAATCACATAGCTAAAATGGTTAGCATTTCCTGCAAAAATGAAGTGGAAATTTTCCACAGAAGGAAAGCTGTATGTTGCTGTTCTCATCCAAGCACCTCATGATATCTTCTACGAAAGGCAAACACTTTGTTTGAAAGAGGCAAGATCATCATCACTTTCTCTGCAGGTGTGAAGCATCAGATGGACAGGATTTAGAGCTGAGTGGCAATATTTCCTCAAATGCATGAAGGTAGACATATTGTTTCCTAACACAAACACAAAGGTCTATACTAAATTACTGTACAGATGATATATGACTTCTGAAACATCATCAAACACATCAACTGCTGTTATTGGGATCCAGCCCTCATATCTTCGCCATGACACAATTACTTTGAGCAAAAGAAAAAAAATCTGCATTCACCTAGCGCTGTTTACAATTTCAGGATATTCTAAACTTTATAGCTTACTTGAAATATAGTCGCTGTCGCAATGAAGGGAACATAACAGCTGATTTGTGCATAGGAAAGAAAAAACTGGATGCCAAGATGGATTAATAGGATGGTCATAGCACTGAACGAGACCATTCAGTCCATTGTACTAGGTCTCTGCAATGGTAATGCACCTTATGCCACTCCACTGCCTTTTCCCCCTAGCCCTGCAAATCTTTCTTCTTCAGATAATGATGCAAGTCTTGTTTGAAAGCTGTGATTGATTCTGCTTCCACCTCACAGACATTTCATTCAAGCTCTTAGCCACTCATTGAATAAAACATTTTTTCATGTTTCCATTGCTTCTTCAGCCGCTCTTCTGAAACTGGCACCCCCGGTTCTGATTCCTACCACCGTTGGGAACAATTTTTCCCGACCTGTACTGCCCAGAACCCTTGTGGTTTTGAACATATCTGTCCTCTCAGCCTTTGCTGAAGAATAGCGCTAGCTTCTCCAATCTATCTGTGCAAATTAGATTCCTCATCCCTGAAGTAGAAAAAGGAATTTTGCAAAAATGCATTCAATGTTTGTGCCTGCAATTCTACCGCAGACGCTGCAACGGTTTGAAAAATCACAGTGCAGACCTTTCAGCTTTGAAAAAATTATTTTCTCAGATCCAGACAAAAGTACAAGCAGTTGCTGCAGGCCTCTGACCTAATTGTGAGCAGAAACATAAAATTATTATCTTACAGTGATTTTTCATTCTTAAAAGGTCAATACATTCAGCAAGAAAATGTATCTCAAATTTATTCCACCTCTGTATATATGGAATAAGAATAATTTTAATTAGCTGCCAAAAGTATTGGGAAGAATTCTATTCTGTTGTTCAGCTGTATGAATAATGAAGCAGAAAAAAATATCCTTTGCGTTGTAAAGCAATAGGTCCATTTGTTTTGTTATTCAGTGCTTCATAAAGATATATTGCACTCCTGCCGATCGAAGAATCATTCTTTGTCACCTGGCATTTGGAGAAGCAGTGTGGTACTTGGTTAGAAGTGTAAATACGGCATGTGTCTCTTTTATTTAAATTAACCCTTACTGTTATTTTTGGGTGATGTGTTTATTCACACTATTTAATTTTTGGTACATGACTTCTCTCATTTTAAGCTATTGTTTACTGAACTTGTTACATGCCTCCTGTTGCAGAACTGAAAGGGCAGATAAATAGGGGACACACTCGGCATGGCCCAGGCAATGGGAGTTGCTCTATCTAAATGCATGAAAGGCATTTTCATTCTCATCAGTGGTAGGACGTCATTTCCCATCTAGTGTTCACAGGTTGGATTCACAGAGCTGACTCACTCTTAAACTTGCAAGGCATACTTTATGAAATTATCAATGCACAAGGAGCAAAACCAATCCCACTTTTAAATTTCTTAGAAGTAGAATGAATACAGTATACCATCTTTGTATAATTTTGAACAGCAGCTTTAATGCCAATACTAACCTAACCAAAATTCACACAGCACACACATAAATAGATGGGGCTAACCCAGCTGAGTGTTAGATGTGAAAGCACTCCTGAGGGAAGCAAATTCCTTAAAGACTGTCTGCCATCTTCTCATGCTCTTGTTTTCAAGTGGTGTGTTCTCAAGAAAATGAGCTGCACTATTTGACAGCCATAAATGCTTGAAGATGTTTTGCTATGACAGACATTGGGTGCCAAGCCAAGAACATTACCTGGTCGACTCAGGATTTGTTTACTTGCTCACTTAAACTACTTAGTCAGTGCAAATCACTGAAATGAACCGTGTAGATTAACTCTTTCGAGTACGGAATGTCTATTAGAACTTGATGCATGCCATGTTTTTTTTCTAAAGTTAATGTAAAATTAGGTTGATTCCATAGAATTTTCAACTGAGCTTCATCAAACAGGAGAGACTTTTTGTTTGATCTCCCGTGATAATGGAGATGTAATGTGTCCTTCCAAAAGTGAGACTCCCAACATTCTGTTCCTGCAGCCACATACTCTCCAGGACTTTCTCCACTCTGACTGTTTTGGCACCAGTCTAATGAATGATTGGGATCAAAGTTGTTGAGGCTGCTGAAGAGCCATGGTGCGTGGCATGGTGGCTCAGTGGTTAGCATTGCCACCTCACAGTGCCAGGGACCTAGGTTCGGTTCTAGCCTTGGGTGACTGTCTGTGTGGAGTTTACACATTCTTCTAGTTTCTGCTGGGTGCTCTGATGTTCCCCCTACACCCCAAAAATGTGCAGGTTACATGGATTGGCCTTGCTAAATTATCCCATAGTGATGAGGGATGTGTAGGCTAGGTGAATGGCGATGGTAAATTTGTGGCTATGGGGTTAGGGTGGTTTGAATATTCTTTGGAGGGTCGCTACAGGCTGAATGGCCTCTATCTGCACTAGGTATTCTATGAGTGAAAGAAGAACAATAACATGTACGGGGGTTCTGCTATAACATGTGTTCCAGCAACACCAATAGGCTATAATGCAACTGACGAATAGGGGAATGTTATTTCTAAAATGCAGACCTATGTTGGCTATAACACGATTCCATCAATGACATTATTGTTGATATTTTGGAAGATGTTTTTAGAAAGTATTGCAGGAAAAAAGATTTGGATTTCAAGATTCTCCTCATCCTGGATAATATGACAAGCTATACTCCCACCATTGGTGAGCTTTCTGAAAACGTCAACGTGCTATTTCTATCCCCAAATACAATCTCTCTTCTTCAACCCATGGACCAGGGTGCAATAGCAGCTTTTAAAGGTTATTATTTAAGCTACATATTTAAGAGGCTGATTGCAGCCACTGAGGGGGATAAAGACAGTGTTCTTCAATTTTGGAAGAGCTTTAGCATCAAGAATGCAATTGACATTATCGTGGGGTGATGTCAGTAAGGACTGCTTGCATGAAGTTTGGCAGAAGCTTCTCCCAGATTTTTTTCAAGATTTAAAAAGCTTTGATCCACCAGTGGAGCTCCCAAGAACCATAAACATTGTGTTGATCTTGCAAAGCAAGTTGGATTTGAGGAAATGGAGAGTGAGGCTGTTGAAGAGCTGCTTGAGTCCCACTGTGAAGACCTCTCTACAGCTGATCTACAACAACTTGTCGCTGAGGCAGAAGAGGTAGCTGGAGATGAAGATGATGAAGTCCAGGGTGCAGCGCCATCAGAGCTTTCTACTTCTGTCTTTTCTTCTTTTCCGTAGGAAATTGAGAAGCAGTTGCAGCTCTCAGAGGACATCGATTACAATGGAGAATGCAGCAGGGTTCGTGGAATAAGATCTTATTGGACACCCTATGAGCAGCTTCTTCATTAAGAAGAAAAAGGGCAAAGCAGCAAAAATTGGATGTACTTTTTAAGCCAATCTCCAAGAAACAATCAGAAGACAATGAACCAAAGCCATCCACTTCTCGCCCCTAACCCTGCAACCACAACTGCATCTGAAGGTAATGATGACGATGACGACCCTCAGCCCCTGCATTAACAACAGAGCAACCTCAAACATGCTCCCCCATCAAGTCATCTTGACATTTTTACAAGGCAAGGTATTAAATTTACTTTTGTTTCATTATTAGATATGAATTAAACATTTATTCAGACTGCGCTGTGCTTTGCGTTAGGCCTTTGAGTGATTTTTGAGCGATTTTGAGTGATATCTTTTGGTGGTGTGCCTCTAATCTCGTTTTTCCCATAGGCCCCATTATTTCTATAGCGTGATTTTCTATAACATGATGTCATGCGGGAATGTAACTATCGCATTATAGCAAACCTCCTGTACATAGAAATTTTAACATAATAAAATGCCATAAACAAGTCATAGAAGCACTGTCAGACATAATTTTGACACCAACCCGCATCAGGGGGTAGCAGGTGCCAAAAGCCTGATCAAAGGTAATCGGACATTGTAAGTTGACCCACAGCCAAAGAAATTGGGCCTAATAGAAAATTGGCAGAATGAAATTAAACAGCAGTCAGCAGCTATCAGCTACAGAGAACAGTGGAAACCAAGATCAAAGAGGTTACAAAGGGTCGGGGGAACCAGAACGAGGGTTGTGAATTAGAGAAATATTGATCAGACTTTCTGACATCTTGACTGCCTGAGTATATGCACTTTCCAGCAATGGATGGTGGCAGCCGACCCCATTGAATGATTTGAACCCAGCTCATGACCCCATTCGTCAAAGGTCACACAACAATCTGGAAGGTCTGGTGTGAGGACGGATAAAAACACACATACCTGGACGCCACCACTCAGTGAGGACTCATTGTAGGCTTGGCAAAGACCTGTAGGAAAGATTCTTAGCAAGATACATGGTCGAAGGCGGTACAGCAAGCCAAGATCCAGGAGAAGATCCGCCCTGACCTGTGTGACCCACTTTCGTAGAAGACAGCCAGCTCTACATTGGAGAGGAAGATGATTTTAACTGTCCAATTAAAGTGCATGCATTGTTGTGGGTAATATCCATTCTCAGGTGGATAGAGCTACATATACAGTAAATTTTGTGGGAAGTTGGGAAATGCTCACATAGTGTTTTTAGTCAGGAATATTTTGTTAATAAAATCAAGTTGAATCACAAACTGAACACTGTGTCCTGTTGTCCACTTCACCGATAAGAACATTTTCCGAAGAAGGGCCTAGGCCCGAAACGTCAGCTTTCCCACTCCTCTGAAGCTGCTTGGCCTGCTGTGTTCATCCAGCTCTGCACCTTGTTATCACTGATAAGAACACTTGGGTAAAGTGTTTATATAACCTGGTCAAAGTATCTAAAACATGGATTAAAAAACGTTATATTTTAAGGAGTAACAGAAGGGAGGTGAGGGAGGGATAGAGAGATTGGTGGCTTTGGGAGGGTCAATGAAAGCTTAAGGCTCTAAATGCTGAAGGCACAGTCACCAATAATGGGTTGAAGAAAATTGAAGTTGCCTAGTTCTTGGAGATTTATGGAGCTGGAAGCAGGTCACAAAGATGGTAAATGGAGAAGCCATTGAACAGGAGAAATTGCAATGACTGTCCCACCAGGACAGCGATATATTACTGGCTATGAAGCATCTATGATTATGGATGAAGAACTGGCTCAGCAGTAATGAACAATTGCAACAGAAGTTTGCACAACAGTTAAAACTTGCCTACTTTGTGCACAGCAGGAAGTGACAACGTATGCTAACATGTTTTAGCCAAGAGAAATACCATCTAGAGGGCATGAAGAAAGCTACTATGGTGATCACACTGAGCAGAATTGTATTTTCTTCAGCCAGCAGAAATAGAAGAAGCTTGTTGCTGTATCTACAGCTGACAAATAGGGTTAAAAAATGAGGTGAACTGAATTCTCAGAAGCACTCAGGTTCAGCAATTATAAATGAATGAACTAATAAATACGGGGAGAAACAGTTTGAAAAACCTGACCACTGTGCCTATAAGTGAAGACAATATGGTAAATCTGTTGAAAAACACCTCATATTTTTACTCCCATGTGGCGTCATACAGTTGTAAATTGGAAGTAAGAAGTACATGAACAATGGCAGAAATGTTTGGCCAAGTGATCTGCTTAAGAAAATTTTAGCTGTGGCATTTTCCAAGGTGAGCTGGAGTAGAATTATCAAAATCAGTGACAGTCTGGAGATGGAATTATGGCTTTAGTAGCATTAGGCTAGAAAATCAAACTATAATAACTGGAGGCACTTCAAAGAGTAAGTTTTGGACGCACACCTTGAAGGCAGTCTCAGAGGAATTTTAAGATCAGGGATTGGGGGAATGTACAGGGTATCTGAAAGACACTTTTACATGTTGAAATTTTTATAATCTAGGTATGTATTTTCCCACTGAAATAACTTGACATCGATCCTTTTAATACTTTTGAATATTAGAATCATCTCAGCAATTTTAACACATTATAAATTGTGTGCAAGGCAATTAGTAAAACAAAATACTTACTTAAAATTCACTTGTTTGCAGGAGGCACAGGGTGACTGATTCACACATGTAAAGACCTCTGATTTATTATTTAAAAGCCACAACTTACAGCAAGTGAAGGAAAAATAAACAGGTCTAAAGTAGATTGTACTGCCAAGAACAGAGGCAGCTTCTGAGCTTGCAGAGGTCTGATGGCTTCTCCCTACCTTGTTTGTGGCCCCAATCTGTTCAGCTACCTGGGTATCAATCACCTAGTTGTTGGCAGGCAGAAGAACTTTGTCACTGACAACTGGTCTCTAGTTCATAGGCCAGTTAGCTACCTGTTGCCAGTTGAATCGCTGTTTGTACAGACTCCTTGTCTCCAGCTCATCTGCAAACTATCAAACACTGCTTGAAACAGTAGCTATGTAAACAGTACTTAACAATGTGTGAGGCTACTTGCTTTCAAGATGGTAGAAGATCTTCAACAGGCCTTCGTTTTTAAAACAACTCTTTTCCTGTTTCAGTCTACAATCAGATAATAAAAAAAGGACATTACGTTTGTTCTGGAAAATCCAAAGAATAGTTGGATGGAAAGTCAATGTAATAAGTGGGTGGACAGAATGACATTTTTACTGCTTTTAACAGAACACGATTACATTTATGAATGCTACAGATAGGCCCAATACTGATTTTGTTTTGACTTCCATCTTGCTTTGTCTGATGTTCTATAAAATCCAGGCAATTTTCATGTCAATCTGATAGTCAAGCGACAGCATAAAACTGTATGTGCGAGGATGCAAAATACATTTGTCTGCTTTCTGTGTGATGGTTTTGCTTAGCCTCTTTTCTTCAGAACACTCACCATAGATTAAGATGTTGGATGACCAACAGTAATCCAGGAGGTTAGGATCATTGTGATCTACCTGCCTGTAGCTGTGTTTTTTGACTGTCTTAGTTCCCCTGCTATTGATAAAAGTACTCACAATAACAGGGCAGATTAGAAATTGGAGGAGTGAAATCACAATTTGTACTTGTTCTTCCAAAAGGCTCTGTACTACAATCGGGAGACTTTCCCACTATCTGCTGTTGCAGATTCTTTCACTGTTTAAGTCAAACTACGCTCATGAATTAAACAGCCAAAGGCTGGTGTCGCATTCCTAAATTCTGTTCATGCATTGTTGATTGAAAAATTGATTTCTTTTCTTTGGCAAAATAAAAGCAAAAGCATTTCCCTCTGGCAAGATATCTTTCAAAGACGATGTTGTGTGTGTTTTCCCTTTTATTCAGTAACACCTTGGATTTTCTGTTCTATTCAATAAATCACAATAAATGGTTTCTAATAAAAATGTGTCTAGACTTAGGTCACCTCTGAGATTTCATTAACGACCTATCAACATTCTCAAATTGAACTGGTAAAGCAATGGAAATAAACAAGCATCAAACTGACACGTTTTAAAGCTGGTTCGGCTAGTTGTTCTCTCTTCAGAAGATAACGCATTTAGCCTCAGGGCATATATAATACACACATTATGGATTATGGAGACTATAATATATCAAAGTACCTCAGAAGTAAAATGTTAATATTCAATTGGTCAAGACTGGTTCTTAACCAATTGCCATTTTTCTTTTTTTCCAATATAATTTGTCTTGCCCTTTAAAAAAAATACTCTCCACATCATTTGATAACACAACCCATGCATTACTACAAAAGTGATAAATTAGTTTTGAAGCTTAATGAGAGACTTTCCTGGCCTTGTATCCACTTGCTGTTGATTTCCTGGTGCTGTGACTATCAGAAAATCAAACAGTTTCTTCTATGGGATTTTTGGTATTTTCAGCCATTTTAGCAGAAAGAATAAACCAAAAGTATATTGTTTAAATGGTGAGAAGTTGCAGAGCTCTGAGATGCAGAGAGATCTGGAGGTCCTGTTACATGAATCTTAGAAGATTAGTATGCAGGTACAGCAAGTAACCAGGAAAACTAATACAATACTAAGTTTTTTTTTGTGAGAGGTATTGAATGCAAGGGGAAGGAGGCTATCTTTCAGTTATACAGGACATTGGCGAGACCACTCCTGGAGTACTGTGTATAATACTGATTGCTACTGATCACTGTACTTAGGGAAGGATGTGAATGCTTCAGAAGCATTCAGAGAAGGTTTACAAGACTAATACCTTTCTTTATGAAGAAAGGCTTGGCAGGCTAGGCCTGTAATTTCTGGAGTTTAGAAGAGACGGGGTGATTTAATTGAAACAAATAAGATCCTGATGGGAATTAATTGGTTGAATGTCGAAGGGATGTTTCCTCTTGTGGGAGAATCTAGAACTGGGGATTATAGTTTAAAATTAAGGCGTCACCTGTTTAAAGACATATGGGGAAAACAAATCTGAGAGTTGTAAGTCTTAGGAATTTTCTTCCTCATAGGCCAGTGGATTCAGAATCTATAAATGTTTTTAAGGCAGAGCTAGATAGACTTTTGATTACCAAAAGATGGAAGATTATCAGGGGTATGCAGGGATGTAGAACTGAGGTTAAAATCAGAATAGGTATACAGTCTTAGAGTCATCCAGCGTGGAAACAGACCCTTCAGCCCAAATCATGCATACCGACCATGTTCGCAAACCAAATTAGTCCCACTTGCCTGCATTTGGCCCATATCCCTCCAAACCTTTTTTATTCATTTACTTATCCAAATGTCTTTTAAATGTCATAACTTTACCTGCATCCATTCCTTCCTCCAGCAGTTCATTCCACATACAAATCACTCTGTGTAAAAATATTTCCCCTCATGTGCTTTTTAAATTTTTGGCCTCTCCACCGTAGGGGAAAAAAGAGCTTTGTCTAGTCATGTTATCAATGCCCCTCATGATTTTATAAACCTCTATAAGGTTGCCCTTCAACCACCTGCTCTCCAGTGAAAAAAAGTTCCAGCCTCTCCAGTCTATAACTCTGTAAGATTTAAGGCAGTTATTGGAAAGAACAAAATAAAGGAAATTAGGTTCTGATTTGGAGGAAGGCTTATTTTAATATAATAGACAGGATCTGTCAAAGTTGATTGGGAGAAGTTACTTGTAGGAAAATCTAAATTAGATTAGTAGGAAACTTTATAAAGGACATAGTGAGAGTACAGAGACAACGTGTTCCTGTAAAAGTGAAGCAGGGTGGAAAACAAATTGAGGAAACTCTGAATGTTGAGCAATGTAGAGGATTAGATAAGGCAAAAGAGGAGAAGCTTATGGGAGAGCTAAAAGTAGCACAAGCCCAAGATGAGTATGGAAAATGGAGGGGTTACTTAAAAAATAAATTAGCAGAGTGAAGAGGGATCATTAAAACATTGTCAAGCAAAATAAAGGATAATCCAAATCATTGAATCCCTTCAACAGGCAATGAGGTCATTCAGCCTGCAGCTCCAAAGAGCA
>JAHRHZ010000066.1:10117427-10183261 GCA_024137785.1 Ginglymostoma cirratum | reverse complement strand
GGATTCTCCAGCATCTGCAGTACCTTTTATCTCAGACATATTAAATGATTGCTTTGTATCTGTATTCATTGTTGAGAATCAGTGAGGGCAACTGTGATAAACTTGTATGAATTAGTATTGAGCAGGATGAGGTATGAGAAGACTTATTAATGGATAAATCCTCAGGCCAGATGAAATGCATCCAAGGCTGCTGTGGGAGGCAAAGGAGGAGTTTGCAGGAGCCCTGGCATAATACGTTCAAATCCACTCTGGGCATAGGAGAAGTAGCAGAGGATTATAAAACAGCTAATGTAGTGTCATTATTCAAGAAAGGTGTTTGGGATAAACCAGGGGACAGTAGACCATTCAGTGTAACAATAGTGAAAGGAAACATTTAGAAAACATTCTGAGGGACAAAACTTACCTCCACTTGGAGGGAGGAGGATTGATCAAAGACAGTCAGCATGGCTTTGTTAGGGGGCAATCATGTCAGACAAATGTCAGTTAATTTTACAAAGACATGACTAAGTTGATGGATATGTAATGTAATTGATACAGTCTACGTGGACTTCAGTGAGGCTTTTGACAAGGTGTCACATGGGAAACTGCCTGAGAAGGTCAGAGCCCTTAGGATCCAGGATAATGGATCCTTTTGGATCTAAAACTGACTTAGTGGTAGGAAGCAGAAGATGATAGTTGAAGGTTATTTTTGTAACTGAATGCCTGCGTCCAACGGTGTACCATAGGGTTCAGTGCTGGGTCCCTTGCTATTAGTATTAATAAGGGCTTAGACTCAAATGTAGCAGGCTTTATCAATAAATTCACAGATGACACAAGAAGTAGTGGTGTGGCAAACAGTGAGGAAAGAAGCTTTATACTACAGGAAGATATGGAAAGGCTAGCCAAATGGGCAGGCGAGTGGCAGATGGAGTTTAATTCTGAAAAGCGTTGGAGTAACTAACAAGGCAAGGGAGTGCATGATGAATGGAATGACCCTAGGTAGTACTGAGGGTAAGTGGGACTTTGGTTGCATGTACATATATCCTTGAAGGAATCAGGAGTGATGGATAGGGTGGTTAAGAAAGCATTTAAGGGTATTTCCCTTTATTAGGTGAGGCATTGAATACTAGAGATGGGACATTATATTGGTGCCCTATAGGGCTACAACTGGAGTACTGTGCACAGTTCTAGCCACTGCTTTATAGGAAGAATGTTATTGCATTAGAGGAGGTGTAGAGGAGATTCACCAGTATATTGTCTTGTCTGGAGTGTTCCAGCTATATAGAGAGATGACACATCTCAGATACTCCAGCATCAGCAGTTCCTACTATCTATGACACAGTCTAGGGTTGTTTTTCTTAGAGCAGAGAAAGCTGAGTTGGGACCTGATTGAGGCCTACAAACCTATGAAGGGCATAGATAGGGTTGAAAAGATTAAATGTTTCCCTTTGGCTAGAGTTTCTATACAATGCCGGGGTTCAGAAGCTTCTGAAAGTACAATAATGTGGTCAGTTTATGACCGTAGCAATTCTGCCCATTTTTAAAAGAAACAGAATTTAAACATAAAACTATCAAAGAGAATACAATTTTCTTTCGGATTTAGCTTCATGCCCTCTGGCATGTTATCCTTGCAAAGCACACAATTTGCCTTTTACACTTCTTTTCTGTTTCTCAGTTTTCCCATCATATATTATATATGTCTGCATGAAAAATCAGTTAATCTTAATATTGCTGTGTGGGAAAAAGGCTAGGATCCCATCAGATACCCGAGAAACCAAGAAAGTTTGAGGAAGTGCTGAAGTTAAATGTACAGATTCTGGAAATAAAATGGAAGGCACTTAGAAACAACAGGCCAAAAGGTATAATGTTGCCTCCATCAAGAAAATTAAGAAGAGAGAGGGTAAACATCTCAGAGAATGATAGAAATAATTTGTTTCCTCCAAGTAGACTGAATGGTTGCAATAATGGGGCAGGTAGTTACAGATCTATCAATGTAGAAACTAGAATCATTGAAAAAGAAGCAGATTCTCCCTGGAGCCTTCAGAGTCTGGAACTTGCCTTGAGGGCTGAGATCTGATGGGTTTATCATCCTTCACAATTTGTCCAGTTTTTCCGACTCAGGTCACATTCAAAGCTTATGCATAGCTACCCTCTTATCGTGGATGGGCAGCCAAAGTGCTCAGTTTGAGGCCCTTTGACAAGTGTCTTTTCTGTTAAGATTCCCAGTTAGCTCTGAGAACAGCATCAGAGGAGCAGGAAGGCTGATGTTTTGGGCCTAGACCCTTCTTCAGAAATTCTAGGCCCGAAACATCAGCCTTCCTGCTCCTCTTATGCTGTTTGGCCTGCTGTGTTCATCCAGCTCTATACCTTGTAAACTCAGATTGTCCAGCATCTGCAGTTCCTACTATCTCTGAGAACAGGTGTGTAGCAGCACACGGAAGATCATACACAGTCTTCAAGGCTATACAGAAAGTCTTCATTTTGTGTTGGTCGCTAAGGTTTTGGAGTAGATCTGTTGCTCGGGTTATGGGTGTTGTGGTTGGTTGTCTCGCCGAGCTGGTCACTGCAGACTTGAAGTTCTCTGAATTAGTTGATATCCAGCCCTCTCCCCCTCCATTATGCCAGCTCATGTTACAGGATCCTTTTGCTCTCCTGGAATGGCATCATAGTCAGTGGATGTATTCTTGACTGCACCACTTCAACAACAGAAGTGTGATCTGAGGAGGAGAGTCTTCAATGTGCACATGACGCTCTACCAAATTATATAATCCCTTTCCCTTCTGAATTTTCATCAAACTTCCCATTCTTGTTCGCCTTCCATTGCCCTGTGTCTTGAGGCAGTGGAGGAAAATTTAGGTCCTTGAGTGGCCACTTAAAGGCCCCAATAGGCCTATAAGGGCAGGCAACCTAATGGGCACCTTACTCACATTTGTATAATGTGGGCCGTGTCAGGGTAAAGCAGTGGGTTACCCACCTATCGTAATTAGGTGCTGAAAACAGGCCTGGCAGGGGACTGCAACATGTAGGCCCAGGTGTGTTCCTATTTTAGGCTTGCAATTTTTGGCATTTTACTGTAGCTTTTTACAAAGACTCATCCTGTTCTCTGTTCAATCATCCAAATCTATGCCCCCTGATTACTGACTCTTCAGATACTGGATAACAATTCCTCCTTGCTTTATAAAATAGTCATTCACAATTTGGAACACTTTTCTTAAACCGCCTTCACTGCTCAAGCAACCCCAACTGCTCCCACTGGTATCCTGAATCTATGGTAGCATTTTAAATCTAGTAAACAAGTCAGGATATTTCAAAGCTGCAAACTTTAGAGGATGCCTGTTTGGACTAACATCATTGGCAGCAAAGTTTGCATCATTGTCTACCTCCTGGCAAAAATGGCGGTCATCTTTGTACATATCTGGGTGGCATGGTGGCTCAGTGGTTAGCACTGATGGCTCCTCCGCACCAGCGACCCAGATTCTATTCCACCCTTGGGCAACTGTCTATGTGGAGATTGCATATTTTCCCCGTGTCTGCATGGGTTTTCTCCGGGTGCTCCGGTTTCCTCTCACAGTTCAAAGATCTGCAGGTTAGGTGGATTGGCCATGCTAAAATTGCCCATAGTGTCTAGGTGCCTGCATGTTAGGTGGATTAGAAGGGTTATAGGTGGAGGGATGCCCTTCGGAAGGGCGGTGTGGTCTTGTTGGGCCGAATGGCCTGTTTCCACACTGCAGGGATTCTACGATTCTATGATATTAGTGGCCAGCTGATCCTGCAATTATTCCAGACAGATCCTCCAAGAGTGACAGAGAAGTTGAGGGCAGTGACGAATTTGATGACCACTTGTAAAATGTGGCCACTTGCTGACTGGCCTTGTTCAAGCAGGCTGCCAATATTTGTCACGACCTGTTATGATCTTCTAAGCCTCCTGAGATACAGCAGGTCAGACAGCATCCGGTGAACAGGGAAGTCGATGTTTCGGGTTGGAACCCTTCTTCAGGACTGGGGAGGGGGAGGGGAGCCCAGAAATAAATAGGAGAGAGGAGGAGCTGGGGGCAGAATAGGTGAAATGGAAATAGGTGGATGCAGGTAGGGGTTATTGTGGTTGGTCAGTGGGAAGGGTGGAGAGGATAGGTGAGTCAGAAGATGGACAGGTGGGTGTTGTGGAGGAGTGATTTTGCAGCTTGTGAATTCAATATTCGGACTACTGGGCTGTAAGTTCCCAAGGTGAAATATGAGGTGTTGTTCTTCCAGTTTGCATTTGGCCTCACTTTGACAGTGGAGGAGGCTAAGGATGGACAGGTCACCAGGGGAATGGGAGTGGGAGTTAAAGTGCATGACAACTAGAAGGTCGGGCTGGTTGGTGCATGCAGAGCGGAGATGCTCTGTGAACTGGTCGCCGAGTCCGTACTTGGTCTCTCCAATATGGAGGAGACCACATCGGGAGCAACTGATACAATAGATCAGGTTAGGTAAAGTGCAGGTGAATCTCTGCCAGCTTTGGAAGGATTGTTTGGGGCCTTGGACGGAGGTGAGAGGGGAGGTGTGGGTGCAGGTGTGGCACCTCTTGTGGTTACAGGGAAAGGCACCTGGTGTTGTGGTGGTGTTGGTAGGGATTGTGGAGCTGACAGGGGAGTCAGGGAATGAATAGTCCCTGCGGAAAGTGGACAGGCGTGGCAAGGGAAATATCTTTTTGGTGGTGGGGTCCGATTGTAGGTGGCTGAAATGTCAGAGGGTGATGCATTGGATTCAGAGGTTGGGTGAGATGGTATGTGTGGACTAAGGGGACCCTTTCCTTATTGTTGTTGAGGGGAGAGGGTTTGAGGGCAGATGCGTGGGAAATGGGGCTGATGCAGTTGAGGGTATCCTTAATAGCAGAGGAGGGGAAACTACAGCTCCTGAAGTAGAAGGATATTTGGTAAGTCCTGGAGTAGAATGCCTCATCCTGGGAGCAGATGCAGCTGAGGCAGAGGAATTGTGAGTATGGGATAGCATTTTTACAGGAAAGTGGGTGAGAGGAGGTGTAGTTGAGGTACATGTCCATTCTTGGCCTCCTCCACTGTCACAGTGAGGCCAAACGCAAACTGGAGGAGCAACACCTCATATTTCGTTTTGGGAGCTTAGAGCCCAATGGACTGAATATCGACTTCACCAGTTTTAAAATTTCCCCATCCCCACCTGTCCATTTTCTGACTCAACTATCTGCTTCACCCTTCCCCCATCCAACAACTATGAACGCCTGATCTGCATCCACCTACCCTTCCCTCAGTCCCAGCTCCCACCCTCTATTTATTTCTGGGCTTCCCTCCCCCTCCCCAGTCCTGAAGATGGGTTTCGGCCCAAGATGTTAACTTCTCTGCTCCTCGGATGCTATCTGACCTGCTGTGCTTTTCCAGCTCCACATTTTTTGACTCTAGCTTCCAGCATCTGCAGTCCTTTCTGCCTCCTCCTGAGATACTGATGTACTGACATCCCCAAGAAGCTGATTCTTCGTCTTTGCTGTGTTGCTAGTAGCCCCTCCTGTGAGTAGCGCCTTTCTGCTCATCTCTTTTCACTTGAGGAGCAGTAGGCCTATGACAGGTAGGTGACTGATGCAGGTACTTAAGTTGATGGTCTTCCTGCTGGTTCTGGTGGTGAGGCTAGTCACTTTGGTCCTCATCCGAGGTCCAAGCGAAAAAAAATCATAAGTAATATGTATTCTGATGAGCTATATCCCAGCTGCAATGTGAAGACCAGCCGCACAAATCTTCTGTGTAATGACATTAAACTATAAAGTACTGAAAGTAGCTTTTAGAACAAGTACTGTTCACACAATTAGGCAAGGAAACAACTGTGAGGTGTCAGTACTTATGAGAATTTTTGGCCCTTTATTTCCTCAGCTCCTTCAATTGTCACTCCATACTTATCTTGTTTTCACTAGTAATTTTAAGGGAGTCTGGGAAATGTGGGCTCTGAATTAAATTCACTCTCATTTTAAAATTGCTCTTAATGAGCTACTATGAAATTGAAATTAACAACCCACCTCTATAAAGGGAGTTACTGTCATGTATTATGCTGCAGTTAAATATGAAAGTTGGCAGGTTGGAGTCTACTTGCCAACATGTCTCAATTTCAGTGCATTTAACCCTTTCACCTGCTCCCAAGCTCACTCACCCTTGGAAATAAAACTGTCCCCTGTCTCACTGTCCGCACTGCTGACATAAAACAGCAGAAATTTATTCAATGGATGTCTTCATACCAAACTCATCCAAGAGAGGCACGGAAGACATATACAATTGCCATCTCTCATGTTGTCTCTGAACTGAATAAAGTACATACTGTAATTGTTTAAATTAACTATTAGTGTTATGTTAAATTGAACCCAGCAAAGGCTGAGCTGAGCTCAGGCTGAGCTACTTTTGTTATGAACTGAGTTGTGATATATTAAGCTGAACAGGACTAGTATTGTTATTCTAATTTTAAAACCAAATTATTGTACAGTTTGCAATAATTACGTTGACAATTGTGTAAGTAGCAAAATGAAAGACCTTCTTTTCTGGGTCAAAATGTGACTGCTTAGCCTTTAATCTTTGGCCTGCTATAATGAGTATGTAGCACTTCATCTAACGTTACATTACCTTTTTGCTGATGTCTGCGTTGAGGTCTTTCAAATGCAAGTTGCTTATTTACAACTGAAGACCCAAATTATCTAATATAGTAAAATTCTGGACACACTCATAAGTCATAAGCCACTTTTCTTAGACCACCAGCAGCTGAATTCCAGCTGATTACATAATAACATTTGCCATATAGCTAAATTTTTCACAAAATCAAAATGCACTTTAATACTATTTTAAAAAGTATGGCTAACTGCTGTGTGAATAGGCTTCTGTCTAACTCTTCAATAAATTGGAAAAAAATGGATGAATAAATGTTATTACTTTGGATATTGCCTGATTTGCATTAATGGTTTGTCAGTTTGAACAACACTCTCAAATGCATCATCAAGTGCTTATCTGATTAGGAGACCATTCTTAAAAATATGTTGATGGGAGACATTACTGAGCTTTCAATTACACTTAGTGCAATAGATCTTTCTAATTTAATTGTATGCCAGCAAAGGGCAGGTACAGTCTGGAGCAGAAGCACCTCACCTTTAACAAAATTGCATTTTTCTGAGAAAGTAATGGTTCAGATTTTGCTTTTGCAGGGCAGCTAATAGCACGTGCTGTTACTTAGTCTTGCCTTAGAAGCTTTAGATTTTTAATTTATTTTCCAAGGTATGTTGCTAATGGATGAGCTAATGTTGCAACAATGGGAAAAGGGCACCTGAGACACATGTGGGGAGCAAACAACTGTGCGTCTACATAAGCAATGAGACAGAAGGATAGTTTAATTAACAAGAAGGAAGATTGAGAAGTAAGTGTCAATTAGCATGGGTGAATGGCCACATCCAGTCATGAATCATGATGGAAATTTAAACAGCTAATGGTAAAAGGAACGCACGTGGACTTTTCCAGCCTTAATAATGGGGGTGTTCAGCACCTGAGTGCAAATAAAAGGCTGAAGAGTTTGCAATTATCTTCAGTTACAACTGCTATGATGGGTGACCCACCACAGCTTCTTCGTAACATTCCCACCATCACAAACTACAGTTTTCAGCCAATTCAATCCACTCCCTGTGATATCAAGAAACAGCTCAGCACTCAGACTACAGCATAGACTATGGGCCCCCAACAACTTCCCAGCTATAATAATGAAGACATCTGCTCCAGAATTAGCGATTTCCCCGGTCCAGTTGTTCCAGTTTGGCTACTACACATGTGCCTCCCTGATAATATGGAAAATTGCTCTCAAAATGCAAGATAAATCCAGTCCAGCTGATCACTGCCCTATTGGTCAACTCTAAAATTGTAGCTTTTATTATTAGCACCTAATCGTTAATAATTTGCTCACTGTTGCACAGTTTGGATTCTGTTAGTGCCACTTGGCTCTGAAACTCTTTATAGCCTTGGTCCAAACATTGACAAAGGAGCTGGAATCCAGAGATGCAGTGAGAGTTACTGTCCTTGAAAATGAGTCAGCATTTGACCAACTGTGGAAGCGCAGAGTCCCAGCAAAATTGAAAGGAATTAAGGGAAAACTCCCTCTGGCTGGAGTCATGCCTTGCACAAAGGCAGCTGTTGTGGTATTTGGAAGCCTAATAATTTCAACCCCAAAACATCACTTCAGGGGTTTTTCAGGACAGTGCCCTGGTCTCACTTGTCTTCATCTACTTCATCAATGATTAGTCTCATCATGCGGTTCAAAACAGGGATATTCACTGCTGATTGCATTGTGTTTAATTCCATTTGCAGCTCCACAGAAAATGAAGAGGACTGTGTCCTCGTGCAATAAGATCTGGATAAAGTTTAGTTTGGGGTTCACAAGTGGTAAGTAACATTTGTGTCACACAAATATCAGATAAAGAACATGTTTATCAAGAGAAAGTCTAACTGCCTCCCATTAAAACTCAAAGGCATGACCATTGTTGAATCTTTTGCCATTGATAACATGGGACTTATAACTGACTAGAAATCTACAGAAACAGGTCAGAAGTTATTTTCTGTGATTGACTCTGATCTTAACTTCCCGAAGGTTTTCCAATCCCCATAGGCACAAGTCTGGTACCAACCACGAGAAAGCACACTAGCTTGACATCGTATACTCCACGTTAAACATTTAGCTCCCTTTCGCTGTACAATATGGCTACACTCGTACGCTCACTGCAGCAACTTGCTAACCATTCTTTGACAGCAGCCCTGAAACACAATCTTTACTGCTCAGATGGGACAGATTGGAGGTGCATTGGAACATCACTTCTGAGCTCATCTCCAAGGAATACACCATCCCGAACTGGTGATATATCATCCTGGGATCATGGTTGTTGGGTCGAAATCTTGTTAACTTCCTGCCTGATAGCACTGCGGAAATACCTCATGACTGCAACAGTTCAAGAAAATGGGTGTCCGATGCAAGATTTGTAGAAGGTAACAGCTCTGAGGGGTTTACTGTTCATGTTATCTTGACTCTACCCATTTGACCGATGTGACACACAGCCTGTAGTTGGGAACAAGAGGCTCTACTGTTGCTTTCAGAGAGACCAGTTGTGTATTCACCAGTTCCCCAAGGTCCTAGTAATTTTGTCTGACCAAACGTGCTTATTGCTATCATGCAACAAACCTTCTTGTTATCTAAGAACAGTGCTTGCTCTGTAGCTACTCTATGGTGGTGTATCCTTTACCAATAACCATTGGATATGGGCAAGACAAAGAAAAGTCAAAGTAGGATTGTTAGCAGCAATCTGACTCAATAGCCCTTACCTGGTATCATGTAGAGGCAGCAAATACCACAAGATACAAGGAGTGGTCATCTGGGAAAATACACAGCAAGCAATGTTCACATCCCACGAATGAATAATAAAATAGACTTAGAGAAGGATTCGTACTCTGAGGATGTGTTCTGTGTTCAGATTTGATTTTACAGTGTGATATCCATTGTTATGTTCTGAGGGGTAATACCATACATCCACAGCACCCGCGTGAGCTGAAGTGTAACCTTACATCTGAGTCTTACCTCTTATTCAAAACCTAACAACAGAGTAGTGTTGGAATGGAGAAACATGGGAACAAATACACAGCGGCATCAGTGCACCCAACAGCAATGTATAACAACAATAAATATCAGGCAGTATTGTCGTGTCACAGATAAAAAATATTCTACTAGATTACAGGAAGCAAGACACAAAAATTCTTGCCAAAATATGCCCTCAACTGCGTTTATTGGAAATATATTACAAAAGAACAACTACAGAACAGCCCAATATGGAACACACTCTATCATGGGATTTGCAATATTGCCTTGTTCCTTAAAAAATGGGTCTGGATTTGGTGGTTTAATTGAAAACTCTAAAGGAAGCGTTTACCCCTTTGGGATTTCAACTACTTTAGAATGTAAATTTATCAAGTTTTATATTTTCTGCTGCATGAAAGACCACAGCTTTGTAGCGGAGCCCACAGTTAATGTTCAAAAGAATAAAAATGAAAACAAGGTAGATGAAGAAGCAGTTGTCAAGTGACACCAATGTGAGTTTTAAGTGATTCAGAACTATACCAATTCCCAGAGATAAAAGCTACTGCAGATGCTGGAGAATCCGAGATAACAAGGTGTGGAGCTGGATGAACACAGCAGGCCGAGCAGCATCATAGGAGCAGGAAAGCTTGACGTTTCAGGCCTAGACCCTTTATCAGAAATGGGGGAGGGGAAGAGGGTTCTGAAATAAATAGGGAGAGAGGGGGAGGCGGATAGAGGATGGATAGAGGAGAGGATAGGTGGAGAGGAGGCAGTCGTAGTATGGCGCACTGACCTCTACATTGCTGAGGCCAGGCGCCAACTCTCCGACACCTCCTCCTACCGCCCCCTGGATCATGACCCCACCCCCGAGCACCAAACCATCATCTCCCAAACCATCCACAACCTCATCACCTCAGGTGACCTCCCACCCACCGCCTCCAACCTCATCGTTCCCCAACCCCGCACCGCCCGCTTCTATCTCCTGCCCAAAATCCACAAACGTGAATGCCCTGGTCGACCCATTGTCTCCGCCTGCTCCTGCCCCACCGAATTCATCTCCACCTGCCTAGACTCCATTTTTACCCCCTTGGTCCAGGAACTCCCTACCTATGTCCGTGACACCACCCACGCCCTCCACCTCCTCCAGAACTTCCAATTCCCTGGTCCCCAACACCTCATTTTTACTATGGATGTCCAGTCCCTATACACCTGTATTCCCCATGCAGATGGCCTAAAGGCCCTCCGCTTCTTCCTGTCCTGCAGAACTGACCAATCCCCCTCCACCGACACCCTCATCCGCTTAGCCGAACTCGTCCTCACCCTCAACAACTTCTCTTTCAATTCCTCCCACTTCCTACAGACAAAGGGGGTGGCCATGGGTACCCGCATGGGCCCAAGCTATGCCTGCCTCTTTGTAGGTTACGTGGAACAATCCCTCTTCCGTACCTACACTGGCCCTAAACCCCACCTCTTCCTCCGTTACATTGATGACTGCATCGGCGCCGCCTCGTGCTCCCACGAGGAGCTCGAACAGTTCATCCACTTCACCAACACCTTCCACCCCAACCTGAAGTTCACCTGGACCATCTCCAACACTTCTCTCTCCTTCCTGGACCTCTCTGTCTCCATCTCGGGTAACCACCTAGAAACCGATGTCCATTTCAAGCCCACTGACTCCCACAGCTACCTGGAATACACCTCCTCCCACCCACCTTCCTGCAAAAATGCCATCCCCTATTCCCAATTCCTTCGCCTCCGCCGCATCTGCTCCCAGGATGAGACATTCCACTCTCGTACATCTCAGATGTCCTCATTCTTCAAGAACGGTAACTTGCCCCCCACAGTGGTTGAGAACGCCCTCGACCGTGTCTCCCGCATTTCCCGCAACTCATCCCTCACGCCCCGTCCCCGCAATAATAACCAAAAAAGAATCCCCCTCGTCCTCATGTACCACCCCACCAACCTCCGGATCCAACGCATCATCCTCCGACACTTCCGCCATCTGCAATCAGACCCCACCACCAAAGACATTTTTCCCTCCCCACCCTTATCTGCCTTCCGGAGGGACCACTCCCTCCGCGACTCCCTTGTCCGCTCCACACTCCCCTCCAGCCCCACCACACCCGGCATTTTTCCCTGCAACCGCAGGAAGTGCTACACCTGCCCCCACACCTCCTCCCTCACCCCAATCCCAGGCCCCAAGAAGACTTTCCACATCAGGCAGATGTTCACCTGCACATCTGCCAATGGGTATACTGCATCCGCTGTACCCGTTGTGGCTTCCTCTACATCGGGGAAACCAAGCGGAGGCTTGGGGACCGCTTTGCAGAACACCTGCACTCAGTTCGCAACAAACAACTGCACCTCCCAGTTGCGAACCATTTCAACTCCCCCTCCCATTCCTCAGACGACATGTCCATCCTTGGCCTCCTGCAATGCCACAGTGATGCCACCCGAAGGCTGCAGGAACAGCAAATCATATTCAGCCTGGGAACCCTGCAGCCCAATGGTATCAATGTGGATTTCACAAGCTTTAAAATCTCCCCTCCCCCAACTGCATCCCAAAACAAGCCCAGCTCATCTCCACCTCCCTAACCTGTTTTTCCTCTCACCTATCCCCTCCTCCCACCTCAAGCCCCATCCCCATCTCCTATCTACTAACATCATCCCGCCCTCTTGACCTGTCCGTCCTCCCTGGACTGACCTATCTCCTCCCTACCTCTCCACCTGCACTCGCCTTTACTAGCTCCATCCCCGCCTCTTTGACTTGTCTGCCTCTTCTCCACCTATCCTCTCCTCTATCCATCCTCTATCCGCCTCCCCCTCTCTCCCTATTTATTTCAGAACCCTCTTCCCCTCCCCCATTTCTGATGAAGGGTCTAGGCCCTAAACGTCAAGTTTTCCTGCTCCTATGATGCTGCTTGGCCTGCTGTGTTCATCCAGCCCCACACCTTGTTTTACCGATTCCCAATTCTCTTTAACAAAAAAAAATCCCCATCTCTTAGCTGTGATGTGTATTTTGATTTCAAATCCATACATATTTAATATGTCTAAAGAGTTCTGGATCTTTTAGAACCTCTGCACCATTCCATAGTTGCTCTAACTCAATGAATAATGCATGGCCTATCATTTATGTCACTGCTGGTACTCCTGAGAGTTGAGGGGATGTTCAGACAATTGTAAAAGTCACAACATGCTGACTTGGAAAGCATTACGTATTATAAATTTTGTAAAGTCACTTCACAGACCAACATGAGGCCACCGGGGAGCAATAAAATCTCTTAAAGTTGGAGCACACTGTTTAAAATGAATGTTTCACTACATTTCATTTGGCAGAAAGACAGCAGGAAATATCACAAAGCAAAGGCCTATTGGGTCATAACAGCACTGAGAAAAAAAATTATTTCCATGTATTGTTAATTTGGGAAAGAAAAATCCTTTTAACCCCAGCAAGCACCAATATATAAACCAACAGTGCAGTAATTCCGCAATGCAGTCTGAGAATAAAAAAAATGAGCTTGGGAAATCATACTTTTCTCCCTTATAGTTCACTTCCTTCTCTAGCTTTAGTGTTTGCTGCCTACTCAGAATTGAACAGAACAATGCTGGAGCTTGGAAAAGGCAGGCACGTAGCGGTCGGGGAGTGGTGTGTGGGGGGCAGCGGAGAATGGGAGGCAGTGTTGGTAATGAATGTCCACAGGGATTTTGTTGCTTTTCTGCTACTAACAGTGGGGAAAAGGCTGTTCTTGAATCTGTTGGTCCATGTGTTTAAGCTTCTGTATCATCTGCCTGATGGAAAAGATTATAACTGGGGTGGGAGGGGTGTTTGATAATGTTGGCTGCCTTCCTGAGGCAGTGATAAGTATAAGTCGATGCAATGGATAGAAGGTTGGCATGTGTGATGGAGAGGACTGTGTTCACAACTCTCTGCAGTTCCTTACGTCCTGCGCAGAGCAGTTGCTATACCAAACTGGGGATACTGTTGCATTGAGATGATTGTTGGAATCTGAATCAGTGTGGTCCTGGGTGTCATTCCTACCAACATTCCCCAAGTTGAGAAAGAAGATAAACAGTGACTAAATTTCCCTATAAGAATCTTCTACATGTTATGGTAACCATGCTGTGAAGCTAGCTTAATTTGTTGCTTGAGAACTGATTAGTATGCTGGTCAGATTTCAGCAAGATCTGAGACACGTAGAGAGTGACTGTCACCACTTCCTAGTGGAACATGGGACATCTTCCACTGTGTCAATAGAAAATACAATAGGAACATTTTCCTTTCAATTTGACCAGAAAATCCATCCGAGTTCATTGCGCTACTAGAAATAAATGGAGCCCAGAGAGACTGGAGAGGTACCTATTTTCTTAGGGTTTGTCACCACTTTCCTGGTAGTTACTGCCAGATGGAAGAAATGGAAATTGTGGCATTCCAAAATACTGCCTCTTCCTAGTGGTCAGTTAGCATCTAATTGATGCCTGTATGGGTTTTGGTGGCTGGGATGCAAGAAAGACTCATTATGACATTAGAAGTGGCAGATGTCTACAAAATTATGAGATGTGTAGACGGGTGGATAGCAAGAAGCTTTTTCCCAGAGTGGGGGACTCAATTACTATGGGTCACAATTTCAAGGTGAGAGGGGAAAAGTTTAAGGGAGATGTACGTGGAAAGTTCTTTATGCAGAGGGTGGTGGTTGCTTGGAAAGCGTTGCCAGCGGAGGTAGTAGAGGTGGGCATGATAGCGTCATTTAAGATGTATCTAGACAGATACATGAATGGGCAGGGAGCAGAGGGTTACAGATCCTTGGAAAATGGGCGACAGGTTTAGATAAAGGACCTGGATCGGTGCAGGCTTGGAGGGCCGAAGGGCCTGTTCCTGTGCTGTCATTTTCTTTGTTCTTTGTTCGATGTCCCCATCCATTTTTCTTCATTTTGCGGTTATTAGGCTGAGAAGCTATCCAGACCCAAATAACTTTGTTTCAAGCCATATCTCGTGGTGTGGGGATGAGACTCAGAGTTAAGGTCACAGATTGAACACACTGTGGCATTGCAGGTTGGAGCACCAATGCTCTCTGCCAATTGATGGCATGACTTAGAAATACTTTATAAATTAGAACTTAGCTTTCATTTTTAAAAAAAATTGCCTCAGGATGTCTTTTTTGATGTATTTTTCTTTTCAGCTAGAGAGTCAATGCTAGTTTACTAGTTCTTATTTTACTTTAGAACAGTGCCCTCAGTTTCAGTTATCTTTACAAAGCTGTTGGAACATTATTTTCTACCTTCAACACCTCTCCAAATCCAGCTTTATTGTATTAAACACCATTGGATGCATGACGTGATGCTGGCCTCCAGCAGATGAAAAGTTAAACTTTTACAGTGGCTAGGGTTTGTTCTAAAATTGGAGGTTACAGGGCACAGTCGTGTCACATAACCTATGATGCATACTGTGACAAAGGCATCATGGCAGTACCCTGCAGAGCTGAAATCAAACAGCTAGAAAGGAAATAAGAGAGTTTGTGAGAGAGATAAAGTGTGAGTAACATTATGGAATTGATAGTCGATGAACAGTTTGGGGAGAAAACTGTAAGTGGAGAAAAGGCCTGATGTACTCGAGGTTTTCTTTAACTTTCTCAATAGGTGACCACTGTAATGTCATTTGTCACAGCTTGTGACCATTTTACACAGTTGCAGTCACAGTACCATTGGTGCTATCAGCACCACAAGGTAGAAAATTACATTTTTATTAGTGGGCTTCTTTGATCTGCTTTAAAACTATTCCTCAGAAACATACAAATACAACTTACTTGCTTAAAAATGTAATTTAAATAAAAGCAGGTATGATGCCTTTCATCTCTGACGCTGAGGAGTTGTTGCAACGTAGTCATTTAATCATATTTTGCGCAGTTAGTTCCATATGGATTATTCAAACAGAAAGTTGATGTGCATGGCTGGTTTTGCACTGCAAAGGAAGTCAAATAACTAGGTTAACAGTTTGCAGTCAGTCAACACATCAATCTGTACGCTTTGTGCAATGTCCCTGTGTGATTTTGCAAAAACAAAATCTGAATGTTAATATAAAGTGTCTGAACCTGTCTCTCAATACATGTAAAGTACAGCGAGCCATATTTGCTGTTCTCTCCTGCTTTTGATTTTAAATTTAAATCCACTTGGCTCCATTTCTAAGCTTCCTTTATTTTGGTTGCCAATTAGGATGTTTTGCTGTCCAAGTTTTGTCATTTAAATTGTCTGTCAACTGAAAAGAACTGCCTTACAGACTCACTCAGCTGGTAGCCCTCAATTTCAGTTGATAGCTTTCTACAGCCTTTACACAGCTGCAGCAGAGTAGGAGATAATCAAACCTCCTTTCCACCCTACTATCTCCAAGCGGTAGTTGCATTCCAACCCTGAAGGTCGCACAGATGGTCAAATTGGCTGAATGTGGTAAGTTTCAATAATGATTATAACACAGGGGCACACTTGAGTAGCTAAACAATATACACCAACCCTCTGCTGGAAGAGGAACATCCATTCTAGAACCACACCATCACAGAAATAATACAGTGCACAAGGGGGCTGTTTGGCCCATTTTGTCCATGCCAACCCAAAGACACCCAGATGCTCTTTCCTGTCCTATCTTCTTTCACACAGCCCACAGCCCTGCAGCTTCTAGCACTTAAGTTGCAGTTCCAGCTCCTTTTTGAAAGTGGCTAACATCCCTGCCTCCACCATGAAACTTAGGCAGAAAATTCAGACATCCACCACCCTCTGTATGAAGATGATTTTCCTCACGTCCTCTAATCCTTCCATCACTTAGCTTGAATCTATAATCGCTGGTTTTTGAACTGTCTGACAAGGGAAACAAATTGCTCCTGTCTACTCTATCTCTACCCATCACAGTTGTGTATACCTCCATCAAGTCACTCACCAGCCTTCTCTGTTCCAAGGAAAGAAACCCAACCTCTCCAATCTCTCCATGTAGCTGCAATTCTTAAGCCGTGGCAACATTCTAATAAATCTCCTCTGTCCTCCCTCCTGAGCAATTATGTCCTTCCTGTAATGTGGTGATCAGAACTGTACATATTACTCCAGCTGTGGCCTCACCAGTGTCTTATACCATTTCATTGTTATGTCATGACTTTTGTATTCTATACCTCTGCTAATGAAGGAGACCATTCTGTCTGCCTTCTTCACAACCTTATCTACTTGTACTGCTATCTGTAAGGATCTGAGCACTTGAATGATGTCTCACTTCATCTACCCCCTTTCAATATATTCCTGTTTATTGTGTATTCCCTTTTACTGTTTGACCTCCTTAAATGCATTACCTCACACTTATCAGAGTTGAACCCCATCTTCCACTTTCCTGCCCACTCCACCAAACCATTTATATCACATTGGAGCTTAAAGCTATCCTCTGCACTATCCTTTATACAGCCAATTTTAGTGTCATCTGCAAATTTCCTGATGGTGACCGCACATCCAAGTCCAAATTGTTAACGTACAAAACAAACAGAACTGAGATCCCAATACTGAGCCCTGCGGAGCACCACACGAAATAGCTTACCATTTGCAAGGGCAGCCATCAATCATTACTCTTCGTTTTCTCTTACTAAGCCAACTTTGCATCTAATTCAACACATTATCCTGTATCCTATAGGCTTTTACTTTTTTGACCAGTCTGCCATATAGGACCTTGTCAAATGCCTTACTGAAATCCATTTAGACAGCATCCACTGCATTATTCTCTTCGATCATTCTTGTCACTTCCTCAAAGAATTCAACCAAATTTGTAAGGCACAATTTTCCCTTAAAGCCACGCTGACCATCCCTGACCGGACCATGCCTTTCTAAGTGACAGTTTATCCAATCTCTTGGGATTGATTCCTACAATTTTCTCACCACCAATATAAAACTAACTGGTCTATAATTTTTTGGCATTTCCTCTGGACCCTTAATCTATATTTGCTTTTCTCCAGTCCGCTGACATCTCACCAGTATCTATTAAAAGTAATTCTTAGAGCATCTGCTATTTCCTCCCTGACTACTTTCAACATCCCAGGGAAAAATGCATTATCCACTTTCAAGGATTTCAACTCCTCAAACACCGTGAGTCCACTCGCAGCTCCAGCTCCGAGAAGCAGTTAACCAGTAGCTGCAGCTGGACACACTTGCTGCACACGTAGCACACTGCGCAAGAGGAGTACATCATAGGTCTGAGGTCACTGTTATCACTCCTCTCTCGATTAAGCTTGTTACTCCCTTTAAGTGAATTTAATTAAGCTAGGGACCTTCCTCCATTTCAAACACTCCATTATAATTAAAAGCTCTATAAAGAAAAGCTTTATTTAAGCTAATATATCATGTCTTAAAAACTGTAAGAAAATTCTCTGCAGATATCACTTACCAGCTGATGGTTACCACTGGGACTGTGTCATTTTCTGAACTTTTGGACTGAGGCTAAATATCACACTTAGTCTTCCAGCTTCACTAAACTCCCTGTCCTCACCCAACTCTAAAGCACTCTTATTTAGCCTGGCAGCATTGATGTTGCCTCCTTCTTCTCGGCCTCCAAAACAATGCTTCTGAACTGGATCAAATCAATTGTTCAGTTAACCAGCTTCACCTAAGAGTGACTCAGAAATGTCACTAAAATTACACCTATTCAATCAGAGCTGTGAAATGTTCAAAGAGGTATTTTTGTGATCATAGAACAAGGGAGAATGGTAGACTATTCGATCCCTCAAGCTGTCTCCTGCATTCAGTAATATCATGGCTGATTCAAATCCAATTGCCTGCCAACTGCTGATAGCCTTTCACCCCTTTGCTTATCAAGAATCTATTCAATGTCTGCCTTAAAAGTATCCAAATACTCTGCTTCCACTGTCTATTCAGGAGTGAGAGACAGAGAAAAAAAATCACTTCAGCTCTACTTTGAATGGTGATGACGATTTCTTGGTTCTCCTGTAAGAGTAAAGAACTCTTTGGATCTTATACGTTTTGATCAACTATTCTGTCCAGGTTTCAGGAAAAAATTAAGTGTGTGCAAGCTAGCTTTATTATATTTGTCCTCCTTTATCATGTTACTGTAATGTAATTTTAATCCATTCTTATAGGGATCACTAATTTGGTTGATTAATTGGTGCAGTTTACTTGAGTCAAGACTATGCAAATGATTACAGATGGTCAATGTACAGTTAGTAGGAGTGGAAAAGTGTAACTATTGTCTTTTTAGCGTTAAATTTCAATATACAAAGAGCATGAGCAGATAATTTGGATAGTTCACAAAACTGGGCACGGGGATCACAATCTTCAATTAGCCTGTTCCTGTTCAAACTAACATGGGCAGGATGCCAACTTTGTGCTGACTGCTCCTATGAGTTGTTGTGGTTGGTAGTTCAGTGATGAATGTGGTGCTGAGTGACTACGTACCTAAAGAATCATAGAATGATTGCAGAACAGCAAGATACCATTCTCTCTTTTCTGGTCATCTGATGGAACAATTCACCTTGTGACTTTTCCCTGTGCCACTGCAAATGTCGCCTTTTCAGAAAATGCCCCAATTTCCCCAATGAAAGTTTCAATTTATTTTGCTTCCACCACATTCTCAGGCAGCACATTCCAGATCCTTACCAATCGCTGAGTGAAAAAAGCTATTCCTTATGTCACCATTGTTTGTATAAAATCTGTGGCCTATTGTTCTCAATCTTTTTACCAATGGGAACAGATTCTCCCTATTTGCTCTCAACAGATGCTTCATGATTTTGAATACCTCTATCAAATCTCTCTCTGACTTCTTGAGAAAGTTGCCACTTCTCTAATTGATCCACAGAACTGAAATTCTTCAGCTCTGGAATCATTCTTGTGAAACCTTTCTGCATTCTTTCTAAAGTCTCCCCATCTTTTATAAAGTACGACCCCCAAACTGGGTTGCAATAGGGGAAGCAATAGCCTAGTGGTATTAATGCTGGACTGTTAATTCAGAGACCCAGGAAATGCTCTGGGGACACAGGTTCAAATCCCACCATGGCAGATGGTGGAATTTGAATTCAATAAATATCTGGAATTAAGAGTCTAATGATGACCATGAATCCCATTGTCAATTGTCAGGAAAAACCCACCCAGTTCATTAATGTCCTTTAGGGAAGGAAACTGCCATCCTTACCTGGTCTGGCCTATAGGCGACTGCAGACCCCCAGCAATGTGGAGGACTCTTAACTGCCCTCTGGGCAATTAGGGATGGGCAATAAATGCTGCCCTAGCTATTAGCACCCACATCCTACAAATGAGTTTAAAAAATAGGTGATGATGAATCATTTGGTGGAACCTGCTAGGCCTGGTGCTTTCAGGAGGATGGATGGGAAAAGTTAATTAGCTAGAATCCCTACAGTGTGGAAACAGGCCGTCCAGACCAACCCTCAGAGCATCCCCTCCAGACCCATCCCCCTATAATGGACACATCCCTGAACACTACAGGCAATTTAGTGTGGCCAATCCACCTGGCCTGCATATCTTTGGACTGTGGGAGGAAACCAGAGCACCAGAGGAAACTCACGCAGACACGGGGAGAATATGCAAACTCCACACAGACAGTCGCCCAAGGGTGGAATCGAACCCAGGTCCCTAGTGCTGTGAGGTAGCAGTGCTAACCACTGTGCCACCTTGCTGCCCCAACCAAGGCAAAAATTCAATTACCCCTGGTTCTGGATTAAGGTTTTGCTATTGAGTTCTCAGGAGCTTTCAGGAAGGTTGACTGCTTGTTTTGCATTCACTAGAATGGAATTGTGTGCATCAGCGCAATCTTAGTCGCCAAACACAGGAAACACATGTTTTCACAAGCCCAACTATATCTGAGGTGTGTACCTGGCTGAACAAACATCTTCCTCTCGACTCCAGCATATACAAACACTTTCAATTACTTGGTTCCTTCATAATCAAGATGTGCAAATTTTTACAGTATTTGGGGTGAAGCCTCTTCATGCTGACTAGCTTATGAGAAGTCTTAAGGATATGCACTTAGGCTTGTTGTTGTGAAATGTTATCTTATGTTGGCAGTGAGGGTAGACCACACCAACAAGACTGTCAAAGTGAGTCCACCACATTGGCTGATGATAGTAAGCTTAACCAGGTAGGTAGTGGGGATGAAGTTGAAGATACTCAAAAGGACTCAACTGAAAAGGCTATCCTTTAAATATACATCTGTGCTGTGTGTGAACCTTTGATTCTAGTTATGATGGAATGTCAGTGACCTGATGGTAAGTGAGCTATTGAGTGCTGCATTTCATTCTAAGCTCTGTCATGTCTGGTCATGTATATTGATGGCCATTCAAACAACTGACTGGAGAAGGAGGCCCTGCAAATATCCCCTCCTCAGTAATAAGGGAACTCAACAAAAGACAAGGCCAAAGCTTTTGCCAACAGCTTCTATCAAAGATTGTGATGATCTATCTTGGCTTCTTGCTAAGGACCCCACCATCACAGACGCCAGTTTTCAGCTGATTCATTCATTCAGCTGATATCAAGAAATGACTCAAGAATTAGGATTCTGCAAAAGGGATGTGTTTTGACAATTTTCTGGCAAACGTACTGAAGAACTGTGCTGCAGATAACAAGGTGTGGAACTGGATGAACACAGCAGGCCAAGCAGCATCATAGGAGCAGGAAAGCCTGATGTTTCGGGCCTAGACCCTTCATCAGAAATGGGGGAGGGGAAGAGGGTTCTGAAATAAATAGGGAGAGAGGGGGAGGTGGATAGAAGAAGGATAGAGGAGAGGATAGTTGGAGAGGAGACAGACAAGTCAAAGAGGCGGGGATGGAGCCAGTAAAGATGAGTGTAGGTAGGGGGGTAGGGAGGAGATAGGTCAGTCCAGGGAGGACGGACAGGTCAAGGGGGCGTGATGACGTTAGTAGATAGGAGATGGGGGTGCAGCTTGAGGTGGGAGGAGGGGATAGGTGAGAGGTCTAGGCCTGAAACGTCAAGCTTTCCTGCTCCTCTGATGCTGCTTGGCCTGCTGTGTTCATTCAGCTCCACACCTTGTTATCTCAGATTCTCCAGCATCTGCAGTACTTATTATAACTGTGCTGCAGAATTTGCTGCACCTCTGGACAAGCAGTTCCAGTATAGTTACAATGCCAGCATTGACCCATCAATGTGCAAAATTTCCAAAACATAAAGTTACAGCTTAATACTTAAACACAAAGTCTCAAAACTCTGAACTAACAGTGGTGGTAATAGACCATGGATAACATGGCCCATTGTGACCACAACTACTTTATGTTACAAACTTGGCAGGTGAATCAATGTAAACCAGGGTACTTTACAAAATAAATATTTTGGCTTGAAGATCAAATGTTAAACAAAGATCATTGAAGTTCCCTTTCCTGTAACCCTTCTGAGAAACAGTATCAGTTGAGTAATGCGAAAGTGTACATGGGATGATTCAATCAGGTTTATTTTTGGGTCAATTGCCAAGACTATGTAAGTTACTCAGAGTAAGCTGATCAAAGTGTACTCCTAGATGAAGAAAATGAGCAGCCAGGACTGGATGATTTGCAATTCAGCTCCAGTAACAATTTTCTGCTAACCTCTGGCTTTTCTCAGTAACTGTATCATTAATGAAACCACATTTCCACCCAGAAAAGTCAGCACATAATTTTTGACTGGGCTTTCGAACAGACAACTTGATATAAACAAACTAAAAAGAAAAAATAATTTGAATAAGGTAACATAGAATTCCAGGTGTCTCCGTTTGTCATTTTACTCTTAACTGTTTCTAAATTTACATTGACAAGATCATCATAGAGAACACACCTTTGAGATTGCTTGGAAACAGAGAAAGAAATATTGCAATTTTGTTCATTGACAATGAAGATGCAAGACTTTTATTTGTCCAAGGTTCCTGTTTGACCGATGAGGATTCCTGTTGGGATTTCTGAGACCTCCCACCTTGGTACAGAATTTTGTGTATAGTATGTCAGTATTAGTGGTTTTGTTATGGAGCCCCTCCAGCATTACTGACACCATGCGCACTGTTGAATTTATGGATAAAATGAAATATAATGGTGGCTGGCGGAGTGGGAAACAGAACTTTGGGTGGATGAGTGAGGTAGATCCACAGAAGAATTCTAAGTCAAATGAAGGTGATAGAGGGGAGGCAAAAAAGAAAACAAATAATTGAACAAATTATTTGAGTAGTCAGTTAAAAAAAATCACATTGAGGACAGCAGGACAGGTGATGTGTCATGGTTGCACATGTCATGCGGGAGCTTGTGGATGCCAGTGTGATCCAGGGTAAACGTATCTGTAGTAAAATAAGAGTTTATGTGGAACTGCAGGTGCTGCTAACCTTGTGTGGTAAGATGTACTGATGATCTGCAGCTTTTGTGCTGGGATGCTTATATCAGTTCTGTATCATAAATACGAAATATAGGTCATGTTATACTCAATGAACTTTTAATTGTAGATCCTGGTATTTACATGGGTACACTACAATCACAGGCACTTGCATGTCTGGGCTCAAGCTAAGCAATACAGAGGTAGTGTGGTATACTTCATTCAGCATTTCATGCTTCAAGGGACCAGAGATCAGTAAGATTGAGATTGAGAACTTTAAACCATTAGATCACATGCCATGATAGGGAAATAGGGAAGAGTCAACATGGTTTTATGAAAGGAAATTTATGTAAAGGTTTAACATGTAAAGGTTTAATAAAATTATTGGAGTTTCTTGAAGGACTAATGTGCTCTGTGGATCAAGTGGAATCTGTAGACTCACTGTAGTTGGATTTCCAGAAGGCGTTTGACAAGGCATTGCATTGTGGTACTGCACAAAGTAGGGGCTCGTGGTGCAGGAGGTAATATATTAACGTGGATAGAAGGTGGACTGGCTGACAGAAAACAGACCATATGCAAGCATAGGTCTTTTTCTGATTGACATGATGTACCAAGAGGTATCCTGCAGGGGTGTGTGCTGGGGCCACAGCTTTTCACAAGTTATAACAATGGTTTAGATGTGGCGAGTGAAGGCATGAATGAAGGCATTTTCAGCTGACACAACGGAGATTGAAAAGTTTGTTGTGAGGAGGACATAAAGAAAATGAAATATGGGAGAGCAAAATATCAATATGGGAAATGAAGATCAGACAATACTGGAGGGACAGAGACAACAAAACTAAGAATACACCAACCATCAAGACTAGTAATTGCAGAGAATACAAAATAAAAACTAAAGGCTCTGTACCAAGGTAGCTATGTGGGCATAGAAGCTGAGCTATCTCAGCTCAGATGGATAGGTCAAGTAAGCAGGCAAAAATCTGGCAGATCTGGAGCATAATGTGGGAAATGGGAAGATGTTCACTTTGCATGAAAGAATAAAAACAGCAAAGTATGATCTAAATGGGGAATAACTGCAGAATTCTGAGATGCAAATTGATCATTTCTCTTTACCCTATTGTGGGTCTGTTCCTCCTGGAATGAGACAAAGGGAGGGACTTAGTGACATGAAAGTGGCTGGCACAGCCATTGGTGCCAGTGGACGTGAAGTGTCCCAAGTGAGTGAGTGGGCAGTGCAAAGGGCATACAGGGGCCAGTATACCAGATTGCTGGGATGATTTGAATCCAGGTGACAGCTTCGGAACAACTAGCGGAGTCTGGTATTGTTGCCTCTGCTGCTGGTCCTGGGGGAAAAGGGTGGCCTTCCTGCATACCACCCTATCCCACCAGGACCTCCAGGTCCGTTGCCCCAAAGCTGGACAACAATTTCCCCTTGTCTGCCATGCCTGGGGCGAATAAAATGAACTGTGCAGGATAGGTGTGGGGTGCCAGCTCTTGACTGATGGAAAGACTAGCTTTTAAATATAATGGTGACACAGTGGACCCTGGGTCTTCTGGTAGTAGTGTGTTCTCTGGCCTATGGAGAGTGGGAGAATATGACAAGTGGGTTCTATAGGGCTATGTCGTACGTGTAATGAGGCGAGTTTGGGAGGATCATATAGGCAAAACTGGCTGGGCCTTGTGGGTAGAAACCCGCATGAAGCTCTTCAAAATACTCAGTTATCCAGTTTATGATATGATTTAGCTCCTTGTTTGGGTTCTGTGCTTACTGATGTTGGTGAACATTACACCCAAATAACTGACTGACTCCATTACACAGAGAAAGGGACTGAAGATGGGGTGACTCCCATTAAACCATAATACCACATGTCATGTGTTATGTAATTGTCTTAAAGGTATGAATCAGTCTGGTTTGGAAACTATGCCATAGAATAATATGCTGTATTAACTTCACTGTATCTCCCCTTGGCAGCAATTTAAATATCTGATAAGTTTAGCCATACTTGCTTGCATTCATAAAGAGACCTTGATGTCGATTAATAGCTTGACTATGACTGAAATTGTAGTGTGGTCTAACTATGTGCGATTGACATTGTCCCATGATAAATTCAGCTAATCCAGAGTTGTCAGTCAGAAGTTTTGACTTATCAAGGGCATCTTTCAGTTGCATTTCCTATCCCATCAGTGGGATAAGTGACAACTTTGAAACAACTGAGGTTTTGGGTTGTCCGATTTTGAGCCAACAAGTTTTCACTGCACTATTGAACCATAAAGAACACCTTTATCAACACATCTGTGATGCGCTGCCTCAATTTGTTCTGAGGCAACTGCACTTTTTAATTAAACTATTTGCATTGCTTTCAGTTTTATTTAGTTTGGGATGCACAACATTCTTGTGATACTGCTCTGGGGAATAAGTGATAGTACACCCCCATTACACCCTATTATGGAAAGGGGGGTTATTAATATTTACACGAATATGCCAATTATAAGAGATGAACATTGTATTTGTTTCATCTTAAATCCTGCAAGGGACTTTGCAAAGGACCTCATCTGATTGATTTGTCCATGTAACATCTCAAAAACTCACCCTGCATGTTTACTTTCAGATTTATTTCAATCTTTTGCATTTATTGTCTATTTTTGTAAATAACTCTATGCATGCATAGATTTGCTTAACAGTTTAGGTTGTTACAAAAAGAGTCCCACATACATAATAACTGTCTTCTGAAATAGTATGAAGCTGCTGGACTGGCTACAGATTATTGAGTAGCAATAAAAGAGTTCATTGCTCCCTCAGGATGTACTATCTAGATTACTTTGTGCTTCAGTTCAGCAGAGGGCTCACACATGCGAATGAAGTTGTTGCTTTGAGCTGAGGGGTGAGGTTGTATTATAATAGTCTGCCCATCGATTGGACCTTCCACAATATGAGAAAAAACCTTTGACACTTTGCAGTATAATAATACCATTGATCTCAGTAAAGAATAAGACTTAGTTATTGTTCTACATAAATATAGACCTTTCTCTCTGAATAGGTACAAACAGTGAAATTGTTCTGTATCAGCAAAACAAAACTAGCCAATCACAAATCAATAAAAACCAAAAGAACTGTGGATGCTGTAAATCAGGAACAAAAACAAAGTTGCCGGAAAAGCTCAGCAGGTCTGCCAGCATCTGTGGAGGAGAAAACAGAGTTAACGTTTCGGGTCCGGTGACCCTTCCTCAGAACTGATGGTGGCTGGGAAAACGTCAGTTTATATTCAGAAAATAGGGAGGTGGGTGGGGTAGGGAGTAAACGAAAGGATAGGTCCCAAAGAGAGAGAAAGACAGTTGGACAGACAAAGGAGTTGCTAACGATCAGGCTGGGAGGGTGAATAGTTGTTAATGGGAACTGTTAGTGACTAACAATAGGGGGTGTGTAGTGGCAGGCTATGTGGTAATGAGGCCTGGTGTGTGGGGTGGGGGCTGGGACATGGGAGAGTTTAGGCCCTAAAATTATTGAACTCAATATTGAGTCCTGAGGGCTGTAGGGTCCCCAAGTGGAAAATGAGGTGTTGTTCCTCCAGCTTGTGTTGGGCTTCACTGGAACACTATAGCAAGCCGGAGACAGAGATGTTGGCCAGGGAGCAAGGTGGTGCATTGAAGTGGCAGGCAACAGGTAGTTCAGGGTCTTTTTTGCGAGCAGAACGTAGATGTTCTGCAAAGCGGTCACCAAGTCTATGCTTCGTTTCCCCAATGTAGAGGAGACCACATTGTGAGCAGCGAATGCAGTTAGACTAGATTCTTGGAAGTGCAGGTGAAGTGTTGCTTCCGCTGGAAGGTATGTTTGGGCCCTTGGATACTGGGGAGGGAGGAGGTAACCTTCGTCGGTTACAGGGGAAGGTGCCGTAGGGCTGTGGGGAGGTGTTGGGGGTGAAGGAAGTATGGACCAGAGTGTCTCGGAGGGAACAGTCCCTGCGGAAGGTGGACAAGGGAGGGGGAATGGAATATGTGTCTGGTGGTGGCATCTTGCTGGATGTGGCAGAAATGGTGTCTGATGATCTTCTGAATGTGGATGCTAGTGGGATGGTAGGTGAGAATAAGGGGAACCCTATCGCTGTTGCGGGAGGGAAGAGAAGGGTTGAGGGCAGAAGTGCGGGAGATGGGTCAGACCTGATTGAGGGCCCTGTCGACAACGGAGCTAGGGAATCCTTGGTTGAAGAAGAATGTGGACATTTTGGAGGCTCCCTTGTCGAAGTTGGCCTCATCTGAACATATGCGACGGAGACGGAGGAACTGAGAGAGTGGGATGGAGTCTTTACAGGAAGTGGGATGTGAGGATGTATAGTCCAGGTAGCTGTGGGAGTCTGTGGGTTTGTAATGGATATTAGTGGCCAGTCAATCCCCAGAAATGGAAACAGAAATGTCGAGGAAGGGAAAGGAGGAGTCAGAGATAGACCAGGTGAAAGTGAGGGCATGGTGGAAATTGGAGGCAAAATTGATAAAGTTTTCCAATTCTCGACGAGAGAGGGAAGCAGCACCGATGATATCATCGATGTCTCAGAGAAATAATTGTGGGTGGGGTCCGGAATAGGACTGGAACAAAGAATGTTCCACGTACCCCACGAAGAGAGAGGCATAACTAGGGCCCATGCGGGTACCCATGGCAACCTCTCTTACCTGAAGAAAATGAGAGGATCACAAATCAATAACCAGCTTGTCAGTTTGCCCATGAATTCTGCACAGAATGTTGGTTCAAATTCTTCTTGGAGGCTCTGCTGTCTCACTGCCACTTTTATGTGGTGTGAAAATAAGAATCTTGGCAATATTTTTCAAGTCAACGCGAAGTACAAACTGGTGCAATGAGAAATCGATTACTGCAATCTCATCTCATCCTTCCAATACACACCAGTTTCCCCTCATTGGTATTTGGATAATTATTACTCTGTGAACTATGCAACATCTAGTAGTAGTCATGGCAGAGTGAGTAGGCCTATGTGCCTGGATCAGTGCTAAAATGTTTTATTTCATCATTGCAACTGTTGGTCACTTAAAAATACAGCAATTAACTCACTCATGACTGAATTTATATAATCAGGTAGGCTGTGAAATGGCACTGTAATATCTTGTTCAGTTAAGGATATCTTCATGAGAAGAACAAAACTAGGCTTGTAAAAACAGAGTTACTTTATCTGTGTACATTATTACAGTAAACATAAGCTCAGAATTCAGTTCTAATAACTTTAAATATGTTCCTAATCAAATGCTAACAGAGGTTGGTATGTTAATATAGGCACAGTGCTATTTTGCAGCATATCTAACCAAATCTAGTGCAATATAAATTTAGTCGCAAGTGGGCGAATTGTTGTACTCTTAAGCGATCAACTGCTGCAGTGGTGACAAAAACATGTTACCACTGGTCCTGCTGCATAGGTACAATTGCTGTGCGATGACTAATCCTGATGCATGAAGTTCACAGAATAATTAATGCCTCAATACTAATAATCTATTTTTAGATTTGATTAATTAAGCGTAGAAATTATGACTGCCACTGTTACATGCATACTTAACACACCAGATTCTCCCTGTGCTATTTTAACAAAGGTGTTCATACATTTGACATTTGCTAAACTCATATATAACAATTGTATAGAACTATTATGTTTTGTACCGGTGTTGTTGGGATCGGGAGTTCTTTTGCATTTATATCTATTAATTATACAGTAAAATCTACAGTCACAAGACAACTTCAATTAATTAGAAGTTTCTGGAATTTTACTTAGAAATCCCCATAATTTTCTCTGGTCTCTGCAGAAAGAGGAACATTCTACAGCATCTTAAATATTGTCAAACATCTGAGAAGTAAAGTAAATAACTAAACCTCTATTATTTCCCAGAGGTATAGCAATCACCACTATAGAACAGTTCATTATAATATTTATGCCCTAATTAGACTGAGAGTCTACGCGAGTTCTGCAGGCTTTTCTCCCACTGAGACGCACCATCTCACGGCTGTTCAATGCTTTATCAAGTTTCCCAGCTGAGAACTTGAAAAAATAAAATTGGAGTTGAATTAAAATGTCGGTCAACTCATAATCATCCCCCCGACCCCACCACCAACACCCCCCAAACCCCGCCCCCCCCCCCCTCCAACCAGCTGGGTGTCCAGTGCTCTACAGTTTGAGCCAGTGGCTTTGGATTTGTCCTGAAATATTTTCCTCACTGCCACAGATGAGAAGCCATTTTTCGTGTAGTTCTAATGAAAGAGCTGTCTGTATAAATCCTTCCATTCATCATGGGCAACAAATATTTAATAGTTTCCTTTCATCTTTGAAAATGAGAACTAGGTACATGGCTGTGTGATTAGGAAACTTAGTTAACAATACATAACTAATAAAGAATGAAGCATGAACAAGGCTGGTACATTACCTGCAATGCTCATCACATTTCCTTTTGAAGTACTGTGCAAACGTATAGCCTCTCATGCTTATACATGTGGGAAGTCCACTACCTGCCACAATAGTTTGAATTGTATTATGACTGGGTGAGGAGGGGGAACTTGACCTCCCTATTTTCAACCCACTCCTGGTCAGTCATAACAAATATATTTTATTTACATCTTAGCACACCACGATCAATTTTCACTTAAAATGTAGTTCACTAGAAATGACAGGCCAAATTACTAAAGCCTTCTTGAATGAAAGGAAAAGGAATCTCATTACCTATTAACTCTGAAAAAGAGAAAATAAAAATGCAAAATCAAACACACACATAAACACAGGTAATATGTTTAAAAAGGACTATTTTTGCAACATACAAACAAGATTAGGCCACTTGTTCCATCAAGCCTGCTCCACTATTCAATAAGATCTTAACTGATTTGATTTTAACCTCACCTCCATATTCTGGCCTATTCCTGATAATCATTCATCCCCTTTGTAATCAAAAGAAAGGGAGAGATAAGGCTGTGCAGCAGAGAAGTTATTAGAGTCTTTGATTTGTTAGATTTTAAACCTGACGCAGCAGTTGATTAATTGATGAGCCATATGTGCAGCAATAGCAGAATCTGCAGAAATTGCCAGTTTACGGTGAATGATTGTTTTCTGTAGTGATTGTAATGAGGTCAGCTAGATGGACCTCATAGAATATCAATTCCTTGATTGGGGCTGTTAATCTGGTCCAATTAGGGAAACCTGGCTAACAGATAAAAATGGGGGTGTCAGTCATCTATTTTACTCTGAGAATGGGCTCTGAGGGAGCTGAATCAGTGTCAAAGATGCACCATGTGTAAATGAAGGCTGACTTGTTGTTAGGATACTTGTCCCTGTGGAGTTATTTCTTTTTCCAAGTCCAAGTTCATTTTCACCAGACCCTGCTCTCTGAACGGTCAGAGAGATAGGAAAGAAGAAAGTATTCCTGCTCTTGCGTTGCAGATTAGCTTTTTCTTCTCCCTGCTCTTCTGTTCAGAAACACCTGTTGAAATATAGTTCAATATGTACCCAGAAGTCTAGCTCCATTGTTGTTCTAAAAGCTTACCTGGTAAGTGAACCTTTCAACTCCCAATGTCTGAAACTATCACAGTTATAAACTAAACAGGAAATGTAAATTTCTTGATGCTGATCCAAATGCCTCATTGTGATGTCATTAAATAAAATGGCAATTTCAGTGCCAAACTTCTTGTTTAGTCCATATGGGGGACATAAATCATGCCTTAACTGTAGTAATCACCTGATCAAAAATTATTTGAGGTCTTTGTTTCCTCTTAAAGAAAATTAGACCTCCGGTATAATGATCAGATGATGGAAGTTCATAGGACAGTCCACTCTTTCTGGAAGCAAGGCTAGTGGGCCTTTGTTGCATAGGTTCTATGACAATAATACCCTTCCTGGGGTAAGGAGACCAAAATCGCACATGGTACTCCTGGTACAGTCTAACGCGACTCCTATACATTTGAACCAACATTTCACTAGTTCTTTACTCAAATTCTATTGCAAAAAGGCTAACATTTCATTAGCCTTCCAAATAGCTTTATTGCACCTTCACTGACTTATCAATAAGGACTCCTAGGTCCTTTTGTACATTCAGGGTTTGAGCGAAGATTTGTAGCTCGAGTGCTGGTTGTAGATGTTGGTGTGTTTGCTGAGCTGGGAGGTTTGACAGCAGATGTTTTGTCCCCTTACTAGGTGACGAGCTCAGTGCTGTGGAGCCTCCAGTGAGGTGCTGTTGCCTTGTACCCATTTGAATTTGTAGTCTGGTTTTTGCTGCTTCTGCTAAGTACCGGTTCCAGTTGTGTGTTGAATTAGACCCGATATACCGACCATTACAATACACGGCTGGAACTGGCACCCACCGGAAGCAGCAAAAGCCAGACCACACGAATTCGAACCAGCACAAGACAACAGCGTTTCACAGGAGGCTCCACAGTACTGAGGATGTCACCTAGTAAAAGGAAGAAAAGTCTGCTATCAAACCTCCCAGCTCATCAAACGCACCAACATCTACAACCTCTTTGTACGTCCACAATTTTCAACCTCTTGCCACTTAACAATAATACTCTTCACGTCTGTTTCACCAACCAAAGTAGATGCCCTCACACTTTTTCACGTTGTATTCTACCTGCCATGTAGTTTGTAATGGATAATACTGGCTTTCCCCACGACTACTTCTTAGACAGGCGCTTCAAACTGAAAAACTTTCATACAATCCCAACAGTGTGGAAAGAGGCCATTTGGCCCATTGAGTCTGTAATAACCCTGCAAAGAGCATCCCACTCAGACCCAGCCCAGCCACCCTAAACCCGTATTTACTATAGCTAATCCATCTAGCCTGTACATCCCTGGACACAACACGGCAATTTATCATGGCCAGTCCAACTAATCTGCAAGTTTCCAGGCTGTGGGAGGAAACTGGAGCAGCTGGCAGAAAATTTCTTCCAATCCAGAGTTATAGCTCATGTGGTGACTAAATATTCCAATGTTGGATCTCTCCACCATGTCACAGATCAGTCAGGTGATATTTGCTGAGGTGGGTTGATGAAATGCTTGGGTTTCTTCATGCCCCCTTTGCTGTTTGTCCACTTTGGCCTGTCAGAAATGCTCAAAATGGTTGACACCTTCGCAGGTACTTCTCCAGCTTGAATAGTTTTATGCAAGAGATTCTCATGCATCTGTGCAGATATTGTATTTTTTTAAAGAAGGTTTTGAGGATGTCCTTAACACTACCTCTATCTTCCTGGCTGTGATAAAGTAGAGAGTCTCTTTTGCAAGTCTTACTCCCAGGCATGTGGATGATATGGACGGCCTAACATAGCTGATTAGCCATAACTAGTCCACTGATGCTGGGGATGCTGACCTGATACAGGACCCTGCTGTTGGAGCACGTATCCGACCACTGAACTTGAAGGATGTGGTGGAGGCATTGCTGGTAATATTTCCCCAAGAATTTCTAGCCTCCTTGTCCACATCCCATTTAATGAATAAAAAACACTCATTGTAAATTTAGCCATAAAAAGTGAAGCATGGATAGAAATGGGAAATAAACTTTCTTTAGTGACAGTTCTTTCAGAGCAGATGTTTGTTAGGCCAGGATCTGTGGGAATTGCAGAAAAGCTGCAAGATTTTCAGCAACTGTCTTTTTTTTTGTGATCCACACGGTTTGGGTATAAAAGTGCCTGTAAATCATTCGGGTTTTAGGTAATCAAACTGGAATTTCAACATCCTTGTTCATTCTCACTGTTTAACTCAGCAGTCATATTGATTTCCAGAAGCTAATAGATGTACATAAACAGCATATTGAAGGCTTTGAAGAGCATTGACACCCACAGAATTAGACTGCTTTGTTCCAGTGTTCATGCATTGTAATTGAATTATAATTATTTTTCCAGAAAATTGAATTCAAAAGATATTAGTGAAATGAATACTTGATGGTGGTAGTTATGATGTCCTCGATGTCTAACCAGCTAGCTGAGTGTTTCTTCACGCTCTGCTAATTTTTAGCAGTTTTATTTTCAAAGTTCAGAGCTGCACTGTACATGTTGGACATGAAAGCTGTTAATATTCTATTAATACACATGGGATACATCTTGATGCATGATTGATGAAAGCAACAATTGTCTAAAAGGCCTGGATAGTTTTCACAGCTCCATTTCGTGCAATATAACAGCAAAATTGCGGCTTTATTTTCTTTCAATGACAGCTACAATCAGTTACAAGAACAAAGAACGGTCCCCTGCATACCAACTTTGAAATGCAAACAGCCCCCATTTTAAAGATATTGCCTAGGAAATGTTTGTTTTAAAAAAAGATGCATCATTTTACTTTTGGGATATTGGATTTTACCAAAAGATCATGCAAAAATTGACCAGGCGGAAGCTTCTGAGTGGGTTTTGGCCTTGAAATGTCATCTACTCTATCGTGTTTTCCCTTCGCCCTCCACAACAGAATAATGGTGGATATATTAGCCCTGACCTTTATTCAGAAGCAAATCAGACAGCGACCTCTTGCATCCACGTGTGCATAGTTATGCGAGGATACAATGAGATAGCATTCGATTTGTCCATACTCTGCCACAAGCATCAGTATCTTGCCAAAAGACTGGTGTTCCAACACATGAGAATCATGAATTTGTGGTATATACTCGTATGTTACTCACTAAATATGATGGAAAACTGATGTGTTCAGGTATGTGAACTTTCTACAGCACGATAAATTGTACAAACATATGAACAGGGGCAGGAGTAGGACATTCAGGCCCTAGTGCCTGCTCCACCAGGAGGTACGGTCATGGCGACTTGATTGTAATCTTAAATCCACATTCCCATCGACTGCAGATAACCTTTTACTTCCTTGCTTAACAAGATTCTTTCTACCTCTGCTTATAAATATTCAAGGACTCTGCTTTCTGTCTTTTCAGGAAGAGAATTCCAAAGACTCATAATCCTCAGAGAAAATGTTTTGACTTGTATATTTTAAATGCGTGACCCCTGATTTTTAAATAGCGACCTTATTGACACAATTATGTTCTAAACGTTTTCTGTCTCTTGTCTCTCGTTGCTTTGTTTTTCACACATGATCTTACAGTTCATTAAGGTAACATTTCCTGGTTTAGACTCAGTGGGCTTCATTGAAGAGATTCCTCTATCTGATTGTTTGACGAGGCACGCTTTTGCTTTCCCTGCTCACAAAGATCGCAGGCTATCTGTAGACGATGGCATGCTGTATTCTTTCATGAATAACAGCAAGTTCCCATCCAAGAGTCCACAGGGTGTTTGTGAGCAGGTGTGATGAATTGCAAACACTCTTCCTTCACTCATTGGTGAGCGGACTAGTATGTTTTCATTGGGTGTCATGTGGTATTCCATTTCTCCCCATCTTAACTTTCTTTCTAGAATGAAAAAGTTTCTTTTCATTAACCATGAGACTGCTTGTAGCCTGACAATATTGTTATCTGCTTCACTATGGGTGCAGTACCTAGAGCCATGCTTAGCAACACCAAACCTGGACCCCACGCGCGCGCACACACACATGTATATACGCATACACACACACGTACACCCACATACTCCCACATACACAGACACACACACCCCTGTTTGGTAACGCAGTTTTGGAAAACACCAAAAAAAAAGTGCCTGCGATATCTACCTTGGGGGCACAGCCTGTCACGTGAGACCCGACCACATGCTATCATGAGCAAGGTACCCAATGAAATAGAACAGCAGCTATAATTGTGCTTTGGTTTTGAATGCTGGATAAAACAAAAGCAATTTCTTGGGACCTAGAAAAACATGTTATCACACAATGCAGCCAGATTTCTTACCCTGCTTAATCTTGACATAATTAAATTGGTTTCACTGGGCTTCGTTCTGCAGCAACTAAGCAAAGCAAATTTAATCCAGTACTTTATTTTGTTTCAGGTCCTATAACATCTTAAGATATTCACACATTGTTGAGACTTGAATCAATATTCTTCTTTTGATATTCTTGTTTTGAAACCACATCTCTGATTTTAGCTTTAAGTGAAAATAGGATAGGTGGAGGCCGAGGTTGGTGACCTCTGAAATAGACTAGGTAAGCCAGTCGGTTCATTGGGCATTTTGTGATGGGCAATAAACTCTCGCCTTTTCAGTGATTAAAAAAAGTTTGAATCTCGGTAGCTCAGTGGTTAGCACTGCTGCCTCACAGCGCCAGGGACCTGGGTTCAATTCCACTCTTGGGCGCCTGTCTGTGTGGAGTTTGCACATTCTCGCCGCATCTGCGTGGGTTTTCTCCGGGTGCTCCGGTTTCCTCCCACAGTCCAAAGATGTGCATGGATTGGCCATGCTAAATGTAGTGTTCAGGGATTTGCAAGTTAGGTGGGTTGTCTGGGTGGGATGCTGTGAAGGTCGGTGTGGACTTGTTGGGCTGAAGGGCCTGTTTCCACACTGTAGGCATTCTATGATTCTCGTTGATCATCCCATTAGGAGCCATGGGGCTGGTATATCATCCTAAGCCAATGGTGCGAACTTTACCAATCTGTGAACTTGTTTCCAAGTATCCAACCAAATTTTATTGCAGGTGACAGTGGTCTCACCTATCAGCTATTCGCATCCTTCTCCAAACCCTATGCACCACATTGAGACTGCTTTCACTTAGTTCCATTCTTATTTATCTAATCATAAACACAGTATCAATTGCAATGGCTTTTCTCCTGGTCCCAAGGCCACATCTGCAAGGGTGGCATTGTCTGAAAACTCAGCATGAGTTGCCACACGTAGCTGATGGCACCCAGTTTGACCAAACCACCAGTTCTCTTGATTGTTTCTCCATCTTTAAATTATGAAACTACTTATTTAATGTCCAGAAGTGGAAGAGTAGGAATTTACTTCAATTAAATATTGGATAGAATGAAGCTACTGTCCTGGGTCTCCGCCACATACTTTACTCCCTAGCCATTGAATCCACCCTGGACAGATGTCAGAGGCTCAATCCACCTTGGGGGTTAGTTAGCTCAGTTAATTGAATGACTGGTTTGTGATGCAAAGATGTCAACAGCGTGGCTTCAATGATCACACCAACTGAGGTTACCATGAAAGACTCTCCTTCTCAAATTTAGCCCTGGACCTAGGTGTGGTGACCCTCAGGTTAAACTACCACCAGTTATCTCTCTCTAATGCAGAAGTGGAGGGACCCTGTGTGACAATGTACCCTGAGGGCCCTGGATGTTTGGAAGCGTGTCGCTGGAATCTAACATTCTGAGGGTCTTCTAGCCAGAGGCAAGTGGACCCATCTTAGCTTGATCTTCTAAGGGCATGAAGGGGACAGGCAAGGCGGAGGTGGTGTCCTCAGAGGTGAATTCTCAGGTGCCTGTCAGTGACTCCTCCTCCAACTCTGTAACACCTGACACTGTCCTTTCTCCTTGTGAGGAAGGGGTGTAGGGAGTCCGCACCAGGTTCCCCATCCCCTTATTGCTGTGCCTTCGGTGCCAGTGGTGTGATGGATTGTGGACATGGGTGTCTCTCCAGCAGCCCCTGACACGCTGGACCTGGCTCTCCAGGGCAGCTGCCAACCTGGCCATGGAGGCTGGCAGACAGCCACATGAACTGCTGCACTTCTGCAGATTCTAGGCAATGAGGGCCTTTGTCTCCCACATCCCTGTTTGCTGCTCCTGTTCATCCCTGTGCATGTGTTTGTTGACACCACAGGATCCTCTCCTGCTGGAGGTGTAAGCAGGTGCCTGGTTTCCCCCTGAGTTTCTTCCTCAGTCAGCTGTGCTGTCATAGTGAGGCACTCACTAGCCTGTGTTCCCAAACTCTTTGGCAAGAAAGTTCCCACTGAGGTGTCTGCATAGGAGCTGGTGGGGAGTGCAGGAGGCAGCATTGTCGATGCAACTTTTGAGGTCTTGGTGTTCTCATTCACAGAATAGCTTCTGGCAAAGCTGGCCATTTCTCTCTGGAGAAGGTGGACATTCTGCTGGTACCTGCAAGACAAGAAACAGAACTGCAGTGAAATGAAGAATGGCACTTATGTGGTTGTTGGGGCATTGATGGCTTGTCATCTCATAAGAGAGGTCCCATATTCTCCTGCAAGGGCTAGGATTGTTTCCTCATAGTGGCTGAGGAATCGAACGTCCTTATGGCTGGGTCCTTTTTACTATATTGTGGGCTGACTTCGAATGGAATGAGAGAAAGGGAGGAATTGAGAGGCTTAAGTGGGTGGACCAAATGTTAGTGCTGCTGCAGTTGATTGAAGATGCTGAAGTGCCCTGGGTGAGTGTGGGCCATGCAAAGGGTATGAGGGTGGCATGGTGGCACAGTGGTTAGCACTGCTGCCTCACAACGCCAGGGTCCCGGGTTTGATTCCAGCCTCGGGTGACTGTCTGTGTGGAGTTTGCACATCCTCCCCGTGTCTGCGTGGGTTTCCTCTGGGTTTTCCGGTTTCCTCCCGCAGTCCAAAGATGTGCAGGCTATGTGGATTGGCCATGCTAAATTGCACATAGTGTTTGGGTAGATTAGGTGCGTTATAGTGGGGTGGGTCTGGGTGGGATGCTTTGAGGTTTGGTGTGGACTTGTTGGGCCAAAGGGCCTGTTTCCACACTGTAGGGATTCTATGATCCCTTTGTCAAAGTGTTGTGACAATTGTAAATTGTATGTCTGAGACTTATTGTTAATGAAGATATTAGGGAACACAAGGAAATAATAGGTGTATATTATTGAATGGTAAAACAGGCTTGAAAAGTGAAATGTCCTGCTTATTTTTCTCTGAATAGTTTCATTTTGTTGCTTCTTTTAAATTCCTGAGAATGTGAACATAATGTTGCTGTAATGGTGTCTCCAATACTCATTTTCATTGCAAAATAAACCCTTATTCCTAATATGTCCTTTAACTCTCTCTATTTCACTCCTAGTGATTTGCTAAATAATTCTTTGACATCTCCAGATGGGATAAGAAGGTAAAATACTGTGATGACTTCACTTTAGAAAACAGTATTATATGGGAAAAGAGCATAAATGAAACATGAAAGTATTGCAGCAATAATATATTTACCTGGCTTTATTTAACTCATTACACATTGAGCTCCAATGGTTGTTTCTTTTTCTCCAGCCAATTTTGTGATGAGACAGCTACTTTAAAAAAATGACTGTTCTAATTATTGATCTTTTATTGCCTGACGCTCTTGTTGCTTTTCACATGAGACTGAATCTAATTGCAGGGATGAAACTTTAAGCTATGATGCAGATGAGTGCACTTGATAGATTGCCTTTGCTTTTGCTGTTGTAAACTTCTGCAGGAGAGGAAATAGGCCTCACTGCTAGATGCTGACTTTGCTGTTGTGAAAATTCTGAGCCTTTTCATTCTTCTGAAAATGTCAGGGTAAGGTGCTGGACAGCAGAGTTAAATTACAGGTTTGATTTTCAGAAGCCTGCGTCTTTCAGACTAAATTCAGTTTTCTTTCACCTGTTCCTTTATTATTTTACCATTTATTTGCTACTTTGAGTCAAGATCAATGAGATTTGATAAAATCACAAAAGTATGGGAACATTGATGCTAAGCATATGCAAATGTAACCTAATTAAGGACGCAAATCCTCCCACTTATTTATGACGTTATTTTTCTTTAATGAAAGCTTTTGAGATCAAAATATACACAAATGAATATCTTCAAGGTCTTGGGAAGTAGGGAATAATGTAACATAAACTCCAAAGAGAAACAAATTATCACTGTAACAATAATAAACAGAATAATTGAGTGATTTATATTTAAAACCTTGCATTTGCATAGGCCATTTTGCTTTTCAGGCCAGTTTTACCTTTCAATGTTTTACATCCTTTAAAAAACTCAGGATAATGCAAAGTGCTTTACAACCGACAAGGTTTTGAAAATGCTATTCCTCTTCTGATGTAGGAATCTGGCAACTAATTTGTTTCTGCACAGGTCCCAAAAGTAGCAAAGTGAGAACGACCGAGAAAGTTGCTTTTTAAGTGATGTTGAATGAGCGCAAAATATTGGACAGGATATACTGGGAATAATTCTCTTGTTCTGCTTCAAAACGGAGCAATCAGATTAAAGAGGCTGAATGAGGTCATAGTTTAATGTAATCCAAGATGCAGCTTCTCCAATAGTGTGGCATTCCATCAGTGCTGGTGCATTAACCAAGATTTCATGCCCAGAGCTTTTGAAGTGCTATTGGACGGACAAACTTCTGACAAGGAGTAGGAAATTTACTACTGGACCCATAGAAATATAAACTACCGATGTCATAAAAGGATAGTCGAATAAATAACAATGTTATTTATAACAATCAGTAGCAATGCTTCTCCTATTTAACACAGCTGTCATTCCTTGCTCAGACCAAGTGCCCAAGAAGAGCTATTGAGAGCTGCCACTTTCTAGCCAGACCCGGGTAAACTAATGCTGGATAAATATTTCATTTTGAATGATGAGCAGTAGGACTGGGAATGTATAATGCTACAATAATGCTTTTGCCACAGAGCAGTAAATGCTAATCCTTAGAAACAAGGGGAATGCGAACAAGTATCATCTAATATTGTCAGACTACTGTAGATTATGTTTCAAAAGGCATTATAGTGACTCATTTAAACAGATAAGTCTGAAAATATCCAGAAACGCATTTCTCCTAATAACTTTATGCAGAAGTAAATTGATTGAAAACAAATTATGGATAATAAACTGAGTGTTTATTAAGCACATGTTCAAAGCAAAAATAAAAGCTTTGGTCAATTAGATGTACTGAATCAACAAACTGTAATTGGGGAACCACGTTTGTGCCTGTCTGATTCTTTATGTAACTGGGCCGAAAAGCACAAAATTGTTTTTACAACATGTTAGCACTTTATATGCAACATCTCAAAGCTCATAAAGGCTGTTGCTATACATGTGCAACCATATTTCTCTGCCTGTACTCTAGATTGCCCTGTTGCAGGAGCCCACACATAGTTTGTGCCTGTTACTTGTTTCATGTAGCAATTTTCCTTGCTACGTCCTGAGTTAGTTAGGGAGGAAAGCAACCATTGACCCTATTCCTGTTAGTCATCCAGTAATCTTGACAGTCTATTGGGAAAAATGTAGTCTAATGAAGCATGGCTAGATGTGGCATCAGAACTGTTATTATCCATGAAATCATATCCTAGGAGAGAAATTGCAGAATGAAGACAAACAATCATTGAGAAAAAAGAAAAAAGTACTTTTGGAGATTTTGATATTTTTATAAGTTGTAGTACTTAAACCAAATGTGTAAAAATCTCACCATATGGTGTAATGGGACTAAATAAAACCAAGCACATAGATGAGTATCTAAACAAAAATATAAACATCATTTTAGTCTTTGGTTTAATGAAGTTGGATTGATGAATGATCAATTTGCTTAATTTTACAATATTTTATTCAGTTCTCATTTTCAAACAAAAGTATTGTTTGAGTTCTCAAATAATATTCACTTAAATAAAAACAACATGCTGGAGAAACGCAGCTACCTGGCACCATCTGTAGATAGAGTGGCATTTCTTTGTTTGTATTCACAAGAGCATAGACACAGTCCTCCTGAATTTCTCCAGAGCTTTCTATTTTTAATCCAGATTTCCAGCACCCACAGTACTTTACTTTTTTCATATAATGGTTTCATACTTTGTACCTTACTAGCTCTCTAGTTTAAAGGTCTTTTGCCTTCATACTGATACAGTTGGAAAAGTAGTAGAGTTTCAATAGTTGTAGTCTGCAACCTATCTGAGACCATCAGAATTGAAATACTGATGAGAATGATACCAGAATATTAAAACTTAATACAAAGATTCACATGGATGGCAAGAAGGTAACTTGGTGACAATGAAACAACTTAGCATATAAAAAAAACTTATGTTAATTAATTGAGTCGGCTCCAGGTATCAGGATTGAATAAAAACAGTGGTACAATGATCTGAAAACAAAGCCATAGCATCATCAATGAAGTTTGAGTTAGATCATTCTAAAGATTTTTGCAAATTAACCCTGGGAATGACATTCCTCTTTAGAGAATCCCAGCAGCTGTGACAGGCAAGGCAGAGGATAAGAGAATGGGGTAGTGGAAAACTATAAGTTCATCCAGGAGGAATTTGAGCATAGGATGGTGAAGGATGTGAAGTAAGCTGGGAGGAGCAATGGGGTAGATTGGGGATGCTGAGGAGAGTGTGTTGAACATGGAGTTATATGGGTTGCAAAGTCTGGAAACCCACCAGAGAAGTGGAGTGAGGTCTGAAAGTGGCTGATATGGAGGTCCAACAGCACTGTATGTAACTGGTTCCAGAGGAATATCCTTCAATTACTTGAACAAGTGGCAAAAAAAGTCAGAATATTCCTTTTTACCTAAAGGTTGAGGTGGGTGTAGGGGATCTGACCTAAAGGTTGAGGTCCAATTCCAGCATGGTAATTGGGTACCAGGGTTCACTTAACCTGATGATGACCAATTGACAGAGCAATCTCACTGAACATCCTGTACCAACATTTTAAATTTGAAACCAGAAAGTGCATACTGGTAGCATGCTGATTTAAATTATCTGCTGTCATCTGAGAATTGTTGAATTCAGATTCACTGGTTTAGCAATTATCAGTTGACATGTGGAATGTTCATTTTGTGATACCCTAACGGTTGTAAGTCTCATTAACAAATTTCCCACATAAGAAGCAAGTTAGTTACAAATTAGTTCTGACCAAATGCATTAATATCAGTAATTCAAAGATTTAAATTTCACATCTACAGAATGAAATAATTTTGTAATTTTGAGAAGTAATTTTCACCTTAAGCCAAGTGTCAGTTTGCTTATTAATTGCAATTTTAACAGCCTAGGTTATTAGCTAATGTTGAGAATAAAAGTTAAAAGTAAAATTCTGAGTAGAAAATGACTAATATTAATAGATGAATGGTTACTCTATTTGCACAATATTCTTTTGCGGCTATTTTTAATGGAGGTAATAATTGTTTAAGTGTAGGATTACCTCTGACCCTGCTGTAAAAGCCAATATTAACATATTGACATAATATTTCCCTTTCAAATATCAATAGTGTAATCAATTTAGCTTCAATTGCTCTGTACAGAAATGTTTTGCGTGTTCTGAGAGCCTTATTTTTGAAAACTTTCTTCGAATCTCTTACTCTCTTTGTACTTGTGACAAATGTTAGATCAACATATCTCATCATTCCTCCAAGCAATCTTGTGTCTCCACTGCGCAAAACCTAATCACCCAGTAGTGTAACCTGAAGACACGGTGATCTGAATGGAATACTGTGTTTTCACACACTCCCTTTTGTGTACTTGTCCAGTCTTTCAATAGTTGGACATGGAGATATGTTAGAGGAATTAAAGCTGATCCAAATCATTGTGCAGCTTTAGTTTAACAATTAAAACGTGAATTTATGGAGATATGTTAGAGGAATTAAAGCTGATCCAAATCATTGTGCAGCTTTAGTTTAACAATTAAAACGTGAATTTATGACCAAATGTTAAGATTCAAAGTTACTCCTCTTAAATTAAAACCTCTTTAACAATAAATAAGTAATATGTCAGGGAGTCCTGTCCTGATTGATGCTCTCAATACATTTGCTTTTAGTCTGACTTGGTATTACATTAGTCCAAAACTTGTAGACGCTTGGATAGATCTGGTCTTACTTTCACTTCTTACTTTTCTCTCCGCAAACAGACTATGAAAGTGAATTCTTCTCTGCTCTCTTCCTTCAGACAGGAAATTAACAATGGCCCCTGACCTACCTTGGGATTTAGTTACTTTAATTCAAAACTGGGAGTTTTAGGAGTGTGTGGCAAATTGTGTATTTAAAAGAACAAGTTACACTGTATTGGTTCCCTATGTGTCTTTGATGCATCTTGTGGGTGGGGGAAATTGGAAGATCTCTCAATGCTTTCTCTCACAATCCCTTTTAAGTTTTTGAAACACTCCGTTGGACTCCTGTGTCATGCAAAGTTTTAAAGTGTTTCCTTCCAAGTTGCCTGTGATCAATGCTTTTGCACGTGGATATGTGTATTTCTTACTCAGATGGAGAATTTCAATTTTATACAACCTACACACTTATTCTGGAGGTTGCTGATGATAATACACGATTCACATGTACACAGATATTACTTACAGGTGAAAATAAAAATAAGTATTTAATAAAGAGTAACCAAGTTCAGTCTCTATTGTTTTGATGCAGATTTGTGGTTTCAAAGTTGAGGTGTTATTTTGTCCGAAGCAATGGCTTTGAAGTTGCAGGATTTTCTCAGCAGATCTGGAGATTCCACAGTTGACTTTTTGGAGATTTCAGAGTCAGTATACTGTATCATAACATGTGACCTGATGGTAAAGGTCTCATTCCATCTTATTTTGGGATCACAGGAAGGATGCTTGGCTTAGTAACTTGATAGCTTAATGCTATCCTAGCCTCTGATGTCTCTGACGAAGGTAAAGCATGCACATAATCATTAGTTGTGAGAAGTATTTGATGGATTCCTCAGTGCCAGGATACTTCCAGTTTTTTTGTGCTATGGACAACTTTGAACTGGACCTTTGGAAAACTAATTGAAGACCAACTGGACAACTCATTAGAGGTTTTGAACAATGGGCAGCATCAGTTTCTATGAGTACAAACAGCTATCGAGATCTATAGATAGATCTATAGATTTAAAAGTTAAAAGGTTGAAGTTACAAATATAACCGAAACTAAATTTTGCAGACCTGCACTGAAGTACTACGAATACACTCTCCCTCTTTTAAAAAGCAACAAACTCACCAGATGGATAATCTGATTTAAAAAGAAAACAGTTAAATTACTGTGAAAGCTCAGCTCCAAAGCTCCCCTAGTAGAAAATATAATGTAAAAACACTTTAAAAAGTCATTAACTACACACCCACATGACGTCGCTCATAATTGAATATTGCTTGATTGGCTCTTCACATACTGCTGTGGGACATTGTTGTACTTTCGGTTTCTCTGAGTGATTAGACTTCCTACACATTTTAGTTGAATGTTCTCTTGTGCAATGTAACTCGTTTATGTCACAAAACACTGGATGCTGTCTTGATGAGTGAAACAAGTCGCATTTCATGCAGTATTTGGAGGTTCTACTGAAATTGTTGATGGCTGCAATAATTGTTCCAGAGTCATGCACTTGCACATGCTACAATTGCCTCAAACATACATCTTTCTTCTGGCAAAGCATCATTGGTATACTCCTTAGGTTTGCCAGGAAGAGCTTTTTAGAAAGATTTGATGCAAATAGAGACAATGCTGAATTTGTAAACCTTTCAGCTAAGTTAGCTTTAATGGCTGTTGTTGATATATATAAACTCAAGCCAGGGAATGCTGCAATGAACTCAGATTTTGTGTTGATCTTCCAAAATCTTAAAAAATAAATGTTGTAAGGATATTCATGTCCATTGTCAGAAATACCAGGGGAGTATTTTTCATCTTAACAGTTCAGTGCCAAAGTGGGAAGATGTTTGATTACCTGATATTCTTTCAGTTATCTAGTGATCCATGAAGTAAAAATTGATTCTTTAAGTAACTGACTTTCTGACAGAATGTCAAAGGTGTACCAATCTGTGGTTAGATATTTGCTTTTCATCTTCAATTTTGGCTTTTTGCAATTTAAATGTCAGTACAAGAATCTGTGCACAGCAGTGCAGTGCTTTTCTGGTTTTTGTTGTCAAAAACTTTATTTAGATTTTAATGTAGGAAAGTGTTAGGTCATGCACTTTGATAAGAAGAATCAAAAGGCAGACTGTTTTCTAAATGGGGAGAGAGGCACTGCAAATAGTGCAGCGATCTGGGTGTTCTTGTACATGAAACACAAGACGATGACTTGCAGGTGTAGTAAGTAACTAAGAAGACAAGTGGAGTTTTGGCCTTTGTTGCTAAGGGTTTGGAGTTTAAAAATAGGGATGCCTTTTTAGAACTGTAAAGTTTCTATAGTCCTACCAGACCACAAGGCTATTCTGTCATCAGAGAACGATGACTGGTGGTGGTTTAACCTGAGGGTCACCACTTCTCAGGCAAGGAGAGGGGTTGGGAAGGTGATTCCTTCATTGTAACCTCAGCTGGTGTGGTAATTGAAACCACACTAGCATCAATCTGCATTGCAAACCAGCTGTTCAACCAACTAAGCTAACCATACCCCTTGTTACAACTGTACAGGGTGTTGCTGAGGCTGCACCTGGAGATCGGCCTTGGCCTTATAGAATGGTCAGACAGGCTTGAGGGGCTGAATGGCCTATTTTGCTCCTATTTTTATCTTCTTTTAAACTCTTTTACTGATGTATGTTACTGCTCTTTTAACAATTCTAGATTTATTGCTTCCAGGTGTCATTCATCCCAAAAAGGGAGTGATTATATCACCGGGGTTTTTATTATATTTGTGCTAATTGGAAAAAGAAAATGGTGGAATTGACAAGTTTGTGTCTTCAACGTAGCAAACCATTTCTTAAGAATTTTTAAGCTGTATTTTCCTCAAGGAATGCTTTGGAGGTGTCCTTTTGGAACGACTTAAAAACTGCGCTTTTTAAATAATTTGATCATTAGTTCCAGTATTATTTTTCCTAAACAAGAGATGTGGAGTACTTTCTTTGTTTCAGTACAATTTTATAGCCTTCAGTTTGGTTGTATTTGTTAACTTTAGCTCTGAATTTGGACAGATTGATGGATTGCAGCTGCTACCTTTTCAGCTTTGAACATTTATCAACTACCATTAACTAGCTATCACCATTAGTTTTTAGTCAACACTTGCTGACACCATCTTCTAGTACCCAATGCTGTATGGTTTATTGTAAGGTGCAAGCCTTTCTCATCTAGATTTTAAAAAAAAATTCGTGTGTGTGTTTGGGCGTTGCTGGCCAGGCCAGCTTTTCTTGCCCATCCTGAATTGTCCAGAGGGCAGTTAAGTGTCAACCACATTGCTGTCAGTCTGGAATCACACGTAGGCCAGACAAGGTAAAGATGGCAGATTTCCTTCCCTCAAGAGCACTGTGAACCAGTTAATTGACTGTAGTTACATGGTTGCCATTAGGCTAGCTTTTTGTTCTAGATTTTTTTAGTGAATTTGAGCTATTCCATCTGCCGCTGTGACTTGAATGCAGGCCCCTGAACATTAGCCTAGGTTCTGAATTGAGTCTAGTGACATGATCATTCACCAAGGACACCCCAGTGCTGTAATACCACAGCATCTGTTAACCTTCTCCTCTTGAATTAATAGTCGTAATAGTCTCCTGTCAAAATGATATCCTCTCATCCTATAAGTTGCAACTTTGCCGTGACTCTGACATTCTTTCTAGATTGGGGTGTCTGTAACTGAGCACCATACTGTTAAATCAGATTTATAGATTTTCTGATTTGTCTTTACTACTGTACTTTTGTGTTTACATTTTACAACAAAACAGCTCAATAGTAGAATTATTGTTGAGCCTTTGTGATAATGTTGAGAAATATTTATTTCTGATGTTGAAGGTTTATTTTTGCCATTACATTCAAAAAATTGTTCATGAAATCAACAAGCATCACCAGTAATTGAATATCTGAGTTGGCTATGCCATTGATCTCTTTGTATTTTCTACAAAGACAATAGGATATGTTGCTAATTGAACTGATGGGTTCCTCTAACTCTCCTGAATACGACCTCCTATCCAAATAAATCTGTTTCCTCAATGCTAGTTGGCTGGATGAAACTGTGACTGAAGTCAACTGTACAGTGAAAGAGATTGACGCTATTGATAGCGCAAAGCTCACCATTACTTTTTCTTTATCATTTAAGTATTGGCCCCACTGTTTCTGTGATAATTTACATCTCTGGTAGATCTGTTGGCTTTGGTTGAAGAAATAACACTGCCCAAATTGAACACTGAGCCAACAGCTCTTCATTTCCAAATAGATAAATGAAATATTGTGGACCTCTTCCATTTTTATATTGCCAACTTGAATATTGTGGTATAATTAGTTTTCTTTCTCAGCAATACATACATTTAAAGTTATGTATTGCTGAGTAAAGAGGGGTGGTATTGTTGCTTAGCGGTTAGCGCTACTACCTCACAGCATCAGGGTCCCAGATTTGATTCCGCCTTCAGGTGACTGTCTGCGGTGAGTTTGCACGTTCTTCCTGTGTCTGTGTGGTTTCCTCCCACATTCCAAAGATGTGCTGGCTAGACGGATTGGTCATGCTAAATTGCCCATAGTGTCTAAGGATGTGCAGGCTGGGTGGACTAGCAATGGGAATACAGGATGATAAGGATAGGATAGGGCGTTAGGTGTGGGTGAGATGCTCTTCAGGGGGTTGGTGTGGACTTGATGGGCCTAGTAGCCCTAATCACACCATAGGGATTCTATAAAAGTAGCTTTACAGGATAGTCCCTGTTCCTTTGGGCAAGCTCAATGCCTTTAAGTCCATCATTCTAATGTCCCTGCTTTAAAAGATTTGATAGTGTTTTTGTTTAAAACAGTGTAACTGTATCTAATGGTGTTTGGGCAGAGAGTGAGAGGCTTGCTTTTTAAGGAGATTTGCTATAAGGCACCTGAGGACATTTTTCTGCAATAAATTGGTTCTGTTTTATAAATTGAACTTAATTTTACTTGCACGTTCGAAATAAGGTTGTTGGGTGTGGAGTCATCTTTTGAACTGTGATGTGCCCTTTATCAAGGTATTTTTGCTATTGGAACCTTTGTAGAAAGGGCTAAAATTAGCAGTAGCAGCTGTTTTTAATAGTATTCTCAGTCTGCCATATATTACAGCTAATGTTCTGTCATTTAATTAATCCTGATTGCTTAGTTATCCAGTTAGAACTGTTTTTATTTCCTTGCAATAAATTCTTTACTGGATGTCCACCTGACCTGAATTTGAGTTATAGCTATGACATATACCTGGGGTCATGGAGTGCAGGAAACTGAGGGATCTGTAAACTGCAAGTATGTGTACCATAAATGTCCAGTTGGAATTAAGAGCAGCATGTCTGATATATTTTATCAGCAGGCTTTTTATCTGACTGCCAGCCTGATTGGCAGTGTGATTGCCAGTCAGGTGAGAATGCACCCTTTCTCCTGCCTCGCTTCCCCTGACAGACTTCCACCATTGACCACACAGGTACACTTAGCCATTCTTTTTGACCTGTGCTGATTACAGTCTAGCCTGTCCCAACCTTCGTTATCCTCTGTGCCCCATGCAAGTTAACCACCTCCTCCTGATCTCAACGATGGAGTGGTGAGGATAGATTGAAGAAGGTGGGACTGTTCCTGGCTGAGAGTAGGTCTGATACAGGTTTTCAAAATCATGAGTTGGCTTGATATGCTGGATGGAGAGAATGTTCCGTCCCATAAGAGGAACAAGAATGAATAGTTATAAGGTGATTGTAAAAGCAGCAAGAGTGATAGCAGTAAAGAACGTTTTCACTCAGCGAGTCGTTGGGGTATGGAAGGCGCTGCTTGAAAATGTGGTGGAAGAGGGTTCAGTTAGCAACCTTCGTTAACAAAGTGCTTCAAGAACTTGCCTGAAAATAGTCTCCACTCACCACTATCCTCCTTTACCTCATTTTCGTTTTTAGCAACTTCTCGTTTAATTCATTACATTTTCTCTACGTGTAATGTGCGCCTATGTTAATCAGCATGGACCCCAGATATACCTGTCTCTTTGTGGGATTTGTGGAACATTCCTTTTGAAATCCCACTTGGGCCACAGCTGCAGCTCTTTCATCCGTGATATCATCAGTTCTGTTCATCAGTTTTGCTTTAAATCTATTTTCTATTCTTGGATCTCCTTTACCTAGTTCAACTCTGACTCTTTCTGTCCTTTCTTTAAATTTTCTGCCTCAATCTGAGGACAGCTGGTCCACCAATATCCATTACATCTCACTGACTCCCACTGTTCCCCTGGCTACACCTCTTCACATGCTGAATCTTGCAAGGATTTCATTATTCAATCTTCAGCGCATTTATGATGCAACCTTCCACTGGGATAATTCCAACATGGTCTCTTTATCCCTCAACCAAGGATTCTCCCCGCTGTTGTTAATGGGGCCTTCAGCCACGGGTGACCTACATCTCTCATTTTAGCCCTTGCCCCTTTCGCTTCTTTCTAGACCAATAATAGTGTTCCTTTTGTCCTCACTTTCCTCCCCACTAGTGTCCACATTTGTTGGATCATCCTCTGCTGTTTGTCACCTGTTAGTCGAATGCTACCACCAAACACATCTTCCCCTCAACTGGTACCAAATTTGTGATTTATCTACTGTTTGATCTAAAATTAAGTACATCATAGATATTTCATTGTACATTGGCATATGAACAGGATATATTCCTCATGGGGAGGCAATGGCCTACTGGAATTATCACTAGCATATTAATCCAGAGACCCAGGTAATGTTCTGGTGACCCAGGTTTGAATCCTGCCATGGCAGATGGTGGAATTTGAATTCAATTTTTAAAAAAATCTGAAATTAAGAGCCTAATGACAACCATGAAATCATTGTCAATTGTCGGAAAAAACCATCTGCTTCACTAAAGTCCTTCAAGGAAGGAAACTGCCATCCTTAGCCGGTCTGGCCTACATGTAACTTCAGGCCCACAACAATGTGGTTGGCTCTTAACAATTGTGGATGGCCAAGCCAGTGACACCCATATCCTGTGAACGAATAACAAGAAAAAATAAAATTGATATAATGACCAACATGCATACCTTCACCAAAACCAGATTACATGCTCATTCATCTCATTTGTTATGTGTAAATTCGTAAACAGAAAAGCATAGAGGCTGCCACACTTGCCAAAGTAACAGCACCAGCTGCATTTTAAACAAAATCTTTGGCTATCAACTGCCCTGAGAGACACCACAGTGTGCTTTCACAAGTCCCACTTCAAAGTAATTCCTTGATGTTTTGATGTGACAGGTTGTTCTGTATGTTAGTGCTCTATACAATACTTCATGGGCACATATCTCAAAACAAGATGTGATAGATGAGTAGCCTGAAGGGTGAATAGAATTTCAGTTGTAAAATTTGGTACAAAAGCCTCCCCTGTTCTTTCTGACATTTGTTCCCCTTCTCTTGGCAATCCCTCTCTTCTCAGAAGGAAGGCTTCATTAATTTTAAATAACCTATCATTTATTTGACCATGACAATTTTAATCAGCTACAAGTGAAGTTAAGTAATCGTTAATTAACTGAATAACCATTATACCCAAAGTGTATGATTGAATAACACATTCGGAAATGCTTTAAGCTCCATTCAAAAGTCAGCACTTGAAGGTGAAATATAATGCATGATTAGAGCTTATTCCAAACTCAAGTGTCATATCCCTGTGGGTTAGTTTTAAGTACCAAGCATAAAATTACAGCCTGCCAACTGCCTTTGCATTACTAAACTTACTTAAATTAAGCCAAAGGAGATTTGATGCCTGCAGTCTCTAGCCAAATGCAAACAAGGTCATTTTTTGATGTGTGATTATTTTCTCCAGTTGTATTGTAATTAATTACTATTGTGAGTTGTAATCTCAAAAGGAGGATGCTATAATTACTGAATTTTGCAATCAATTAGAATTGCTATCTGATCCCATGAATTAAGTACTCTGCCCAAAGGTTTCGTGTCTTCATCTGTGATGATGTAAGAAATTATAAGTATGACCCAGAGTTCTGTCAATGATGCTAAATTTTTGTTTTGCACTTAATTGTTAATAACTTTGTCAAAATTATCTTTTGATTATTCCTGGGTTATTTATAAGTTGTTCAATTCATAAAAGGTGTGATATGTTATTATCTGAATGAATTAGAATATTGGTTTTTGAGGTATTTGCTTGATTTTTTTTTCTTTATTCATTCATGGGATGAGGACATTGTTGGCCAGGCAGCATTTATTGTCCATCCCTAATTGCCCAGAGGGCAGTCCAGAGTCAACTACATTGCTGTGGGTCTGGAGTCACATGTAGGCCAGACCAGGTAAGGATGGCAGTTTCTTTCCCTAAAGGACATTAGTGAACCAGAAGGGTTTTTCCCAACAATCAACAATCGATTCATGATCATCGTTAGATTCTTAATTCCAGATATTTTATTGAGTTCAAATTCCACCATCAGCTGTGGTGGGATTCGAACCCAGGTCCCCAGAATGTTATCCAGGTCTCTGGATTAACAGTCCAGCGATAACACTACTAGGCCATTGCCTCCCTTTCATCGCCAGAAGGATTTGCTTTTAGTACTAATTGTACATTGAATGAGAGATGCTGTTTCCTCATCTTTGAGTAATACACCTGAGTATGCACAAGCCTTTAATCCTTAGGGTTATTTCCTCCTACTTGCTGTACTTGGAACACCAACCTAACGCAGTTTATGTTGGCTATTTGAATATGCTTTGCACAATGATCTGTGTCTGTTAAGTTTGGTGGTTGCAAAATTGAGTTTTGCTACATGGTTCTTGGAGAAAAGTTTGGGAGTGCAAAGTAACAAATACTCATTGTGGTTTCTTGGAATAAAGCCTAACCTAACAGCCAAAAGGAAATTCCAATTTTCCTGCAGAATCATCTGTTTAATGCCCTCATGCCATTTCCATGATTGTAACATTTTCCACTCTGCAACTCACCCAGAAGCCTCAAATCTCCGACACTGATCTGTATTTTTCCATCCTGTCTCCTGGCTATTGGTAACCCTGTCTTCAGCTCCCTGTGGTCAATGCTCTGAACCCCTCTCTTTCTCCTCTAAAGCTCTGCTTGTGACCCTACTTTTTGGTCACTCACTTCTTAATATTCCCTCTTTATTGGTAACCAAGTTATCCTGATTAATGTTTCAGAAAATGTTTTGTATGCTAAGGACAGTTCATAAGGGCAAGCTAGTACCGCTGGGTGTATAAGTACTGCAAATAGAACTCACCATGTCTACCAAGCTCTGGAGTCTGCTGGTGATGGCCTTTCTGGAAGCAGAAACATTTCCTTTAACTGCTTAAAGTGATTAGCTATTACTGAAAGAGGGAATGGAAAAAATCACCTCTGCAGGTGAGAACAGAATGTAGAAAGAGGTTCACCATCTCCTTGTACCAATTTCCAGAAAGTTGACATAATCTCCACCAACCATGACAGTTGGAGGGCAGTGAGGAAAGAGTTGACTTGTCTGAAGAAATATACTAAAATACAATGAAGACTATCGCCGATTTTTTAAATGATATATTAGTATGACTGTCAATTCCATTGCTGTGCATGGATATTGATGACCATTTTTATGCATTAGTGGAACTGTAAAAACATTGCCTATTTCAGACAATACACAGTGCTAAACTGGCTCTCCTTTTTCTGGGCTGGTGGTCTCACACAATAAATGAAGGCAGTAAGTTCAGTATAAGAAAGCTATTATGCATATCGTAATAAGGCTGTGTAGGGTTAGAGAATGATAAAAACTGAGGTGATGAAAATGCTCCTGATTTTGTACATTGCTGATCACTGTGGCATCAGATTCCAGTCAGAGCTTATACTTGGCAAAATTATACAAGGCGAAATCTCAAAGTCTTTTGGCCACTGGCAAATCTAGGCATGTTGTGCCCCAGGGATTCCAACAGTATTTCGTCCACATACCGGCAATGAATGACAACTTAAAGTTCACACGATTTCGTATGTTTGCTACATATTTGCTAATGAAATCAGTATGTACAGGAGTGTGTATTCAGTGATCATATATTATTTTTATTTCACAAGATCTGGGGAGGTAGTTGGCATTCAAGGCATTGCATGCATGTCAGGACAGTGTGCACACCTATGTTTGGGTGTGTTGGTATCAGATTGAGGGAAGCCTGATGCAGTGATGCACTAACTGCACCTCTGATGCTTCTGCTCCATGCAAAACAGGAAACAAGCTGTGTCAATGTGGAATGAAGGCTGATAGATCTCATAATAAAATTAAATCTGTCTTAACCAGTGCCCTGACACACAACAACAATGTATCAGAAAATAAGTAGAATTAGCTAGCCATAACATTTGATGCGCAATTCTGGATCAGAAATGGGGCTGTCTCCAGAGGAATACAGGGCAGCTTGAATCCTTCCTGACTCCCACTGAAAGCTGGCAGCAGAGTACTGCCCAGACATTCAAATTCACTTCCACTGGGAACCCCTCTCAATACTATCCAGGTTTAGAGCTACAAGATAGTATAATGGGAAAAGCTGCCAGCATCCCTGACACATAATACAGATAAATCAGTTCTTATAAAAGCCAACTATTGCGGATGGAGATCTGAAATAAAAACAGAAAATGCTGGAGGAACACAGCAGACCTGGCAGCATCAGTGGAGAGAAGATTAGAGTTAACATTTTCAGTCTGCTATGACTTCAGAAGAAGTAATACAAATATGGGTCAGAACTGTCCATTGTACAAACTAAGTTCAGTGGCAAGAGCAAAACTGAGAATAATTTCCAACCAGGGCGGGTTGGCTTTTTTCATAGCAAGTACCATAAACTCAATGAATCTGGGGAAAGGTAGGACACAAATGCCCATGCAGCTAAACATTCTGAACCTTCCCCAGTTAACCTTCCTCCCTTCCCCCATCAACTTTCCTATCTTCCTTTGTCAATCTATCTCTGTTCTCCTGGTCAACCTGCCTCCCGTCCCTGGTCAACATTCCTCCCTTTCTCGGCCTACCTTCTCCTAACAAACTTCCAGCTTGGCCAGCCTTCCTGATCTGTGCCCATTGCGCTCCAGCCTCTTTCCATTGGCTATCCTCTGAATGTGTGCATCTCAGACGACCACCACCTGATCTCCATCATGGCAAGGCCCAGACAAGCACACTCCAAAGATGGCAAAGCAATGGGTATTCACTGCAAGTCCAGAAAGACACATACCTCATCCACTGTTTAACTTTTTGAGCCGGTCGTGAATGTGAAGTCATGTATCTCTCACTTGGGTAGAACTTAATGGCGGTGGGGAACCACAATTCTGACGAGCTATCATTTTGACGAGCTATCATTTTAACGAGCATGCATGGCATGCAAGAGGATCTCTGGATGCTTGCTTTTGGGAAGCTTGACCTATCTTTAAAGTTTGGAGAGCTTGTTTGCAAATTTCCATCCCACTGTCAGAAGTCTGACCTCTAGCCCCATTAAGTTCTGCCGCCCTCCTGGGAGCAGCATTATTCTGCCTATGTACTCAGCTTTAAACTGTTGGACAGACAATCTGAATAGAATTTAAGTTTTTTTTTACAGTAGCAAACTAGCCAGGCGGTGTCAAGCAATTTTAAATTTATTGTAATGGAAATTTATTGCAGGACTCAGGAGCTACATAATATTTTGGTGTTTGGGGTTCCTAGATTTGGTGCAGTTGCCTTCCTCACTAGTTTATGAATTAAAACCTTCAGGAAATGTAGGACATTGCCATCTACCAGGACTATCTTGGCAATTCATACATGATGGTGAAACATAGCCAGGGTGAGAGAGCCCGGAATAAGATGTATGACAGGTTTAGTGTCAGGTTTGAGTAGTTGAGAAAAAGTTGAATCTGGTAATGAAGGTGTGGTCCGCGCTGTCAGCTTCTGTGCTGAGAAGTGAAACAAGCTTTTTGTTTGGAAACCTGTCTTCCAAAAGTGACGCATCTCCCTAACCTCATTCAGCCCAACAAGCCTCTGAGATCCCTATGTTCCTTCAATTGGAGCTCGAACACATGGCTGGTTTTAATCGCTTCATCTAATGTGGATATACTTTCAGCTGCTTTGGCCCTGAATGCTGGAATACTCTCCCTAAGCCACTCCACATCTTTTTTTTTCTCTCATGTAGTGCACCTTTGAAAACCTACCTCTTTGACCAAGCTTGTGATAATCTGTCCTGATACTGATCTCTTGTAGCTTGCTATCAAACGTTGATTGGTGACACTTAGTTGTGAAGTTCTTCAGAATGCATTACAGGTCTTGTAACTGTGAGCTGTAGTTTAGCTGAGTATCTAATGGATAGCAGTCTAGCCTCTGAGTTTGAAGACTGAGAGATCAAGCCCCATTCAAAGAAATGAGCCTCGATTCCAAAGGCCATCCCAACAAATTAGGGAAAGAGAACATCATTGCTGGGCCTTCCAGCTTTTGGATAAGATGCCTGTTTGCTTGTGTGTGAGCCAGAAAAGATGTTATGACATTTAGAGAAAATCAAGCAGGTGTTCTGGTAAATACTCCTGCTCAGCCAACACAATCAAATGCAAATCAACTGGTCATTCATCTCATATTCTCTATCTTATCCTGCTGATTGCACACTGGCTGAATCATTTATCAGTAGTCCACTCTCTACATTTAAAATGCTTTGAGATGCCTTGTAAAGACACAAATCCTTTCTTTCAAAATGACAGTAATATGCTGGACATGATCCAGGTATCTGTGCTCTGCTTCTGTTTGTGACTGGCAGGAGGGTGATGTTAACCATGGCTGAAGTGTACTGTCTTGATCTTTAGGGGAAAAAAAACATAGCCATCTGCTTCTGCCTTCATATGAATTTGACAGGTGATTGTCTTAAAATGAAAGCTACAATGCTGCTGCTTGGGAAGTAAGCATTGACTGGCAGATTTGAGATTCTTCCTACTGGTGCGTGCCTTTCCCTTATACTGGGATATTCAGTGAACTATTGAAATTGGAAACTAGCTTTGGTGGTTATCACTAATCAGCTGAGTCAACTCTGATGTTGTAATTCATTTGGAAAGGGGATGGAAGTGTTTGTCTTAATGCATAATGCATTGTTGGGCAGTAAGGTGGCTTGCATGACAAGTAGCCAAGACGTAGAAGAGCTGAGATCTCTCTCCATCCCTACTGCCTTCCACGAGGATTGCTGAGTTGCAATAAAGAATATTAACCCTGACCAATTTTTCTTTCACCTACCCAAGAATACCTGAGGCCATTGGTAGTGGTCCTTACCACTACCTAAAGATTGATTAACTGAGCAGAGATGAACGGTTGAGTTTGGGTTCTTTGTGGCTCAGCTTGTCATTGATTTTAATCCTCAGGATTTCAATAATTCTCTTGGTGGGTTAGGTGTCAGCCCACCTGAGACATTCTCCCAGCGCTCAAATTATATCCACTCCATGCTCTGCTACTGAACTGGTCAATTTCCCAATCTTTCCAAACTGGGAAGTTGAAATGGATTTGGCAGCTTGACCCATACAACAAGTGCTTCCCAACCTCTTGCCTCTGAGTAAATTTTGAGGCCTAAACATTATTATGGCCCGTCAGTAAGAACTGGGTGGTGGCACAATGCTGGGAAGGTTGTAACTGTGACATGGGTACAACTATGATGACGTGGTCAGATCTCCACAGCGCCCATTGATGCCTCAGAGCTCCTGATCCCAAAATTTCTGCTTTTGACCTCTCCTGGGAGATCCTGGCCAACACAGATTGACTTCAAAATGACTGGGGCTTCATGCTGTTCCTCATTAAGTGCTAGAATTGTTTATTTCTAAGGCTTGGAACATTGCTGCTGGATGCTGAAATTCTGAGTTAAATATATTCTTTACTAACTTTGTAATCGTGTCAACAAAATTCAATATATATGGAAAATATGGAGTAAGAACTTTGTCAAGTTAACTTTTAGGGTAACAGTGCTTGTTTTTGGGTGCAAATACAGAGTAATTTTAGATGAGGTGAGATGCAATAGAGTTAGGGTTAGGGTCATAGCAAAAAAATTATTATTGAGGATGTGTTCTCTGTTATTTACTTCATGAAAACAAGTCCAGCTTCTCATTCAAATACATTGAGTATTTGTATTATTGAAATGAGGTACACTTGCCGCTGAAAATTATTCTCTAAGTACTCTGTTAATGCTTTGGCAAGTACTAATGACCTCCAATCAAACTCTGGCTGGAATTGAACTTTTATAATTGTGGAGCCTTATTATTTCAGGTTTGGTTGTGTTGGATTATTGTTTTTCTCCTCGTTATTTCCTATTTTTGGTAACTGATTTGACATTGACTTCACCATTTTAAGGTGCACTGTTTTCTTCACCATTGCAATTTCACAATCCTTTGATCAGATTGGATAAGAAGAAACAAATTTGTTTGCCCTGACATTGCAGATACTTTGCAGCGGGAACCATGTTCTTTCCACCTCAAATGTGCGGAGCATGTTCTTGTCAATATTAAATAGGCCATTGCAACTATGTTTGAGCATCATATGTTGGCCTGCAAACAGCAATGTGATAATGACTAGATCTTTTTCTGTTGTGTGAGGGACAAACATTGACTGGAACTCTGCTTTTCCTTGAGGTAGTGCTTTTACATTCTCCTCAGAGCAGGTGGGCCTTAGTTTAACCTCATGTCAGAACACTGCCTTCGATAGTTCTGTGCTTCCCAGTCGACACTGGCATGTGAGCCCCCTCCCCATTTCTGAAGAAGGGTCATGACCCGAAATGTTAACTTTTCTGCCCCTCTGATGCTGCCTGGCCTGCTGTGTTTTTCCAGCTCCACACTGTGTTATCTCTGACTCCAGCATTGGCAGTTCTTACTACCTCTAGATTTTGTTTTCTGTGCTCAAAATCACTGGGGTGTGCTTAAATCTGCAACCACTGACTTGGGGATGGTATGATTTAATGCATCTCAAATGGCGAATTTATTCTGAGATGAAGGGACAGCTAACTGCTACATAGTGTGCTTTGTGGCATTTAAGGACTTTCAGTGCTGCTCCCCAAGAAGAACTGCAGAATGTAGATACAGATGCAGTCACAAACTGGCAGAGTGTCAATGTTGGGATTTTCATGTGTTAGTTGGCAAGTTTCCACATGTACTTTGATGCTGTACAAAAGCTGGAAACGCTGGCGAATGACAATGAGTTGAGGAACACTCTTATTTTTTGACAAAAGAAAACTTCAAATTTAACAAACATTATAAGCATTAGGAGAAAAAGGCATATTCTTTGGAGGTTGTAAGTTGATCTTAGTTATTTAAATTTAAAGACTGTCTTTCGTGAACACTACAGGGTATGGAAGTTGAGCAATACAAAATCACCACAGAATGTTTACAAAAGGAACGGCAGTCCATTCTATCGTAATTTGGTTAGAATGCTACTTCAATTCCAGGGTTCCTGTCTCGCTCCATTTATCTATCCTTTCTCATGTTCCCCAGTATAAAGCAAAGAGTGGGCCCGCAAGGGTTTCTCTCCAACATTAGTCTCTTTGAAATATTTTAATTGACAGATTTACCCTTTCCCAAAGGTTTTGAGCTTTCATACAGCATCAAAGCACTTTGTTTTTGTTTCAATGATAATCCAGCTTCCTCCTGTGTCTCCAGATGGTGCCTCACAGTTCATCTCGCTGAGATTTCCTTCGCGGTTATGAAAAGTATCAGAAACATAGCTTTTACAGAATAACTTTTGTGTATCCTTTGTGACCAATTGAATGTTCCATGCTTTGCAATGCTTCACTTTACATTCATAACACCACACAATTGAATCTCTTTTTCTACAAGGGAAATCATTTGGTGCATGTTCTTTTCACCTCATCTCTACAACCTGGATGCTGAACTCAAAAAATAGACGTGCTTTTAACTTTAAGCAGAGAAATATATTCCTTAAAGTTCTTCTTGTACAGGCTTTTCAACAGAAATATTATTGTGCTGGCATCTTGTAAACTTTGAAGCCATTTGACATTATGTCCCAAATCACTTGACTTTAGTGCTGTCACAGCAAGACACAAGAGACCCCCACAAGTGAGAGTTCTCTTCATAGTGTGAGGTTTCAAATGTCAAGTTCAGAAATGCCACATGGACAGAATGTGAGAACAAGTAAAGTCACACTGGATAGAACCTAGGTTTGGGTTTGGATTTAGTCCAAACTGACAAACTAAAATCTTCCTCTTTCAAACGGATGTGAGGTAACCTAAAAGGAATGTGTTTAGGGGGTTTTAGTGAAATACCCAATGGTTTTGAGTCTGTAGGTTAAAACTGTCCATTATCAGCTTAAACATAACAGCAAGTTGCCAGTTATCTATAAAGCTTCAGTGATAGCTGAACTTTTAGATGTTATGAGGATGAAATAGGCTTGGCGAGGGCTAGAAAACCCAGAGCAGGACTCCAGCAGTGGAACGGAAAGTTGGACTCAAGTAATCTTTTTTCTTATATTATTCCAAGTTTGTGAATGGTGCCATGCATGTATGGGAAAGGTACAGACTTTTAACTCTATTTTTACATTGAATACATGTGACAATAAATGATTCAGTCAATTATTTGGAATGTGAACTTTTGCAAATGGTGTAGACAAAACTTTAACTTAGACAGCGTTTTGAGCAGCATTATCAAACCTGCAACCAAAAAACAGATAGTACCAGTACAGTAAGGTAGAATTATTATAGAATTTGTTCCTCATGGTTCAAAAGCAACGTAGGCGAAACCATAGATTCCAGGTAATTTCTTACTGATCCTATTATTTGCGGTAACCCCTACTACATTGTGCAGATTAATTTTGCAAAGGAAAAATGCTGGTAATGACGAGGGTAGATAAGGGTGAAAAGTGGAAGTAGTATGTTAAGAGTTTTAAAAATCATTTAAATAGTTACCTACAAAGAGTTAGTGCACAAAATTAAAGGAGTGCTTATGGGATTCAGGATAATATATTCACGTGGATTGATGATTGGGCCGTAGAGATTGCGAATAATTGGAGCATTTTTGTTTTGGAGGTGATAACGGATTGCTGCATGGGTCCCTGCCTGGGCTTCAAAAATTTACAATATATCATTAACCTGCATGAGGATATTGAATGTCATGCATTCAAATATGCTGAAGATAGCAAACCAAGTGAAAAAGTAAGGTGCTTGAGGGTGGAAATAGGTTGTGAAAGGACACGTACAGGTTGAGTGAGTGAGGAAGAACGTGGCAGATGAGGAATGATCTAATTGAAACACAAAACCTTTTTGATGGGTTTGACAGGGCAAATGCTGAGAGGAACGTCAAGCACAAAAGGTTACAGTCTCAGGAAAAGGGGTCAGTTAAGGGTTGTGAACGTTGGTGGATGCTTGGTTTGTTGAATACGTTCGAATGAGAGTTGGTCTCATTTTTGAACTCTAAGGGCATTGAGTGATATGGAGCTGGTGCAGGATGGTGGGACCGAAAAAGATCAGCTATGAACCTAATGAATGATGAAGTAGGTTTGAGGAATGGAGTTGTCTAATCTTCCTATTCCTTATGTTCTAAAATTACATACTCATTCAGGGCAGTAGACACCAGCTTTGAATTGCATTGTTACATTGTAGTATTCATAATCAAGTTTTTCCCATGAGATGTTTTCATTATGTTTTCTTACTCCTATACCTGACAGTTTATTAAAAAGGAATAATTATAACAATAAAATAGACCAGGAAAATTCAGACCATGTTGATAAAATCCGAAATGCTCTAACTGGCACTTAATTAACGTCACTGTTTGCTTACATGTTTGTTGCCACTCTCCAGATCATTTTCCATGTAAAGCCATTAAACTCTATAGGAATCATTTATATTGTGTGAAATGAATGATAGTGAATTGGCAAACTATTTTATGTTTCTCGCTGCTTGTGTTCCTGTTGTATGAGTGCAAGTTTTCACTAAATGATTGTGTTTTGGGATAGTCCTTTCAATTCAACATGAAATGGAGGCATCTGCTCCATTTCATCTGCTCCATCTTCAGAGCATCTGCTCTGAATTCCGCAAAATAACAGCCTGGATAAATTGAATTACCCATGGGGACAAGGAGCTGACTTTAGACTCATTGGGAGCAAGATGCAAAATGGCCACAGCTGAAAACAAAGGCAAGAGCAATTTTGTTGGACAACGCTTCGGTCTCCAAATTTTTGGGCAGAGAAAGAAGTCTTACAGGGAATTAAAAGGCCATAAAGAATTTCTTTCACGGAAAGAAGACTGAGTTCTCTGTGAGCTTCCAGGTAGAATACAGGAGGAAGGATGGTCTCTGGTTGCAGCAATGAGTCCCATGGCAATCTAAAAACAATGGAAAATTTGTCTTGGTGAGGCTGAGGGGTGAAATTACCAGAGAGGATCTTACTCCTGATAATTGATTGGAAAATTGTTTGTAAGTCAGGGAAGCATCTTTGACAGTCACTCAACATTGTGGCTCTACTGAAGCAGGAAGATGTGAATGCATTGAATGCTGGAAGTGCCTATGGACTACAAAACCTAATCCTGTGGTCAGCATGTTGTAATGTATGTGTGTAACATGACATTTGCTGTCATTGGCAATTACTCGCTAACGTGTCTGATTGTCCACCTAGGAAATTCTTGTGTCGCTGTCATGGCTTCTGCAGGTCCTTGCGTGGCTGAGCACGATCCTAGAGCCTCATTTCCAACCGCACATTTAACAGGTATTTCTGGGAGGTGGAATTCCTTGGGCTCAAGGTCACTGACATTCCTTTCTCTAGTTCCTTTTCCACAGTTCCTTTCGCTGATGGCTGTTCTCAAAGGATTGGAATCATAGGATCATGGAATCCCTACAGTGTGGAAAGTGACCATTTGGCCTATCATGTCTACACTGACCCTCCAAAGAGCATCCCACCCAGATCTAGCCCCCAACCTTTTTGCATTAACCCCACACTTACCATGGCTAAATCACCTAGCATGCACATCCCTGGACAGAATGGGGCAATTTAGCACGGTTAATCCACCAAGCCACCAAATTGTGTCCCTTCATACAGCAAGCTTCTCCAAGTTGTTTTTTTCTGAATGAAGGTCTCCCACATGTTGACATCCCTGTTGCATTTCTTGAGGAAAGCCTTCAGGGAATTTTTGAAATGCTTCTTTTGTCCTGCTTTTGCTTGTGTCTTCCTTGAACTGGGTGAAGATTATATGTTTTGGCAGTCAAAACTAAGGCATCATAAGCATGTAACATTGTTAATCATGCTAAAATATTATGGGTTAACTTTTCTGTAGTTTAGACTATTGGATTGCCTATTAGTATCATATGTTATACCAAATATTAGTTTACAACTTCATTGTCTGGCCATATTGTGATGAAACTATGGCTTTAAGAGGGGTCTTTTATCTGGTTTTGATCTTGAAGAGAGGTTTTAAAACAGATGAAAAGCTGTCCATTTGATTGCAATAAAGTAAACAGCTTTGTGAGGCCTTGGGGTTTTTAAGTTGGAACAATGGGTGGGGTCAAGCTCCCACAGAACCGAGATTTTTAGTTTTAGTTTTTCAGTAGCAGTTGCTGGTGTCTTGAAGCTGAATGTGGAAGTTGTTTTCCCTCTGTTACAGCTAAAAGCTAGGAGTTCTCAGCCTGTTGCTAGAATTGCATGAGACAATCTAATTTACTGAATCTGCCTTTGCCATGGGTGTGTTTATGGGATGTTTCTATATTGGAACAGTTAATCAGTAGTTAATATATCTATTATTTTGTTAAGCATTTCAATAGAGTTACAGTTGATCCAATACTTTTACTTTATTTTTGTTTTGTCTATAATTTAACTGTAGTGTTAAAATAGTGTTTTGCTTAACGTCGAGATGTTTGACAAATTGAATTGCATCTGGAACGTAATACACTTACCTCTTGGAAAGTGAAAAAGTTAAGGTCTAGACTATCTTCTGAATATATTTTGATGGGGTTTGGTCTGGTCCATAATAAAAATATATAAAATCACCTTTTAAAATAAAAAGATACTGTCGTTAAGCAAAGAATGTGAATTTCAGTGATTGTTACTAAGCACAAGCAAAGCCATGAGCCTCCCATTGCAATAGGAAATCTATAAGAGACTTGGGTGAAATATTTTATTGTTGAGACTGCTTACCTTTTCATGAGATATTTAGGCACTAATGTCAGGGATTTGATCCCAACAATTCAAGAGGAATTGGAAGTGAGAATTGAATTATTCCCCAGACATATTTCAAAAATGCTAGTACAGGTTTTTTGTTTCTGTGATGTCATGATACCACACTAACAGCATGTGCACTTTTGAAGCTAGTCTGTTTTAGAACAGAAAAACAACTAGTAATACTGCGAAATCCACCCAGAAGCTAGGAAGGAAGGAATTCATAAACTGGTGAAAGCAATATTGATATTGAATTGGAAGAACGGGAGATAAGCATTGGAATTCAAATGAGACAAACTAGCTTTGGCAAAAATGCAGCTTTTTTTTTCTTTATTCATTCATGGGACAAGGGTGTTGCTGGCTAGGCAGCATTTATTGTCCATCCCTAATTGCCCAGAGGGCAGTTAAGAGTCAACAACATTGCTGTGGGTCTGGAGTCACATATAGGCTAGACTAGGTAAGGGTGGCAGTCCCCTACTCTAAAGGACAGTAGTGAATCAATCTCCAACAATCAGCAATGGATTCATAGTCATCATTAGACTTGTAATTCCAGACATTCATTGAATTCAAATTCCACTGGGGCAGGATTCGAACCCAGGTCCCCAGAACATTATCTGAGTCTCTGGATTAACAGTCCAGCAATAATACCACTAGGCCATCGCTTCCCCCCTTAATCTGGAACAGAAAAGACTTGAGCTAGAATTCCCAAGAGAAGAGAGAATGGGGTGGGGGGGGTGGGGGGGTGGTGGTGTGCGGTGCATGTTGGGAACGTGGGGAGTGGGGCAGGCAAGCAAAGTGAGATAGGGAGCGGATAGGAAGCTAACATTTCAAAAAGACTGAGGTGAAATAGAAAGAGAAAAGGCACAGTGAGAAAGAATGTTTCAAAGAGATAGAGGCAAGAATGAAGAGGGGAAAGAGAATCTCAGCTATAACGGTTTGAGCTGAGGGAAATTCCTGCTGCATTCAGTGAAATTGCCATTAAATCAGTCAAGTGCTGAACTTTTAAATTTCACCAAAATTCAAGGAAGAAATTTGGAGGCATGTTTCATTCCATTTGAGAAGCTGGCACAGAAAAAATGAAATGGCTAATGGAAAGCTGGATGCTGTCAATTTAAAGCAGGCAAGACCCACAAGTTTATACCACACTGTCTGGGAAAATTTCAGCAAACCATGAAGCAATTCAGTTAACTATCACATGTGCATCCAGGCTCATGCTGGGAGATAACTGGCCGACATTCCTAACCCTTTCAATACTTACATTGAGTTTGAACGGACCATGAAAACTTCTGATTGTGGATATACAGGCATTTTGGATAGATACTACCTGTGAAAACCTCAGTGGTAGTTTGCCTAGAGTTGAGACTCTTACTCGCTATCCCCTTAAAACACATAGAAGATTGAAGAGTGTCCAAAGCTAGACAGGCAGCCCTAGTAGCAAGTGACAATAAATTAATCCCATTCTGCCTTAGACAGATCACAACTGGAGTATTAAGTGAAGCTTTGGTCTCCCAGCTAAGTAAGGATATGCATAGTATAGAGTGAGTGCAGCAGACGTTAACTAGGCTGATACCAGGGATAGCAGGACTATCGTACAAGGAGAGATTGATTTGATTGGATCTATATTCACTACAGTTTAGAAGGATGTGAGGGAATCTGATTGAAATGCATAAAACTTTACCAGGGCTGGACAGACCAGATGCAAGAAGGGTGTCCTCCCTAGAACCAGGGATAAGAGTGTCAGGGTATGGGACAGACTATTTGGGACTGAGATGAAGAAACATTTCTTTATTCAAAGTGGGGTCAACCTGTGGAATTCTCTACTGCAGAAGGCTGTGGAGGCCACATCACTGAAAATATTCAAAAAAAGAGAAACTTTTAGATCTTAAAGGCAACAAGGTGTATTGGGAGAAAGAAGGCATATAGAACTGAGATAAAGGATCATCCATAATTGTATTGAATGGTAAAGCAGGCTGAATGGGCCAAATGGCCCACCCCTACTCACAGTTTCTAAATATCCCTAAATCAAAGTAAACTGGGATCTGGATATCATCACGGACAGGGGCGATATAGATTAAACTGGGCCAGACCGAAGCGCACACTTGTGCATGCGCGCCCACACATGAACATATGAGTCAGAAGCAAGAGTAGATCATTTGACAGTTTGAGCCTGACCTGCCATTAAATAAGATTAAAACTTATCTGATTGTAGCCCCAACTCCATATTCGTCTCAACCCAAATAACCATTCACCCCTTTGTAGAACAAGAATCTATCCACCTCAGCCTTAAAAAATGTTCAAAGGCTCTGTTCCTACTCTGTTTTTGAAGGGTTACAAAGACACATGATCCGCTGAGAGGAACAATTTCCCATCATATCCAAAGTTCCCAGTAAGCTGTGTGTATGTGCAGCCAGTGCAGAAGTTAAAAAGCAACTCTTGGACACTCCATCATCCTCCACAGTATATGAAAGGTTGAACCAGTATGCTGCTCATAAATAAGTGCAAGTACAACAAAAATTAGAAGCAATATTTCTCGTATGTCTATTTAGGCTATTTCTTACAGCTAAATGCTAACTCCTAGTTCTAGAATCTGACCAGAGTTGGCAGCCTTTCTGCCCATCCACACCCATGCTTTCAAGTTCCTTGAGATATTATATCTCATTCAAGTCACCTCTTCCTCTATTAAATTCTAATAGATACAAGTCTAGTCTGTCCAGCCTTGGTTCAGAAGGCAGATCACTTTTCTAGGTGAGTTCAGTAAACTTCTCTGAACTGCCTCGAATGTATTTACTTACTACTTTAAATTAGGAGACCAGTACTATACACAGGACTGCGGCTGTGATCTTGACAGTGCCCTCTATAACTAAAACATAACCTTTGTACTTTTGTATTCAGTTCTCCTTGCAATAAACAGTGATATTTCATTAGCTTTCCTTATACCTGAATAATAGTTGTTGTGTGACTCATGCATTAAGGCATGCAGATACCTTGACATTACAATGCTAAAATATTTCAGAATATTTACATTATATATTTCTTTTTCAGTCTTCTTGCCAAAATAGACAATTTCATATTTTCCCACATGTTATTCCATTTTCTGGATTTTTGCTTACTCTCTTAACTTATCTATATCCCTTTGCAGATAACAAGCATGGGGCTGGATGAACACAGCAGGTCAAGCAGCATCATAGGAGCAGGAAAACTTGACGTTTCGGGCCTAAACCCTTCATCAGAAATGGGGGAGGGGAAGAGGGT
>JAHRHZ010000066.1:10090676-10102427 GCA_024137785.1 Ginglymostoma cirratum | reverse complement strand
AAAATCTTTCTGATGAAGGGTTTAGGCCCGAAACGTCAAGTTTTCCTGCTCCTATGATGCTGCTTGACCTGCTGTGTTCATCCAGCCCCATGCTTGTTATCTCGGATTCTCCAGCATCTGCAGTACCTTTTATCTCTGAAAGTTTTATAGTTTGGAACATTTAACTGAAGTTCCATTGAACACCGTCATTGCTTCAGTTTATTATTACAGTATTCAAAATAGGCCTTCAATGTATATTGTGGCCATGGCTGGCAGAAACAAAGATTTGTAACCAGATTCCAGGCATTTTTCTAGCATTGCCATTTCATCTACTCTTAAAGACCTTGTCCTCAGACTTGATATTGCAACGTTGATCTTCGAAATCTAATGCCACTCATTTGTCTAAATTCAATTGTTTATCAATTGCATTACAAACCTTTTAAACATTTTAAACATATTTAATGACAGTACTGCCTCTTCAACTTACCTTTAACATTCCTCCACATCATATCCCAAAGAAAAAATGCCTTTCAATTTGCTGCCTTAGTGTCTATCACCAAAATCTTATGAATCTGAGCAACATAAACCGTGGTGAGATTTATGGCAGAATCAGATGACAAGTCTGGCAAGTTCTAATCTAATGCCAGGAGCATCTCATTGCATCTTTTATGCTTTTGCTGAGCCAAGAGGCAACTTTCTTGCTAGGCAGCAGTGAGTTCCCAATTAAGGGGGATCACAGCTTGTTAAATGGCTTATTCATACCACAATTTCCTCATTTAATATCAATCTCCCTTTCTTACTTAATGCATCTAATAAGCTACACATCAAAAATGCTCAAAATGGAAGTCAGAGTGGGTACCTGGTGACTTCAACTGGCTGCTTGCTTTGAAGGGCCTCTATGTTGGACATTGGGCGCTGACATCACAGAGCACACTGAATGGGCAGTGGGCACATGCACCACACATCTACAGACATTGGCATCTGACATGTGCCAGGCTCTAAGAATCTACATGGCACATCTCTGCCCAACTTACAATTTTCTCCTACTTGTCAATGTTGCACCTTAGGCTGCTCTAGCAACTATCATTGAAATGCTGCAGCAAGGACATTGCATGCTCAGGGACAAGTAATCAGCTGATGGACTGAACCAGGCTGTATCTCTGGATTCTTTGCTCACTGTTGCAGTGCTCGCTTGCTGGTGCAGTGCTAACTCACGCTGAACCACCTGCATTGCCATATCACCCTGCCTTTCATTGCCTTGCATGACCTTTCTGCACTTTGCCCCCTCAGCCAGAGATTTCGGGTTCATATTACTTCTGTCTTGTCTTGCTGTTTAGTGCAGACACAAAGCCAAGAAACTTGTCATGGTTGTCAGCAGGCTTCAATCAAGTCAAGGAAGATAGCCTTCACACAAGAGATTCAAGACTGGTTAGTAAAGGACAAGCTCTGGTACCGGTCCAGAGGCTTGGACACAGTCAGTCAGCCACTCGGGATGGTCAGAATCAGGGTACTCTTCACATAAAGGTGGAAGAGGTCAATATTGAGCAGCCCAACACTTGTCTTGACCCTTTCTGAATTATTAAGGCTGATTTCTTCTTGGAATGAGACAGAGGCAAGTATTGAGGGAGATGTAAGTGAGTGGCACAGCTGTTAATTTTGGAGCAGGTGAGCCGGTATCTCAAGTGAGTGTTGTATTAATTTTCCCTGTCTGCCACATCTGGGGCAATTTTCAGGAATTGTACAGGGCAGCTCCAGTCTGCCAGTGTTTCTGGGTGCACAATGGGCTTTGAAAGATGTTGCGTTGTTAGAGATTCTCAGCCTTTCGATGGATATTTGCTGAGCGGTGAGATGTTCCTGGAAAGGTGAGTGGCGTAAGATGTGACTAGATAAGATGTGAGGGACATCATAGGGGTGGGGTCGGTTTGGTAAGATATGGCAAGAAACCACGTGGTGTGAGACCCTCCAAAAACCTTGTTGCAACTTGCTCTTCGCCAAAAAAGAATGCAAGGTTTAGTCCCCCTGTCTTGGATTCATATCACATCGCTAGCATAAAATAAACAGGCAGCAACTGATTACTCTAATTCAGTGCCATAGAAATCTTGATGCAGAAGTTGCCATAAAAATCATGGTTAATTCATGGTGCCTGATATTATCGAAATGCATGAAAAAATGGAAATGCTTGGCAAAGTCATGGTACACTGTTAGCACTGCCAAAATCAAAAAAAATTCCAATTTGCTATGAGCCTCTCCAAATTTGTGACATGATTTTGCTGGATTTGAATAGTTGATATGAATTAATCTTGCTGTCACTATTTAAGGTTAGCAATTAGTGTTGTAACCACCTTGTCAAGGCTGTCAATTATGAGATGCAACCCACTTCTGGCCCTAGAATGAAATTGAGTATCATTCCCATAAGCAGAGAATCATACATAAAGGAATTTTTAAAATGTACATTTTAAATTCTTTAATGTTTTTCTTTTTGCACTCTTTCTTTCTCTTAATTTTTCCTTTTTACTTCTCCGCCTGTGTCTAAATTGATTCAAATCTCTCTTATTTCCTTCTTATTCCCTCTACTCTGCTACACTTAAGTTTGTTTGGTGAGTTATTGGCCACAGGAACAAAAGTTTATAGGTTGCAAATCCCCATGAAACTTGCTGTTCACATTTCCAAAAATTTGTGGCACAGGAACGTTATAATTTGCAGAGCAATTAAGAAAAGCAAATGCATGGCACTTTACAGAAAAAGCTTCACTCCAATAACTGGCCAGTATCAATACTTGTGTTAAAAATATTGATTTTCCTTCATTGTAAAAAAAATGTGTAAAACTTGCACTTGTGTAAAAGTTTGACTTAGCTAAGAGTAGAAATGACAAAATGTCAAGGGTTTACATCACTGCCCTTGGGCATCATAACTCTCACATGATGCTAATGAGAAATCCATTTCAAAGGGTAAAAAGGTTGACGCTGGACTTGTTCAGGGAATCTGCAACTCACTTCTAATTAGCCTTTTCACCGGTGTCAATCTATGTGAATGAAGTCTCCATATGTGTTGCAAAACTTTGTACTTGATCAAAAAAATAGCTGAATGAGATGTTACACATATGGATGTTATTGGATATTATTTTTCACTGCATCGGTGAGCACAGTAAACAAAAATACTTGAAACTCGAGGAACTGATCAAAGATGACATTTAGGGCATACCTGTAAAAATGTATTTAGATCCCATCTCTAAGTGTCCTGAGAAGATGGTGGACTCTTTACAGTTGAGAATGTTTTAAGAGGTATTAAGAATCCATGGCCTCTCTCAGTTAAGTGAAGAGAAATAGTTAAAGTTTTAGGGGCACCACTTCACATCAAGTATAGGGCAAGGCAAGGATGCAGTCCTTCCTGAATTACCACAGTTGGTGAGGGGACTGATCCCACAATATTGGCTGAGCTAACCAACTTCCATGAACATTAATAAACTGGTTGGGTTTTTCTAAGCAAATTTGTTGCATGATCCCTCAAATGCCTAGATTTATTCATACTACATTCGTATACTTTACACATATACATTTCAGGTTGATAAAGGTAACCTCAAGTACTTGGTGTAGACTGGACTGGAGTATTGATGAGATGTAATTTTGTTTCTTAAAAACAGGTTGATTTGAACATTGTTCCAACACTTATAATTCACAAACCTGTGCTTAGATCATTGTGCATTGCTCAAGATGTTTTGTACTTAGCCACCATTGGGTGGCTGTGGATTGTTTTCTGGATACTAAATTCTTAAGTTGCCATCGCAGTGAAGAGAGCTGGTCTTAATATCAGCTGCAGGGTGACCTGGGGTCAAAGAAATCTCATGGTAGCTTTTCATTTTAACAGGATGTTAAATGTTGATTTTATCAATTTACTTTTGAAATAGATCTGGAGAAATACTTTGAGTAGAAAGAATTCTTTTCTTGCCTTTCCTCATTTCTTAGTTGATACTGGAATGGCTGAATGATACAAACCAGGTGTCCATTTAAAATGGAGGGTCAAACTCAAACTTCCATCACTACTTCTTAAGCAGTCCCTCTTTCTTGTATTCTGGAGTTGTAGGTCCTGATGTGACCAGACAATCCAACGCTGGAACTGCACAGCCTTCTGTAGGTTGTGTTTGCTGAACTGGGTCATGGAATGCTCTGATTTCCAACAACTCCTTGTTTGCACATGTTCTTCATCTGAACTTGTCCAAGACACTTGAAATGGTTGGCCCTGTTTGTGGATGTGTGTTATCTGAATGATCAAGTCTTGGGCATGAGGTGGGAGATTGTATTTTTTTAAGGAAGATTTCAGGATATCATTAAAGTGTTTCCTCTGTCCTCTTAGTGCACTCTTGCTGTGAAGAAACTTGTAGTTGAGAGATTGTTTTGGAAGTTCTGTGCCATAAATGCAGACTATACTGCCTACCTAATGTAGCTGATTGAATAGACCAGTGATTTGATAACGGGGATGTTGGCCTGAGAGAGGACACTGATAATGGAGCAGCTATCCTGTGGGTGGATTTGCAGGATTTTAAGGGACATTGCTGGTGATATTTAGGCAATGAGGATTGAGTAACAATCTTTATTGTGAGAACTAGACAGTATCCTCAGCATCCTGTAGTTTCACATGCATTGTTTCTGGTTGAATGGAAATGTCCAGTGTTTTGGGAATTCAATGAACCCATGGGTACAGGGGAAGCAAGACGGCATCACAAGAAAGGTGAGTGGCCCAAAAAATTTGCTATATAGTAAACCTTTAGAACATGATTGCTATTTCAAACAACAGAAAAGTTGATCTTTTGAAATATAAGGTCATGTATGCTTGTGGCTAAATTCTATTCTTGCCTATATCATCTTCGTCAGATTTTCTACAATGTCCCCATATGTCAAGCTATTGTCAGTGTAATACCTTTGGCAGATGACCATAATATTCTATTTCCTTTTTGTACATCAGCATATTTTTCTTAAATCTGAAATATGCTGTTTGGTCACTGATTGAAATTCTGTTTACAAAATATCTCTGTCTCAAACCTAAGAGGTTTTTGTTCACTTTACAAGGGAGTAAATGTTGGCAGTGAATACAAAATGGTTCTGGTGTTAAGAAAGCCCGTGAGGGTTTCAAGTATGCTTATATTTAAGATCTGGGAGCATCCAGCAGGATACACAGACATTTCATTTGTGTTATTGATTGGTACAACGCTAGCCATTTTTAGGTTTAATAAGCAAATACACTTAAGACCTATATGACAAGTTAAACAAAGATCAGAACTGTTAGTCTCACACCCATTATGCTTCACAGGTGTCAGTGAACTTAACTGCTCCATTCAACATCTACTGGCACGTTTTAGGCTCGCCTAAGTGAAACCATTGATAATTATTCAGCCGGCAGTGTCCAGAATTTCTTCTCAAATCTTTGCCTTGCCAATTAAGTTGCAGTGCCTTCTACACGTCCCAGCAGCAACATAAACTCAGAGGCATTTATTGTGAATGCTCACTTCTTTGGGGATGATTTTCAAGTAATTGAGGGACATGAAAACAAATCAAGGTAGGATGCTGTAGGCACTGTTAACAGGAATTCATTCTGTTTCCACTATACATGTTTCTCTCAATGGTGCTGAGGCAGGTGCTGATTGTTTAGATTAACACCATTGTAGGGATTGCTGCCGTCATTTTGCACACTGCATTTGCAATTTCAAATATCATGCACTGCATAAGCATTCAGGTGTTAGATTTATATGGAACCTGCATAAAAGGCCCGTCAGCTGAGATATTGTTTAATGTTTTTTCATTGCTGCTCAAGGATATTTTGTGAGAATTGGAAGCATTGGGCAATTTTGGCTATCAGAAATGGATTAAAATAGCCAACAGCTGATCCAATAAACATCGGCCACGACTTTTCCTGTTCGGGAGCAAGTACAGCGATTCCAAACCAGATTGGCCTGTACCTTTTAGATGATTACATGACGTCACAACATGTAACTATGCCCTCCTCTCTGTCAGCCACTCTCTGTGAAATGGAATCTGTGAAGTCAGATTGGGCTTGGCTAGCTCAGTTGGCTGGATGGCTGGCTTGTGATGTGGAGAGATGCTAACAGCATGGGTTCAATTCCCACACCGGCTGACTAATATGAAGCTCCTGCCTTTTTGACGTCATCCTTTGCCTGATGTGCCACTAGTCATCTCTGCCTAGTGACAGAGCATGACAATGTTGATTTTACCTTCTCTTCGGTCAGCTATGTGTACACAATGTAGAATGAACATAAAGCACAGACTGTTTGTGTATGTCTGTTATCTTAGCTGTGTAAGTACATAGTATTTTGCATACACTTCAAGACATCTGTCTCAACAAGATCCAAAGTCAGTCACACTGGTTTCGCAATTCTCCTCTGCACTCCGAGCCTAACTGAGGCAGTGAGAAGGGGAGGAGTATCTTTCTAGGATCAACACATTCAATTATTTCCCCTTCTTGCCAGGATAATTTGCCTTAACGCACACAGTTGAGAATATCAACCCCAGGCATTGTAACGAATTTTTTATTTTGTGACATAAGGTGCTGGGAAATGCCGTAATTTCAATACTTTGCATCTAGTGCGTCCTGCAAAGATTCCAAATCAAGAACAACTTGTATTTATAGACAACAAAAACAGAAAGTACTGGCGATACTCAGGAGGTCTGGTAGCTGAATTAATGGTTCAAATCCAGTGACCCTTCATTTTAGTTAATTGCATTTATAGAACAGCTCTAAGTAACAATTGAACCCAATTGGGAGTAGGATCATGAATTAGGGGAGCTGACCAAAAGCATAGCCGAAGTGCCAGGTTGTACAGAGGCTTTCTAAGGTGGAGTTTTCAAAGGTTTGTGGTGAGAAATATGGTGGGAGTTGTGGAAAGACAGCAGAGCAGAGAGGGAAGGAAAGCCTATTGCAGGCGAGAACGTAAAACTGCAGAGCGGGAATGAAGGAAAAATTTGCAAATTAGACAAAAGATTTTGAAATGAACCGTGAATAAGTAGCCAATGGTCCCAGATTGAGTAAATGGGATTTACAATGAATGAGAATACAAATGGTAGAATTTTAGATGACTTGGAATTTATTTAATACGGAGCCAAGGAAGAGGGTGAGGTGACAAATTCACAGACTAGGTTAGATATTAGATTATCAGCGATGATGGGTGAGGCAGGGAGACAGAAAATCCTTGTGCTTGTATTTTGGACTTTCCTTTCATCTTGGTGAACACAGATAGCAGGAGTGCACTTCGGGTTTATGTAAAGGGAAAAGTATCTTATGTAAATCAGGGTCTGCACTTCTTGCAGGATCTGTCTTCAATATTCAAAAGCTGCAGCACATTACGCATCACTTATTGAGTTGCACAACATGCTGTTAACTGGTGGGAAGGACATTTCGCCAGCAATATTTGTGTAGTACTTCCAGTATTATTTGTTTTTGCAGGGTAGTCACTGCTTTGTCATTTCATGCTAGTGGTTAACATTTGGATTTTTTTAGGCACATTTCAACAGTCACTGTCTAAACAGAGCAAGATTTTACTTGTGTTTTATGGTGGGCAGTCTCACAGATGCTTTGAGCATGGGTGGGGCTGTATTAGGGGCAGATAGATGAAGAGTGGCAAGGATTACACGGGTGAGCAGGAACAGTTCTTACAATAGGGAAGGAGCTCTTACAATAGGGGTCCATATCCATGCATATTCTAGGAATACATCTCTTTTATTTCTACTCAGAAGCAATGTTTGAGTCACCTTCAGTTCGCCAAGGAGGCTGTCACTGAACTACCAAACCTACTGCAGCCACAACTCATTTTCACGCTCGGCATGGACAGTACTATCTGTTGGCATCTGGCATCTGTTGGCATCGGCCAGTTCATGTTACACCGGCATATCTATGACTACTTTGGGAGAAAACCCACACCTCCTTCTTTGCACAGAAAGAAGCATGATGGGAGAGGATAAAGCTCTCAAATATTCATGTCTACTTTCACAAGTGTTGTACATGGACAAATACATTCTGAGCTCAGGGATTTGTTGCATCGGTAAGGATCAGTAAAGAAAATATTGATGCCCTAGTTTGAGGATTCCATTAATCCCTGTTTGTATTTTATTAAAACTTGGCTCCCGCGTCTTATGGTCTTATATTCAAGGCTGAGACAGTCTATTTTAATCAGTAAGGGAATCAAAGGTTATAGGAAAAAGTAAGGGAAGTATCAGAACAGCCATGATCTCATTGAATGGCAGAGCAGACTCTTTGGGCTGAATGGCCTACTTCACTCCTATGTCTTATGGCTTTATGGACGCTGATAGTATAAATTTCCAGAAAGGTTTATCATGTTGAATTGAGAATTATTTGAGATGATCAAGCAGCTCTGGTGATTAAATACATTAAATATTTACTGAAAATCCTTATATATTATCGACATAGCACTAAATGGTACATAATCATCTTCTAAGAATATATTTCTGAATGAGTGTAGCTATAGTTCTGGATTAAGGAGGGAGATTGAACTGCATGAGGGAAGATGCTTCAGAACATTGACAAAGGTGCAGCTAGAGTTTTACACTGAATATTCTGCAGCAAAGGTTATTGACCTGAAATGTTAACTTGGTGTCTTGTTCCTTGGATGCTGCAAGACCTGCTGAGCTTCTCCAGCACTTTATGAATCTTTACGTGTAGATCTGCTTTATCACTCCAGTGACATTGATCAAATTTGCTCAATCATTTACAATGAAATTCGTTCAATTCATTCCCGTTTGTAGCTACTGTGCTGTCCTTTACTCCCACAGTTAGATTGCGCCAACCCATGACCACATCTTAGCGAGGTTGTAATTACAAACTTACTCCTGTTGTGGTTTAATGGGGAGGAAGGTAAATTCACTCAGTAAACTAGCTGGTCACCGACTTCTAATGAAATTTGTGATGGTTGAAAGGAGCTGAGGAAGTAATCAGTGTTTTCAGTTCTAAGACATTGAAAGGCCATCATTTGTTATACAGCAGATCACCTGATCTGCTTTTCTTTTTGAAAACTTTAAAACAACTGGAGTTTGAAAATTAGGATATGTGCCAAATTACCAGTGCACTGCCCCAAGGGCACTAATTCAGTTCTGCCAGGTGGCCTTGTTGCCAGTTCCAAACTTCTGATCCATGTGGAATTTAGTAGCATTTGCTGATTCTGGTCCAGAAATGCCAAATGTGCTGTTGATCTGAGGTGTATCCTCACTAGCGCAAGATGGCAAGTGTTTTGCTCTTGTGATTATTTATGAAGAAAACAAATTTGCACCATTTGTGTGGTGGAAGGAATAAACTTTCATTAAATGCTGCTGGGCAAATAGTATTGGTAGTGGCTCATTTGGTAACGCTCTTGCCTCCATGGGTTTGACATCCCATTCTACAGGCTTGTACACATAACCTGAGCTAATACTCTGGCGCAATCCCAGTAGACTGCTGCAAATCGTCTTATAAATGAGACACTGGGAGGTGTGAATGCTCGGCTCTCTCAGCAGGATGTGAAAATCCCATGGTACTACTTTGAAGAAAAGCAGGTGCATTCACCCTGGTATCCTGACCAATATTTTTCACTTACCAACATCACTACAACAACTTATACTCCTCTCGTACTTTTAACACGCTGAAATGTCTCAAGGCACTTCATAGGAGCATTATAGATAAAAGTATGACAAAACCCATATAAGTGGAAAGATAATCAAAAGTTTAGCCAAAGCGATCGGTTTTAAGAAGTGCCTTAAAAGATGAAGGTGATGTAGAGAGGTTAGGGAAACTATACAAAGAGCTTAGGGCCTAGTCAACTACAGGCACAGCCACCACTGGCTGTTACTTGGGTCATTATTACAATGCTGTTTATAGAACCTGGCTATGCACAAATTGGTTACAGCATTTCTACATTGTTTTAGTGACTACACTGAAAAATTGTTTTATCGGATATGAGACTTATTGGGATCTCCAAAGTTTCTTGAAGGGCAATGTATAAATGTAAGTTATTTTTCACAACTAGACAACATCAGGCCAATCCTCACTGATAGTCAGCACACACTCTAGTTTTTAGTGCATAGGTGATGTGTTTAAATGCAAAACGTTTATATTTCTTTGTCTAGCTGCACGTGTGCAGGAACCTAAAGGGACAGTAGGTAGATAGAATTTGAATGTAATAAATCACAGAAATGTTATGATAGAGAAGTAGGCTGTTCAGCCCAGTGTGCCTGCGCTGAAACATCAGCCTTCCTGCTCCTCTGCTGCTTGGCCTGCTGTGTTCATCCAGCTCTACACCTTGTTATCTCAGATTCTCCAGCATTTGCAGTTCCTGCTATCTCTGAGGAAAGTTTTAGTTCTGTTTACCCACATGGAATAGTGTAAAGATTCCAAATGGATGTATATAATTACCCAGCAAAGAAAAGCTACTTGGTCTATTAGCATGTTGCCTTTGTAAATAAATCCTGTGCAAGGGCCTTGGTTTAACTGCGGGCAAAATATCGATTGCAGGATGTGATAATCCATCAGGGCAGCTATAATGTGAACAGTGGGAGAGAAGGTTGCAGAATTGATGGTGCCGAGTGAGTCCTTTCTCCACATTCTGTATATTTTAGACCCATTAGAAGGACCCGGGCTCCTGCAATAGTAAATCAGTTAGAAGTTGCTATGCTTTATAGATAGTGCAGTCAGAAATCACAGTCTGTGATCACAGAAATCACAGGTCACTGAAATCACAGAAATCACAAAGTCATTTGTACCAGAGAAAGAAAACCAGCTGACTCTTTCAAATTAAGAAGCTGTAAAAATTCTGATAAGCACCAAGATATGTTGATAAACAGCCAAGGATGATATTCTGTTTGAGTGTATTCTGGTGCTATTTTGCACTGTGCGCAGCCATTTTGACTCGAATGCTTAATATATAAATCAGATATCTTCAGGAAAAATAGGAATGTGCGTTAGATTAACTACTATATGAAACAGCATAGGTTAGGTAAGGTGTGTAGTAGCACCATTGTACAGTTTATAATGCTGTAGACTAGTTTTGCGTGTCCGTGGATAAATCACTTTGGCATGTTGCATACCAGCGCTGGGCTTGAATTAACTTTAGAAATTTATAAGGTCAAATTTGAGAAAGGGACAGACAAACAGCGAGTGAGTGAAAGGGTGTGAGAGAGACAGAGAATAAGTGAATGTGTAGGGAGGATGAATGTGTAATGAAAGAAGGTAGAGTGGTGGAGTTTATGATAGAGAGACGAAGGGAGAGAGTGAGTCAGGGAGGCAGTGTATTGAGGGAGGGAGTGCACGTGGGAAAAGTTGAGAATGAAAGGAGTTGGGACAATGTGCAAGGGAGGGAGTGAAGGCGAAGGTGAATGAGGAAAAAAGAAATAGGGAGACAGCACATGCTCATGACTGGGAGAGGGCGATTTCTTGACAAGTCTGGGAGTATGGTGGACACATACGCATTCTTTCCCTCCTCCTTCTCCTTTAGACACCTATCCACAAAGGGTCTAGACCCGAAACGTCAGCTTTCCTGCTCCTCTGATGCTGCTTGGCCTGCTGTGTTCATCCAGCTCTACACCTTGTTATCCACAAAGCGAGCTGTGAGAAGAAGGAATCCCATGCTGAAAGGCAATCTACTTCCAATCCCAACTTTGCTGAGACCAGCTCAGAGTGTGCGCTACCAGAGATGAACACAAGGTCAGTGCTGGTTAAACCCATTTGAGCTGGGCCCTAATCCCCATTCTTTTCCCTGGTGAAAAAAATGTGGGACCTAGT
>JAHRHZ010000066.1:10033061-10086206 GCA_024137785.1 Ginglymostoma cirratum | reverse complement strand
ATCCGAGATAACAAGGTGTAGAGCTGGATGAACACAGCAGGCCAAGCGGCCATCATAGTAGCAGGAAAGCTTGATGTTTTGGGCCTAGACCCTAAATTTCTTACGAAGGGTCTAGGCCCGAAATGTCAAGCTTTCCTGCTCCTATGATGCTGCTTGGCCTGCTGTGTTCATCCAGCTCTACACCTTGTTATCTCTAAATTATCTATAGTGCCCAAGGATGTACAAACTAGGCATATTAGCCATGGGAAATTCAAGGTTGCAGAGATAGAGTGGGGGTTGGATCTGGGTGGGCTGGTCTTCAGAGGAGGTTGTAGAATTGCTTGCTGAGCCAGTGTGTTTGATTGCAGACGTTCCATCACCCTGCTAGGTAACATTGTCAGTGCGCCTCTGGTGAAGCATTGGTGTTCTGTCCCATGTATTATTTATATGCCTGGGTTTGTTGGCATTACTTCTGGTTCTGTTTTTCAGTGGTCTGTATATCGCGTCCAGTTCAATGAGTTCCATGCAATGTGTTGCGGCACGTTTGAATAATGTCCTGATGCACCTCTGTTTATGGGTGTTGGGGTGTTTGCTGGTGTAATTAAGTATCTGGTCCGTATGTGTGGTCTTTCTCTATACACTAGTCTGGAGTTCCCCGTTGTTCTTGTGTTCTACCATTATGTCTAGGAAGGATAGTCAGTCATTGTTCTCTTCTTTAGAGAATTTTATTCCAGTGAGGATGTTGTTTGTGTCAGTGGGTTTCTTCTAGTCTTTGTACATTTGATAATCACAAAGGTGTCATCCACATAGTGGACCCAGAGTTTGGGTTGTACAGTGGGGAGTGCTGGCTGTTCTAGACTTTGCATTACCATTTCTGCTAATAGGTTTTGGAGTAGATTTGTAGCTTGCGTTGTGGGTGTTGAGGTTGGTTGGCTCGCCGAGCTGGTTTGTTGTTCCGCAGACGTTTCATTACCGTGCTTGGTAACATCCTCAGTGCAGCCTCCGATGAAGCGTTGGTGTGTTTTCCCGCCTGGCTTTTAAACTCTGGGGTCCGTTGCGATGGATTGCCTCACTTCCGGGTTTTCTCCGTAGTGGAATGTATACGGGATCGAGTTCAATGTGTTTATTAATAGCCTGCTTCGTGGAGTGCCGTGCTTTCAGGAATTCTCACACTTGTCTCTGCCTGGCCTGTCCCAGGATCTTGGTGTTGTCCCAGTCGAAGTCGTGGTTCTCCTTGTCCATGTGGATTGAGATGAGTGAGTATTGGTCGTGTTTCTGCTATCTTCAGAGGGTTGGTGTGGACTCAATGGGCTGAATGGCCTGCTTCCACACTTTAGGGATTCTATGACTGTGAAACGAATCAGAAGACCAAGATGTTAAAGTTATGACAGGAGACTGTCAATATTTTACTTAATAATAGAATCATTTGCGGAATGTAACATCACAAATGTTGGAATCCTCCCTAACCAACACCCACTGTCCTACTTCTACCTCGTTTTGAAAACTTGACTGTGGTTTATGTCATTTGAAAGAGGTACTTTTATAATCTTCAAAATGTATCCAATTCTAATGACATTTCAGGGTGTGGGAGTTGGTGGGTGGTAATGTTGCATTTTAGCCATTTTCGCCCACGCTCCTCACTGGCCACAACAATTCTATCTTTATTTTGTTTTGTTCAATCAAGTAATCAAGTTAGGCAGATAGAAGAAAAGGACTCCTGAAGGGTACTGTTGCAAGTTACTGCAACAAAAATAAAAAAAGTAAATGCATTTTATCAAAATTAAATTAAAATGTCATTTAGGTGGTAAGTGAGGCACTCCAGCCCTTGCAAATGAATAGCTCCTTTCGTAGAATCATCAGGAGGTCTGTCTTTATCTGTGCATAAGGTGTTTAATCAATGCCTTCCCCTAGATAGTCTAAACTTATGAATACATCGCCGATGCAACTCCGCCCACAGCCGACGCCAACATCGCTCCGCCCACTGCCTCCACAACCAGCAGCTCCAGAGGAGACAGCAACACTGAGCCCTGCCGAGTCTTCACCATTCCCCCAGACCTCCCCCTTACTGAGGACGAACAGTCAGTCCTCAGTAAAGGGCTCACCTTTGTCCCTCTCCACCCACATATCAACGAATACCGGTCACGTTTGGACATTGAGCAGTTTTTCCGCCGCCTCCACCTCCATGCTTACTTCTTCAACCGTGAACCTAACCCTCCCTCTACTGACCCCTTCTCCCACATCCAACACAAGCCTTCCTCCTGGACACCACCCCAAGGCCTCCTACCCTCCCTCGACCTCTTCATCTCCAACTGCCGTCGAGGCATCAATCGCCTCAGCCTCTCCCCCGCAGAACGTGCAGCCCTCCGCTCCCTCCGCTCCAATCCCAAACTCACCATAAAACCCGCGGACAAGGGAGGCGCGGTTGTAGTATGGCGCACTGACCTCTACACCGCTAAGGCCAGGCGCAAACTCTCCGACACCACCTCCTACTGCCCCCGGATCATGAGCCCACCCCTGACCACCAACCATCATCTCCCAAACCATCTACAACCTCATCACCTCAGGTGACCTCCCACCCACAGCCTCCAACCCCATCATTCCCCAACCCTGCATCACCTGCTTCTATCTCCTTCCCAAGATCCACAAACCTGAATGCCCTGGTCGACCCATTGTCTCCGCCTGCTCATGCCCCACCCAACTTATCTCCACCTACCTCGACTCCATTTTCTCCCCCTTGGTCCAGGAACTCCCTACCTGCATCCGTGACACCACCCATGCCCTCCACCACCTCCAGAACTTCCAATTCGCCGGTCCCCAACACCTCATTTTTACTATGGACGTCCAGTCCCTGTACACCTGCATTCCCCATGCAGATGGCCTAAAGGCCCTCCGCTTCTTCCTGTCCCACAGACCTGACCAGCCCCCTCCAATAACACCCTCATCTGCTTAGCCGAACTCGTCCTCAACCTCAACAACTTCTCTTTCAACTCCTCCCACTTCCTACAGACAAAGGGGGTGGCCATGGGTACCCGCATGGGCCCAAGCTATGCCTGCCTCTTTGTAGGTTATGTGGAACAATCCCTCTTCCGTACCTACACTGGCCCTAAACCCCACCTTTTCCTCCGTTACATTGATGACTGCATCGGCACCACCTCGTGCTCCCACGAGGAGCTCGAACAGTTCATCCACTTCACCAACACCTTCCACCCCAACCTGAAGTTCACCTGGCCCATCTCTAACACTTCTTTCACCTTCCTGGACCCCTCTGTTTCCATCTCGAGTAACCACCAAGAAACCGATATCCATTTCAAGCCCACCGACTCCCACAGCTACCTGGAATACACCTCCTCTCACCCACCTCCCTGCAAAAGTGCCACCCCCTATTCCCAATTCCTTCGCCTCCGCCGCATCTGCTCCCAGGATGAGGCATTCCACTCCCGTACATCTCAGATGTCCTCGTTCTTCAAGGACCGCAGCTACCCCTCCGCAGTGGTCAAGAACGCCCTCGACCGTGTCTCCCGCATTTCCTGCAACTCATCCCTCACACCCCGTCCCCGCAATAACAACCACAAAAGAATCCCCTTTGTCCTCACGTACCACCCCACCAACCTCTGGATCCAACGCATCATCCTCCGACACTTCCGCCATCTGCAATCAGACCCCACCACCAAAGACATTTTTCTCTCCCCACCCTTATCTGCCTTCAGGAGGGACCACTCTCTCTGTGACTCCCTTGTCCGCTCCACACTCCCCTCCAGCCCCACCACACCTGGCACTTTTCCCTGCAACCGCAGGAAGTGCTACACCTGCCCCCACACCTCCTCCCTCACCCCCATCCCAGGCCCCAAGAAGACTTTCCACATCAGGCAGATGTTCACCTGCACATCTTCCAATGTGGTATACTGCATCCGCTGTACTCGTTGTAGCTTCCTCTGCATCGGGGAAACCAAGCGGAGGCTTGGAGACCGCTTTGCAGAACTGTTGCTCAGTTCGCAACAAACAATTGCACCTCCCAGTCACGAACCATTTCAACTGCACCTCCCATTCCTCAGACAACATGTCCATCTTGGGCCTCCTGCAATGCCACAGTGATGCCACCCGAAGGCTGCAGGAACAGCAAATCATATTCAGCCTGGGAACCCTGCAGCCCAATGGTATCAATGTAGATTTCACAAGCTTCAAAATCTCCCCTCCCCCAACCGCATCCCAAAACCAGCCCAGCTCATCTCCACCTCCCTAACCTGTCCTTCCTCTCACCTATCCCCTTGTCCCACCTCAAGCCGCACTCCCATCTCCTACCTACTAACCTCATCCTGCCCTCTTGACCTGTCCGTCCTCCCTGGACTGACCTATGTCCTCCCTACCTCCCCACCTACACTCACCTTTACTGGCTCCATCCCCGCCTCTTTGACTTGTCTGTCTCCTCTCCACCTATCCTCCTCTATCCATCTTCTATCTGCCTCTCCCTCTCTTCCTGTTTATTTCAGAACCCTCTTCCCCTCCCCCATTTCTGAAGAAGGGTCTCGGCCCGAAACGTCAAGCTTTCCTGCTCCTATGATGCTGCTCGGCCTGCTGTGTACATCCAGCTCCACACCTTGTTATCTCGGATTCTCCAGCATCTGCAGTTCCTATTATCTCTTATGAATACATTAGCAAGGATTGCCTCTTTCGTGCCTCATTGGTATGTTATTATCTTGCTCTTTATTTAATCTGAATTCAGGCCAGTTGCTGGTAGCCAGGAAAGCCCCAGGAATATCCAGAGACCTGCTATAATGTGTTTCCCTTCCTATTTTGCCTGTTGGAGGGTGAGTGTTGATGCTAGGGTGAGGGTTGGAGGACGCACTATCTTATGTGTAGTACTGACAAAATGCAAATGCACATTATTAACTTTACTGCTGTTGGACAATACATTTTTGGAAATTTTTTTTTTCAGAATTCTTTAAGTTCGGTGTTGCTGACAGACTTGTGTTTCTGAAAAACACAAGGTAACTGATATCACTTTCCAGTAATGTACATAGTACATATATAAAACGCAGAAAAAAATCTTTGTAGTAGAATTGTTTTTTGCTGCAAGTTTGTGAAACAATAGTTAAATGTATTTTCTCGTTGAGAAATTTTGTTCCATTCTTTCATGCCTATGCTGCATCACAATGGGCATTACAGTAATGCCCAAATCCGTTCTCCTGTAACATCTCCACCCAATTACTTTTCCAAGGTAATGATCAGAGTGGAAACCCAACTATTTCTTAATCTTTGTAGCATAGCGACGCTGCATGACACATTTGGACTTGTTAGTTTGGATTAACTTGGATCGAGATTGAAATTAGATGGCACACTTTATCATTTTTGTCACTGGGCAACTACCCTACGGACTTATAATGATATTTTGACAATTGCATTGTGAAATTATGCTGTGCTCGTGCATTATATATAACAAATCATGTGTGTCACTATATGTGAATTAAAAAGGTGGGGTAAAGACTTCTATTATTATTTCCCCACAAGAAAGCAAAGAGGATTTTTGTAATGTTAGTCAACAAGATTTCTCCTTGGTGTGTCTATTTGACTATGTCTATGCACCTCTGGGTCCTTGATCAGATGGGCAAATAGGCCGAGGAGTGTCAGATGGAGTTTAATTTCGATAAATTTGAGGTTCTGCATTTTGGAAAGGCAAATCGGGGTAGGACTTATACACTTAATGGCAAGGTCCTGGGGAGGATTGCCAAACAGAGACCTTGGAGCCCAGGTTCATAGTTCCATGAACACGGAGTCACAGGTAGACAGGATAGTGAAGATGGTGTCTGGTACGCTTGCCTTTATTGGTCAGTGTATTGAGAATAGGAGTTAGGAGGTCATGTTGTGGCTGTAGAGGACACTAGTTAGGCCACTTTTGGAATACTGCATTCAGTTCTGTTCTCCCTGCTATAGGAAAGCTATTGCAAAAGTTGAAATGGTTCAGAAAAGACTTATGAAGGTGTTGCCAGGGTTGGGGGTTGGGGGGGGTGGTGGTGTGGGGGGCGGGGTGCGGTGGGGGGTGGTGTGGTGGTGGGAGGTGGTGCGTTGATCTATCGGGAGAGACTGAATAGGTGGGGGGTATTTTTCCTGGAGCGTCAGAGGCTGAAGGGTGACATTCTAGAGTTTTTTAAAATCATGAGGAGTGGGGATAGGGTGAAAAGTCAATGTCTTTTCTCCAGGGTAGGGGGAGTCCAAAACCAGAGAGCATAGGTTTAAGGTGAGAGGGGAAAGATTTAAAAGGGACCTAAAAGGGTAAATGTTTCAAGCAAAGGTTGGATCATGTATGGAATGAGCTACCAGAGGAAGTGGTAGAGGCTGGGATAGTTACAATATTTAAAAGGAACCTGGATGGGTATATAGATAGGAAGGGTTTAGAGGGATATGGTCCAAATACTGGCAAATGGGACTAGATTTATTTAGGAAATCAGGTTGGCATGAACGAGTTGGACCACAGGGTCTGTTTCCATGCTGCACAACTCTATGACACTGGTACGGAATTGAAGCTCGACTATTTACCCTTTGCACCATTGTCAGAAGATATGGTGTTTGTTACTGCAAGATGGAATGGTTAAAAATTATATTCAAAGATGTAAAAGAAGTCTCACTGGAGCCCACTCAAGCAGAAGCCCTTATAGTAATTGTGAAAAAGATTAGTTTCACTTCAGGAGTAGTGAAATCGCTAATCAGTTAGGTACAAGCCAAAGTCCAAAGTGTTTACGTTATAATTTCTCTTATGATAAAACCATGATGGCTTTTGTGATTATTTAATAAATCAAGAAAATAGATGAAATGTATATTGAACTTTTCTGGAGCTTACAGAAAATATTAGCTGCCCTATGACCTAGCATCTTTGGAAGGCCAAGATCCTTTCATTTATTCAGGGTTGTTGTGCTCAGACACGCAGTTTTAAAATAAAATGCATTAGTCATATTGGAATAATGACAATTAAAGCATAGTAAGTAATGATGAAAATACTTAGAACAAGAGATAACAAATCTTATCTGAAGAGATGTCATACAAGTAATTACCCTCCAGATTTTTGAACCGCTTTGAAAATATTAGCAAAATAATACCTTGTTTTTGGGGGCTTAACATTTGAACTCAAAGTTCTCAGTGCATCAATTGCATCAATGTGACCATTTCTGTTTAGCTTTTTGAGCCTTTCCTCTAAAGAGCTGATAGTTTTTTGCGGCTGTGGTACATAAGACGATGCCATTAACGCTCATCTATGAATGCCTAAAGCACAACTGAGGTTCGGTTTTGATGACAAGTTTCTGGATTCATTGTGACTTCATCAGTGAGCTTCTCAATCCCAATATCACACTGGTAGAGCAACGACAGAAATTCCTGGGATAGCGGCCAGCACTCAAACAGGCTGAGGATAGGAGGGGACACTGATAACAACAGTGGGAAATAGCAACGTAATCAATGACTGGGCATTCTTTGTGCCGCAGAACCATGAGTTCAAATCTGTGCCAATCAAGCTGTTTTGTGTGTTTTTTTTAAACTATCATGCAGTACAGTAAACCTTTTATTATCCAACATCTATGGGACCAGACCGGATAATCAAGAGGTCTACATGATCAGCATAAAAACACACACCAAGTAATAGAAAGGTAATGCATGGAGATATACACATCACTGTCATACTTTATTTACAGCATAAATCACTTAAATAATAATGAAAACCACCATTTGCATCTTCAACTGATCACTTGCAAATCGTAGTGGATCACGGTATTCAAGAAGAAATTGACTCAAAGTTGAATCAAATGTTGATATTTCATGTGGCCATTGGACTGAACTACAAGTATATTCACACTGAGGAAAATAAATTAAAGATTATGATAATTGGACAGAATAATACAAGAAACTTTGCGGTATTTGAGGTATATAATTTTAACAAGTTTATTGAGAGTGCAGGTTCAATATGCACCAGTTAAAACAAAGTTTGGTGTATTCGTCATTATGGCAGTCACCATTTCCTATTAACGGGCAATGTGCAGTGTGGAAATACTGCTTCCCCATATAAATCCATTTTTTGGATGGACCTGTGAAACCTCTTAACATTTTTTTTAAAGAGACCTTAAATGATTGGACTCATATTTTTATCCTAAGTAAGTTGGTGTCACCTCATTTCTTATTGCTAGAAGACTATCTGCATTTCTTTCGGCCATCTAGGGGTGTGGTTACATGGATTTTCCTCTTAATAATTGTTTCATAATTATATTATGAGAAGACCTACAGATCCAGTTAAAACATGCTTCCAATGGTATCATTCCAGTTACACGCTACAAATGTTGTCATGGTAAAAGGCTCCACACCAGAACAATACATCTTTCTTTGGAAATATTATTTGACCACAATATTTAGCAGCAATAAAACATCATGGACACCCAGATGTATGAACAAATGGCTTATCTGCTTTGACCCAGAGCTACTTAAAAACATACACATTTGAAGCAAGTGTTGGCCACCTGGCCCCTCAATTTGATAAGATTATGACTAATCTGATTATAACTTCAACTCCACATTCCTGCTTAAATTAGATAAATTGTAATAAGTTGAGACCACAACACTGATTCCTGCGGCCTGCCCCGATTACATCTTAACTGTATCCCTGCTTTAATATCTTTAACAATGACTTCTAACATTTTCACTACAACAGATATGAAGCTAACTGGCCTCTGGTTTCCTGCTTTCTAACCCAGCTCCCCTTATTGAACAAAAGAATTACATACTCTATTTTTCAGTCTGATGAAACATTACCCGAATCTAGGAAGTTTCAGAAAATTAAAACTAAAGCATCAACTATCTCACTGGCTTTATCTTTTACGTATGTCGGATGAAGCCAAGCAGGATCTGGGGATTAACCAGCGTGAAGCTCCAACAACTTGTTCAGCAACATTTTTTGTGCTATCTTTCTCTGTCATTTCCTTATTTACAGCAATTTCTAACATGTTATACACACTAAAGTGAAAATTAATGCAAAGTGCCTGTTCAATTAATTTACTTTATGCTTATTTTATGTTTTTAATTCTCCAGACTTACTTTCTATAGAACTGATACTCACTTGGTTAATTCTTTTCTTTTTTAAACATGGAAACTCTTATTATCTGTTTTCATGTTTATAACTGGCTTTCTCTCCTATTCTAACTTTTTCTCCTTATGTATCTCTCAGATATTCTTTACTATTTTTTATACTAAGTCCAATCTTCTGACCTGCCACCTATCTATATACAACCCTGTTTTTGTCTTTAAGTTTCATGATATCTTTAGATTTTTTTTAGTTAACTACAGATTGTGGGTTCATGCTGTGGAATGATTCTTTCTTGTTGGAATATTTTGATTCTGTTCATTCTGAAATATTTACTTAAATGCCTGACACTGCATTTCTATTGACTCATAGCTAAATATTGTTTGCCAGTTGATTTTGACCAGCTTTGTTTTCATGCCCTCAAAATTGCTTTTTTAAAAAAAATCTTGGACCCACTCTTCCCTCCCTCAAATGAAAGTTCAATCAAATTATGATTGCTGCTACCTACAGACATAGGTAATTAATTACTCAATCTTACTACAGAGGACTAGAATAGCCTACTTTCTGGTTGAGTCCAGAATGTGCTGTTCAAAGAAACTAACTCAACAATCTTCAAAATAACAAGCATAGGGCTGGATGAACACAGCAGGTCAACAATCTTCAAGTAGCTCCTCATCTAGGTTACATTTGTCCATTTGATTTCTCCTGTCTGTATGTTAATTAAAATGTCCATGTTTATCACATTACCTTTCTAACAAGCTCCCATTTATCATCCTATCGTATGATTATTATGAGGTCTGTACACCACTTCCACAAGTGACTTCTCACCTCATCTCTCATCTCTACCCAAATTGGATCTACATTCTCATGTCTTAAACATTCCTCTCTACAGTGCTAAAATCATCAGTAATTAACAGAGTCACCATCAGCCTTTCCTAGTTTTCCTGTCCTTCCTAGATGTCCTATACCCTTCAATATTCAAGTCGAATTAATGTCACTTCTACAGCCGTGTCTCTGAAATGACTATCAAATTGTACTTATTTACTTTAATCTGTGCTTTCAGGTCATCTGCTTTGTTTTCAATGCTATGTGTATTCAGGCACAGAGTCTCTAAGTTGTCCTTTTATTTATTTTTAACCTCCAGTCTTATCTGCTGCTTGACTCTTAAATTTATACTCTCTATCCCTTCCTCCCTTTCTGTCATGGTCCATTTATCATTTCCCTTCCGCAAAAATAACTTTGTTGTCTTGGATCACAGGGTGTATCCAAAAGGTTCTTTGGATTTGGTTAAATGTAGTTAAGAGAAGACTCAACAATAACAGAGATAGTAGGAACTGCAGATGCTGGAGAATCTGAAATAACAAGAGAATCTGGATGAACACAAACTGATGCTGCTTGGCCTGCTGTGTCCATCCAGCTCTACACCTTGGTAACTCAACAATAGCAATTTGCTTAAATATAAATGTTTATTTAGTAATAATAAAACATGGAAAAGAAAGGAAAAAAGACTGAATTATTAACATTTATTCAATAATTAAAGAAATGAAGAAAGAAGGAAAAGAAACAATGACCCTCACACCTTCCTGCCCATTGGGGACCTCTCGATCGATGGCTCGAGGTTCATTCCTGGCACCATTCACGTTCCCGGTCCAAGTTAAAGCCCAGTGGCTCGGAATGAAACTCTCACTCTAATACAGTGTAACAAACAGCAAGTACAGAAAAACAACTACAGAAAAACACATCGATTGTGCCATTTTTAGCACATATAGGAATGTTCACAGGAATGATTCAAGGTCGTACAGCTATTGAATATCATCAACATATTTAGCCCTTAAGCCCATCCTATACATTTGTCTTTGCCTTGACTCTTGACTTACTCTGAGTCTAGATTTGCCATATCTTTCTAAGTTTGATCTCCCTACTCCCCATGTTGCTCATAATTAGATTAAAACCCCCTCTACATCTCTTGTTATGTGGCTCACATGCATACTGTCCCCAGCATAGTTCAAGTGTAGATTGTCCCTATGGTACAGTCCCCACTATTTCCAGTAAAAGTGCCAATGCCCACGAGTCAGATCCATCAATGCTGCACCAATTCTCTGAGTCATACATTCATTTCTCTAATTTCATTTGCCAATTTACACATGGTTCATGTAACAATCCAGAGAACATTTGAGGTTCATAATTTGGCGCCCAGTTCCTCAGGTCGCCATGTATAGCCTTTTTCCTCATCCTGCCTATGTCATTGAAATGTACATGAACCAGGAATTTGGTTGCTCCCACTTTAATTTCTTCTCTGCCCCTTATCGGATAACTTGTTCACTGACACTGGTCAAGAAAACCAGCCTTCTGGTCCCTTCTTGACCAACAGACTTCTAGCTGGGTCCAAACCAGTTTAAACTGGTTAATCAGTTTTGAATTGTATGGCAGTACTGCAATGTCTACTGGTAACTTAAAGCTGGAAGGGTCTAGTCACCAGTTACAATGCCGAAGGGCTTGTATTTATAACGAGAGAATTGGCAGGAGTCTTTGATTTTGTGAAAATGGTGTAAATTATTTTTTGTTTGTGAGATTCCTTAACTAGATTACGTGAATGCTTTTTAAGATGGACTTTAATTTCACGTTTAAACTCCTAATTTAATAAACTAACATCTAAACTATCATACATTAAATTTTGTTCTTGCGAGAGTGCAGAGTAATACAATTTATTGTAGAAGTTCACCAGGAGAATGTAACGACCTGTCCAATTTGCTGTGTGGTGAAATTCGCATCGGGGATAACTATCATCCTGCATTAGCTTAATATAAATATTAAATTGATTAAAATGTGTCTAATGCCTAGAAATATGTTCATATCACTAGTTGTGGTCCTTGCATAAACCTCCTTGCCTATTGAAAATATGCAAGACTGTTCAACTGACCTGACCTCTTAAATTGGACTTCCTATTGCTTTGTAAAATTTATTGGACATTTTCTTTCAAAAAATGTTTTTGTCCACATTTACTCAATCACTGCGTTAATCCCTGTAGTACTAAAGGGCTGCCTTTGGCAATGCAAGGCTAATTGTCAATATTTTTCCTACAGTACTTCTAGTACTGAAGATGAACATTTCTTGGGGTGTTCCAAAGGAACTTTGGTTGACATGAGACATTGTGAATGGAAACTGAAGGCAGATGCAACTACACCTGATGTGTAATTCCAATTTCTGTTAGCTGAATGCTTACGTTGAAGCTGCCTTACCTTGCCCTTCAACCTTCACTTCACAAGACCAATTAAGGATAGTGCTTCCTATAGTAGGCGTAGGTCCTCACCAGACATTCATGAAATTGTGACTCAAGAGGGCAGCCCTACATACCAGTAAGGTTATGGTGACTTCACTGCATGATGTTATATGCACGTCTCAAAGAAACTGCATTCAAAAATTCCTGTACACTACTTGAAGCAAAGTAGAACAATGTTTTGCTATCCACAGGGGCGTTTGTACCTCACCAGAAATGAAGGATGTCATTATTCATTTTTATCCTGTTTGAGACATCACAGTCTGCAAATTTTCTACATAATTAATAGCTATTGCACTTCAGTAGCAATTATTGGTTGTAACATGTTTTGGAATGTCCTAAGACATGAAAGAGGACATATAAATGCAATTATTTATTTCTTGAAGATAACAGTTTTTCAAGATTGTGATTTTCCATTTGTCAATTTATATTGATAAAGTTGCACTTCTTCATCTCCTTCATTCTTTTAAAAGCAGACCAAGAAACAGCCAATAAACCGAGGCTTTAAGCAAATAGGTAACCTCCTCTATTTAACAGTAAATGTACAGACAGAAAGGAGATGCATACTCTTACTCCGTTTGACCAACTCTTCATCGAACTTTTATATTATATTCTTCCTCACATACTGGGTCATCCCAAACCAAATAATTTCTAACTTCGCTTCTGCACCCTAACTTCTGAGTGACAGATAGGAAAGGCTTTACAACAGTATATATTTTTGTCTTTACTTCATCACTGTGTTCATAATGAGCGTGCAGTGCTGGTGCCACATAATCTTCTCAAGCATCTGGGATCAGCAATGTCCCTGGACAGTTGTTGTAAGGTGCTCATTAATTATTGAGATAAGGCAATGTGCTGCTTATTGCTTTCAGATTATTGCACTCGAGTGTCTAGCTTATTATCATTTTGCTGTTTCTTGCCTGGATGATTTTTAAAGAAATTTACGTGAGTACTCTTTGCTTACACAGGTGACATCGTATGGAAAATTTGTTAGGACTCCTGAAGCCAGGGCCGCACTGCTGCGTGTGATATAGCACTGTGTGCATGTTTGTAATCACTGTGTATTGAGGTGCAATGGTAAAATCCCTGCCTTCAAGTCAGAAGCTCTGGGTTCAAGCCCAACTCCAGCACTTGATGCCCACAGCAGGTGCATTCATGATGTGGCAAAGCTGGTTAATTCTCAACCTGTGAATCCACTCCATTTGATGGCCAGTAAGAACAGGAGAGTCTCCAGGTCAGCCATGCTTAATGAGGAGTGGCTGCCTTCAAGCTATAGCCTCTGGTAACAGCCTGCCTACCAGTGCCAGTGCCATGAACACCTAGTTACAGAAACAGGCACATGTTTCTGGGTCATACACCACGAGGCGTGAAAAGAGAATAGAAGAAGAATCCCAATGTCAAGCCACATCAACGACAAACCTCGAGGCAAGCAAGATCCTTTGTGACTTTAACAAAGATAAACTATGCCTCTTCATACCTTTTGATCTGTCTGTTTGACACCATTGATCATATTCGCATCCTTCTCCAAACCCTATTCACCACATTGAGACTGCTTTCACTTAGTTCCATTCTTATTTATCTAATCATAAACACAGTATCAATTGCAATGGCTTTTCTCCTGGTCCCAAGGCCACATCTGCAAGGGTGGCATTGTCTGAAAACTCAGCATGAGTTGCCACACGTAGCTGATGGCACCCAGTTTGACCAAACCACCAGTTCTCTTGATTGTTTCTCCATCTTTAAATTATGAAACTACTTATTTAATGTCCAGAAGTGGAAGAGTAGGAATTTACTTCAATTAAATATTGGATAGAATGAAGCTACTGTCCTGGGTCTCCGCCACATACTTTACTCCCTAGCCATTGAATCCACCCTGGACAGATGTCAGAGGCTCAATCCACCTTGGGGGTTAGTTAGCTCAGTTAATTGAATGACTGGTTTGTGATGCAAAGATGTCAACAGCGTGGCTTCAATGATCACACTAACTGAGGTTACCATGAAAGACTCTCCTTCTCAAATTCAGCCCTGGACCTAGGTGTGGTGATCCTCAGGTTAAACTACCACCAGTTATCTCTCTCTAATGCAGAGGTGGAGGGACCCTGTGTGACAATGTACCCTGAGGGCCCTGGATGTTTGGAAGCGTGTCGCTGGAATCTAACATTCTGAGGGTCTTCTAGCCAGAGGCAAGTGGACCCATCTTAGCTTGATCTTCTAAGGGCATGAAGGGGACAGGCAAGGTGGAGGTGGTGTCCTCAGAGGTGAATTCTCAGGTGCCTGTCAGTGACTCCTCCTCCAACTCTGTAACACCTGACACTGTCCTTTCTCCTTGTGAGGAAGGGGTGTAGGGAGTCCGCACCAGGTTCCCCATCCCCTCATTGCTGTGCCTTCGGTGCCAGTGGTGTGATGGATTGTGGACATGGGTGTCTCTCCAGCAGCCCCTGACACGCTGGACCTGGCTCTCCAGGGCAGCTGCCAACCTGGCCATGGAGGCTGGCAGACAGCCACATGAACTGCTGCACTTCTGCAGATTCTAGGCAATGAGGGCCTTTGTCTCCCACATCCCTGTTTGCTGCTCCTGTTCATCCCTGTGCATGTGTTTGTTGACACCACAGGATCCTCTCCTGCTGGAGGTGTAAGCAGGTGCCTGGTTTCCCCCTGAGTTTCTTCCTCAGTCAGCTGTGCTGTCATAGTGAGGCACTCACTAGCCTGTGTTCCCAAACTCTTTGGCACGAAAGTTCCCACTGAGGTGTCTGCATAGGAGCTGGTGGGGAGTGCAGGAGGCAGCATTGTCGATGCAACTTCTGAGGTCTTGGTGTTCTCATTCACAGAATAGCTTCTGGCAAAGCTGGCCATTTCTCTCTGGAGAAGGTGGACATTCTGCTGGTACCTGCAAGACAAGAAACAGAACTGCAGTGAAATGAAGAATGGCACTTACGTGGTTGTTGGGGCATTGATGGCTTGTCATCTCATAAGAGAGGCCCCATATTCTCCTGCAAGGGCTAGGATTGTTTCCTCATAGTGGCTGAGGAATCGAATGTCCTTATGGCTGGGTCCTTTTTACTATATTGTGGGCTGACTTCGAATGGAATGAGAGAAAGGGAGGAATTGAGAGGCTTAAGTGGATGGACCAAATGTTAGTGCTGCTGCAGTTGATTGAAGATGCTGAAGTGCCCTGGGTGAGTGTGGGCCATGCAAAGGGTATGAGGGTGGCATGGTGGCACAGTGGTTAGCACTGCTGCCTCACAACGCCAGGGACCTGGGTTCGATTCCAGCCTCGGGCGACTGTCTGTGTGGAGTTTGCACATCCTCCCCGTGTCTGCGTGGGTTTCCTCTGGGTTTTCCGGTTTCCTCCCGCAGTCCAAAGATGTGCAGGCTAGGTTGATTGGCCACGCTAAATTGCCCGTAGTGTTCAGGGATGTGTAGATTAGCTGGGTTGTAGGGGGATGGGTCTGGGTGGGATGCTCTGAGGTTCGGTGTGAACTTGTTGGGCCAAAGGGCCTGTTTCCACACTGTAGGGATTCTATGATTCTATGAGGGTTAGTGGGGGTGTGAAAATTTAGGAAGGAAAGATGAGTCAACATGAGGGGAAACGTTGCAGGCAATTGTGAGAGTAGCAGAGCATGAGCCACAGTGTGAGGTGGGTGAGTACCAGGGCTCCATTGAGCGTCAGGTAGCAGATAAGAGTGTGTCACTTTCCCCGATGCACCCTTGAAAGTCATTGACCTTGTTATGGCACTATTGGCTGTTCCTCTGTACCACTGAGAGGGCACTGGCCTGGCTGCCAGGATCTGATGGCATGACGTCCTTTGCTGTTGCCCCCAGGAAGAATACACCCCTCCTTCATTACAGTCCCTCCACCAGCTCCCTCAAGTCCCTGACCAAGAATCACAGGGCCATCTTCCCCTTCTCCAACATGTTCAGGTATAATTGAGTAGGGTAGCTTCTGAATGCCAATGCTCACCTGGGTGCACAGTGCCCAGTTAAATATGGTACAGGCAGCTGGGATGTGGCGATTTTTCAGCAGAGATCCAATGAATGGGGAGTAGTTCCAGGAATGGCGGCGGAAAAATAGAATCAGACGTGAAGGATGGAACAGGGGCAGTGTAGGTAATCGATGAACGGTGTTTGGTCTCTCATAGCAGCAAGTTTGACCAGTCTCCCAATGAGAATCTCTCCCAAGAACGTGTACAACTCTCACTGAGTCAAAAATTTGTAAGATTCAGCCCTATGATTCAAATACCCCTGTTCAAGATACGATACATTCAAGACATTCAATTAAAATAATTTTAGTTGAAGAAAAGTTATTAGATATTCTATTTCTCCACAGCATTTCTCTCATTGTCCGTCTGTTTCCTTCGAAAGTTTTGGTGACTGACCAAGCAGACACACAGTGAGTTTATTTTAATGTCATTTTGATGGAGACCAAAATTGCATTTCACAGGAACTAATGTTTTGCCATCAATTTTTCATTCCTTTGTTTCATAATTTCATCTGTATGAAGGTAGAGATAGTGGACATGCCACTGATATTAATGGTCACAGTGTGTCTAAGGCAGCTGCTTAGTTTGGCACTAAGAACAGCAGTACCAGTGTTTTCTGACGTTGGACTTCACAATCTTGCACTGTGGCCAAGTAAATTTAATTCACTGAGTAGTTGTTAGATTTGACTTGTTAGTTTTTATTTGGACTCTAATCCATGTGATGGAATGCTTGCTATAACCTGAAGTTGTGAGCTACTTCAGTCCTGCCTCCGATAAATTCCCAGGAATGATTTATTTTACTTGAGTAATGTTGTTAGTTGGATTCAATTCAAAATGCTATGTTGACAGAATCTGTAAAATTGAAAGTGACAAATACATCTGAATGAAGAAATCAATGAAAAGTTCAGCTGTGCTGGCTATTGTATATAATAGAGATTACTAACCAGGTCACAATAAGATTAGACCTTGATATGATTAGTGTAACAATTTATCACTTCAGTAATACAACTCTGCAATTCTGTGGGACCAATTTTCTCGTGAGTTGTCTATTTAGACACATGGTGTAGTCGTTCTACCTTCACAAAGGAGATGCAAATAACATCGCAAAAATGTTGGGGAACACAAGGTCTAATGAGAGGAGGGACTTAATGAGAAAAGTCTTAGCAGGGAAATGTTGGGAAGATTGATGGAACTAAAGGCTATCAAATCTCCAGGACCTGACAATCTACATTCCAGAGAACTTAAGAAAGTGGCCCTAGAAATAACGGATGCATTGGTGGTTATCTTTCAAGATTTTTTAAACTCTAGAAGAGTTCATGTGGATTGGAGGGTAGCTAACGTAACCCCGCTATTTAATAAAAGGAGGAAGAGAGAAAACAGAGAATTATAGTTTGTTAGTCTGATATCAGTAGTGGGTAAAATATTAAACCCCATTTGAAAAATTCATAGCAGAGCACTTGAAAGACAGTCTCAGGATCAGACATTCAGAAAGGATTTACAAAAGGGAAATCATGGATTAATGAAGTGAAAATCATGTTTGACAAATCTACATGGATTTTTCAGTTGGTAGAGTTGATAAAGAGGAATCTGGACGTGGCTTACTTGGACTTCCAGAGGTTTTGATAAGGTTCCATATATAAGAGATTAGCATGTAAAATTGAAGTGCATTGGATTGGGGATACTGATTGAGAACTGATTGGGAAACAAAAAGCAAACAGTTGGAATAAATGTGTTTTTCTGAGTGACAAGCTGTGACTAATTGGGGACAACAGGGATTTGTGTTTGGACTCCAGTTATTCACAATATATGTTAATGATTTAGATGATGGAACTTAATATAATATTTCCAAGTTTGCCAGCGACACAAAGCTCGATGGGAGGAGGATTTGAAGATATTTCAGTGCAATTTGGACAGGTTGAGTGAATGGGCAAATACATAGCAGATGCAATATAATGTGGATAAATATGAGGTAATCAACTTTGGTAGCAAAAACATGAAGGCATGTAATTATCTGAATGATGATAGATGAAGGCATGTAATTATTTGAATGGTTATAGATTTGGAAAGTGGTGCTGCAACAAGCCCTGGGTGTCCTTGTACATCAGTTGCTGAACGTAAGCATGCAGGTACAGCAGGCAGTGAAAGAGGCAACTGGTATTTTAGCCTTCATACCAAGACGATGTGAGTACAGGGCAGAAATGTCTTGCTGCAATTATATAGGGGCTTGATGCATTGTGTGCGGTTTTGTTCTCTATATCTGAGGAAGAAAATGGAGGAAGTGCAGCAAAGGTTTGCTGTACTGATTCCTGGGATGGCAGGACTGATGTGTAAAGAGAGACTGGATCTGGTTAGCACCACCTTCGCTGGAGTTTAGAAGATGGAATAGGGGTCTCATAGAAAATTCGAAGAGAACTAGACAGGGCAAATACAGAAAGGATAATCCTGATGACAAAGTCCAGAACCTTGGGACATAGTTTACGTGTGGTAGGCCAGTTAGGTTCGTGTGGGCTTTAGAGACGTTTAGAAAGGAGGCTTGGTGAATAGTTACAGCCCATTTGCAGATGATACACAATCGATGGGAGTGATGGAGGGAGCAGATGTTTAAAGCGGTGAATAAAGTCCTTATAAAGTGGGTTATTTTGTCTTGGATGATGTCAAATTTCTTGACTGCTGCTGGACCTACACTTATTCAGTTAAGTGGAGAATATTCAATCTCACTCCTGATTTGTACCTTATAGATACTGGGCAGGCTTTGGAGAGTCAGGAAGTGAGTTACCTACTTCAGAATTCCTTGGACCTGCTCTTGTTGCCAGAGTATTTATATGTCTGGTTTATTCATGTTGCTCATCAATGTAAACCCCAGCATGTTGATGGTCTGGCCTTCAGCACTGGAAATGTTATTGGATCCCCCATGCAGATAGCCTAAAACCCCCCGCTTCTTCTTCTCCCTCAGGCCCAAACATGCCCCCTCCACCGACACCCTCATCCACTTCACCGAACTCATCCTTACCCTTAACAACTTCTCCTTCAACTCCTCCCACTTCCTACAGACTAAAGAGGTGGCCATGGGTACCTGCATGGGCCCAAGCTATGCCTGTCTCTTCATAGGATACGTGGAATAGTCCCTCTTCCGCAGCTACACTGGCACTATCCCCCACCTCTTCCTCTGCTACATCGAGGACTGTATCAGCACTGTCCTGTGCTCCCACGAGGAGCTTGAACAGTTCATCAACTTTGCCAACACCTTTCAACCCAACCTCAAGTTCACCTGGAAAATCTCGGATACCTCGCTCTCCTTCCTGGACCCCTCTGTCTCCATCTCTGGTGACCGCCCCGACACCGACACCGACACCGACATCTATTTCAAGCCCAACGACTCCCACAGCTACCTAGACTACACCACCTCTCACCCACCTTCCAGCAAGAATGCGATTCCCTACTCCCAATTCCTCCACCTCCGCCGCATCTGCTCCCAAGATGGGGCGTTCCACTCCCGAACATCCCAGATATCCTCTTATTTCAAGGACTGCAACTTCCCCCCTTCAGTGGTTGAACACGCCCTCGACAGCATCTGCTGCGTTTCTCCCACCTCAGCCCTCACACCCCCTCCCCACAATAAAAACCAAGACGGAATTCCCCTTGTCCTCACGTACCACCGCATCAACCTCCAGATTCAACATATCATTCTCCGCCACCTGCAATCTGACCCCACAACCAAAGATATATTCCCCTCCCCAGCCCTATCTGCCTTCTGTAGGGACTGCTCTCTCCGTGATTCCCTCGTCCGCTCCATACTCCCCACTAGCCCCACCACCCCGAGTACCTTTCCCTCCAACCGCAGGAAGTGCTACACCTGCCCCCACACCTCCCCTCTCACGTCCATTCAAGGACCCAAAAAAACTTTCCACATCAGACAGAGGTTCACCCCCACATCCGTCAATGTGGTCTATTAAATCCAGTGCTCCTGGTGTGGCCTCCGCTACATCGGTGAGACTAGGCGGAGGCGCAGAGGCCGCTTTGTAGAGCACCTGTGCTCTGTTCATGACAAACGAGAACACTTTCCAGTAGCAAACCATTTCAACTCCCCTCCCACTCCCTGGGCGACATGTCCATCCTGGGCCGCCTCCAGTGTCACAATGACACCACCTGGAAACCGGAGGAGAAGCACCTCATATTCCGCCTTGGGAGCCTACAACCCAATGGTCTCAATGTGGACTTTACCAGTTTCAAAATCTCCCCATCCCAGGCTTCATCCCATGACCAAACCTCCCTCTCATCCCTACCTCCTTGACCTGATGCAACCTGACACAACCTGTCCATCATCTCTCCCGCCTACCTGCTCCTCCCACCTCACTGACCAATCCCTGGCACTGCCTACCTGCATTCACCTATCGCCATCCCACCTATCTTCCCCAGCCCCAACCTTCCTCTCTCTATTTATTTCAAAGCTCCTTCCCCCTCCCCCATTTCTGAAGAAGGGTCCCACCCAAAACATCAGCTTTCCTGCTCCTCTGATGCTGCCTGGCCTGCTGTGCTCATTCAGCTCCACACTGTGTTATCTCTGACTCCAGCATTGGCAGTTCTTACTATCTCTTATTGAACTACAAGTCAGTTTGAGTGTGTGCTTTTGAAACTGGCCATTGCCTGTCACCTGTCTGGTATGAATATTATTTGCCAATTATTATATCAAGCCTGAAATTTATTCGGGTCTTTCCGCATGTGAACATGGACTGCTTCAACATCTGAAGAGTTTTGAATGGTGCTGAGCACATGATTATCTTACTGTGGGCTAAAACCAGGGTGTCATACATGCTGGTGAGCAGTAACTTGCATTTCATTAGATGTGGAATTGAATTTGATGTGGTATTGAAACAAAGTTGGGCAAAGAAAAAGAAAAAAATTCTGAAGAGAAGTCTAGGCCCGAAACGTCAGCTTTCCTGCTCCTCTGATGTTGCTTGGCCTGCTGTGTTCATCCAGCTCTACACCTTGTCATCAAAGAAAAACAAGGATGTGTTTCTGAAATTTGGGAGCAAAGGCTATCCTTCCTCAGAACTGAGGGTCACTAGACCCGAAATGTTAACTCTGACCTTTTCTTCACAGATGCTGCCAGATTTGCTGAGCTTTTCCAGTAACTTCTGTTTTTGTTCCTGATTTACAGCATCCACAATTCTTTCGGTTTATTTTATAGAGGGTGGAATGCTCTTCAGAAGGCCAGTGTGTACTTGATGGGCTGAATGGCCTGCTTCCACACTGTAGAAATTCTATGATTGAAGCTGAGTACAATCTTGTCCTTTGACAATCCAGCACCGGTGCTGTCCTTGTCTCCTGCCTTGTCATGCCAAGTCATGCCAAATGCCTCACCATACATGCAAATCCAGCTTCTGAGGTGTCCTCTAAGATACAAATGATGTCAATATCTGAGCCAGTGGTATAGAGTGGTGATGATGATTGTTCCCTCTCTTTCACTTTTCTCTCTTTGACCACGCATGGCCAGGTTAGAAGGTTTGTGTATCTGAAAGGAGAAAGGCTCAGGGCAGTGATTAGGCTGAAGGAGGTAAGGGGTGCATGCTGAGGTCTTCTCCAGCTTGAAAACCAGAAGTGTTTGTGTGATGAGGGATAAGTGAGATATAAGACAGATGATTAGGTATGATTAGGCATAAGTTGGACCATCCATCGTAATTTTTTTAGTAAACATGGCAACAACTGTTCTTTCTTGACCATGATTTTGTGCTTTGTTTGTTTCCACGATTGCCAGTTGTATAGCAGTGCCCATTACACATCAGGTTCTTTTTGCACAGGAGGGGCTTAATTTTCATTCCAGAGGTGGGATCTCAAGGTGGGGACTGGTTTTGTATCCCAGTCTCCCGTGCTGTGTTCCAGGCCAACTTGGCTGCCTCAATGCCAATATAGCAGCTGCTGATCTAAAGATAGAGAGGGAGTGGGAGAGAGGGAGAAGGTCTGGGAGATCTATTTTTATGTTTAACACCTGCGTGGTTGTGATCTTAGAAGAACAACCTTTCCACAGTTCGGCCATTGGGAGCAGCTCCTCCCCCAGCAGCTATTATGGGTGCACTGAGAAGGTGTCTCTCATAGCAGCAAGTTTGGCCAGTCCCTTCACAAGCTAAATCCCTATTAATGTGTATTGGGCTAATGTGGGCTGCCTGCCTAATGATGATCAATTGTTCTGCGTTTGATCGTGTGAGTCTGGCAACTGATTTTTCCTAACAGTGTTTGATTGGTTAAGGCTGGGTGTTGACTCAAAGCACATTAAAGGGACATCACAGAAGTTATTGAAGCTGAGCTTTAAAAATGAATGCAGAGTTATTTGAACGTTCTTGTAAGTATACTTTTTGCACATCTTCTCTGCTTTGCTCTGAGCTAAGTAAAATGTGTCCCACCTAAAATCCCATTTGGGGGATAAGAACTAGATTTTATTTGGTACCGTACGCATATTAATTTGTTTGAAATTGGCTTCCTATCTTAGCCTGGTCAGACTTGTTATGACACAAAACTGGGGCAGGCGGGATTTGAACCCAGGCCTCCTGGCTCAGAAGTGGGGACACTAGCACTGCACTACAAGAACCCCTCCCTCTTTATACATATGCACAGGTTGTGAATTAATCATGAAAACCCATGACCTAGTTCCAGTTTGATCAGAATTATATGATATTTAAATCACGCATCCACCCCAATGAAGAGTGGAAGTGAATTTGAAATACCAGCACAGAATGGAGAGGGAAGATATGGGGGCAATGTGCACAGAGCTTGAGTGAACATAGAACATAGAACATAGAGCATTACAGCGCAGGACAGGGCCTTCAGCCCTCGATGTTGCGCCGACCTGTGAAACCAATCTGAAGCCCATCTAACCTACACTATTCCATTATCATCCATATGTTTATCCAATGACCATTTAAAAGCCCTTAAAGTTGGCGAGACTACAACTGCTGCAGGCAAGGCATTCCATGCCCTTACTACTCTCTGAGTAAAGAATCTACCTCTGACATCTGTCCTATATCTATCACCTCTCAATTTAAAGCTATGTCCCCTCGTGCTAGCCGTCACCATCCGAGGAAAAAGGCTCTCACAGTCCACCCTATCCAATCCTCTGATCATCTTGTATGTCTCTATTAAGTCACCTCTTAACCTTCTTCTTTCTCACAAAAACAGCCTGAAGTCCCTCAGCCTTTCCTCATAAGACCTTCCCTCCATACCAGGCAACATCCTGGTAAATCTCCTGTGCACTCTTTCCAATGCTTCCACATCCTTCCTATAATGCGGTGACCAGAACTGTACGCAATACTCCAAGTGCAGCCGCACCAGAGTTTTGTACAGCTGCAACATGACCTCATGGCTCCGAAACTCAATCCCTCTACCAATAAAACCTAACATGCCGTACGCCTTCTTAACAACCCTATCAACCTGGGTGGAAACTTTCAGGGATCTATGCACATGGACACCGAGATCTCTCTGCTCGTCCACACTACCAAGAATCTTACCATTAGCCCTGTACTCTGTATTCCTGTTACTCCTTCCAAAGTGAATCACCTCACACTTTTCCACAGTAAACTCCATTGGCACCTCTCAGCCCAGCTCTGCAGCTTATCTATGTCCCTCTGTAACCTGCAACATCCTTCCGCACTATCCACAACTCCACTGACTTTGGTGTCATCCGCAAATTTACGAACCCATCCTTCTACGCCCTCATCCAGGTCATTTATAAAAATAACAAACAGCAGTGGCCCCAAAACAGATCCTTGCGTTACACCACTAGTAACTGAACTCCAGGATGAACATTTTCCATCAACCACCACCCTCTGTCTTCTTATCGCTAGCCAATTTCTGATCCAAACCGCTAAATCACCCTCAATCCCATGCCTCCGAATTTTCTGCAATGGCCTACCGTGGGGAACCTTATCAAACGCTTTACTGAAATCCATATAGACCACAACAACCGCTTTACCCTCATCCACCTGTTTAGTCACCTTCTCAAAGAACTCAACAAGATTTGTGAGGCACGACCTAGCCTTCACAAAACCGTGTTGACTATCCCTAATCAAATTATTCCTTTCTAGATGATTATAAATCCTATCTCTTATAATTCTTTCCAACACTTTACCCACAACCGAAGTAAGGCTCACTGGTCTATAATTACCAGTGTTGTCTCTACTCCCCTTCTTGAACAAGGGGACAACATTTGCTATCCTCCAGTCTTCTGGCACTATTCCTGTAGACAATGACGACATAAAGATCAAAGCCAAAGGTTCTGCGATCTCCTCCCTAGCTTCCCAGAGAATCCTAGGATAGATGCCATCCGGCCCAGGGGACTTATCTATTCTCACACTTTCCAGAATTGCTAACACCTCCTCCTTATGAACCTCAATCCCATCTAGTCTAATAGCCTGTATCTCAGTATTCTCCTCGACAACATTGTCTTTTTCCTTTGTGAATACTGATGAAAAATACTCATTTAGCGCCTCTCACATCTCTTCGGACTCCACGCACGACTTCCCACTACTGTCCTTGACTGGTCCTAATCTTACTCTAGTTATTCTTTTATTCCTGACATACCTATAGAAAGCTTTCAGGTTTTCCTTGATCCTACCTGCCAAAAACTTCTCATGTCCCCTCCTGGCTCTTCTTAGCTCTCTCTTTAGGTCCTTCCTGGCTAACTTGTAACTCTCAAGCGCCCTAACTGAGCCTTCACGCCTCATCTTTACATAAGCCTCCTCCTCCGTCTTGACAAGAGATTCAACTTCTTTAGTAAACCACAGTTCCCTCACTCGACCACTTCCTCCCTGCCTGACAGGTACATACTTATCAAGGACACGCAGTAGCTGTTCCTTGAACATGCTCCACATTCCAATTGTGCCCAGCCCCTGCAGTTTCCTTCCCTATCCTATGCATCATAAGTCTTGCCTAATCGCCTCATAATTGCCTTTCCCCCAGCTATAACTCTTGCCGTGCGGTATATACCTATCCCTTTCCATCGCTAAAGTAAACGTAACCGAATTGTGGTCACTATCACCGAAGTGCTCACCTACCTCCAAATCTAACACCTGGCCTGGTTCATTACCCAGTACCAAATCCAATGTGGCATCGCCTCTTGTTGGCCTATCTACATACTATGTCAGGAAACCCTCCTGCACACATTGGACAAAAACTGACCCATCTGAAGTACTTGAACTATAGTGTTTCCAGTCAATATTTGGAAAGTTCAAGTCCCCCATAACAACTACCCTGTTCCTTTCGCTCCTATCCAGAATCATCTTTGCTATCCTTTCCTCTACATGTCCGGAACTTTTTGGAGGCCTGTAGAAAACTCCCAACAAGGTGACCTCTCCTTTCCTGTTTCTAACCTCAGCCCATACTACCTCAGTAGACGAGTCCTCATCAAACGTCCTTTCAGCCACCGTAATACTGTCCTTGACTAACAGTGCCAAGTTAGCAGAGAGTGAGTTTGAGGTTGAGTTTGAGGAAGAGGTGAGGAACCTGCTGAAAAGATACAAGTCATTTAGTATGCTCGGATTACACGAATATTAAAGGGTGACAGTGAAACGTAACATTTCCCCACATGTGACAGACCATAAAAAAAACTTAAATCATCAAGTATATTACTTCACTCAAAAGTCTAAGACACAATTATTTGATTTTAGTGCTAGAGTTAGTTGACTATGTGACCACACAGATTGTTTTAATATAATCAGAATACATCACTTTATTGAAGATTCAACATTTTAATAAAAAAAACTACCTGTGGGCAAATCTTGTGACTTTTTTATTAAATTTAAATGCCACCAGTCTTATTGAATTGAGGATAAATTGATAGGTTCATTTTATTTTTGGCTCCTGTTTAGTTTCTATTCAAAGTGAGCCGCTGCTGTGTCCAAAATTACAAGATTCTTTATTTTGTTTAGGAATGTTAATGTAATGATGTTGTCTTCATGCTAGGTCTACTTCTGTTATCAATATTGGCAGTTTGTGCTTTGGTTGTGTCTGGGATTTGGGCTGACAGAGATTGTGGGAGACCGGGCTGTCAGTACATATTACCTTTTATTAACATTATCTTCTAACTCTATACAGGACAAGACTTTACACAGCCTTGCACATAGAACCATCTCCCAGTAGTTATGGTAGTCATGTGAGTATAGATCACTGATCACGTAAAATAATCTTATTTAAATGTTACTATTAGCCGTTACACGACTCTCAGCTCTGTCATTGGAAAGCTGTCAATGCTAAAGGATTTAATATCAATTTATCCCCTGTCAGACAGTTGACAAGACTGAAACAGAAATTGCTGGAAAAGCTCAGCAGGTCCAGCAGCATCTGTGGAGAGAAAGCAGAGTTAACATTTTGGATCAAGTTCTGAGGTAGGGTCACTCGATCTGAAACGTTAACTCTGATTTTCTCTCCACAGATGCTATCAGACCTGAGCTTTCCCAGCAATTTCTGTTTTAGTTTCTGATTTACAGCATCTGCAATTCTTTTGGTTTTTAATTGACAGGACTGGGTTGGCTGTCTGTTTTTACAGCCCGTCCAATCTATTTCACACTGAATTTTACTTTTGATTGGTTTAGTGCGCGTGGCTAGATGAGCTCTCTAGCTGCGGGGCAAGCAGGATGAGTAACTGATCTTATCCCAACAATTTCCAAATGGACAGTTTTCTTTATACTGGCTGGCTGATTGTTCAATGTTTTCAAAATAATAGAAGGAGCATGAGAAACAAAGGAATGTATGGCTTAGAAGGAGGAATAGGCTGTTCAACTCTTCGAGCCTACTCTGTCATCTGATAAGATAGTGGCTGATCTGATAATGGCCGCATTTCTACTTTCTGCTTCCAACAACAATAACCTTTGACACTCTTGTTATTCAAGAATCTATCTAACTTTGCCTCTTATTTTTAGATGGTGTTACCTAGTTGTAATCTTACCCATAAGGGAAAAACTGTTTGCATCTTGTCAAGACCCCTCAGCATCTTGTGTTTCAATATCACTTCCCATTCATTCGGCCTGCCCAATCTTTTCTCCTCTACTCCCATTCCAAGAATCAGTTAAATGAATCTTTTCTGAATTGCTTTTAAGAAATTTATATCCTTTCTTAAATAAGGGGCCCAAAACCATGAACGATACCCCAGCTGTGAACTCACCAACACCCTGTACAATAGTCACAAAACATGCCTACTTTTCTAATCCATTCATCTTGCAATAAATAACAAGATTCCATTTGTCCTCCTGATCACTTGCTGTAGCTTCTTGTGGTTCATGCACACTTAAATCCCACTGCACCTCAAGAATTTTGTAATCTATCTCCATGTAATTAATATGCTGTTTTTCTATTGTTCCTATCAGAATGGACAAGGTCACATCTTATCACATTATACTTCATCTGCCAAATTTTTGCTCACTTATATGAACTACCTTTATCGCTTTGCAGAATCCTTATGTCCTTTTCACAACTTATGCTCTTACTCATTTTTATGTCATCAGAAAATTGAGCTACTATACATTTGGCCTCTTCATTGCAAGCCTTTGATGTAGAATACAAATTGCTAAGGGTCCAATTCTCATCCTAAAGGCACTCAGTCATCGTCACATCATGACAACTGGAAACCTGATACAACAACACAAAACTTGAGTGTAAAAGAAAAATAATAAACTGAACCACAGTTTAGGAGTGATGATGAGTGTTGTGTAGCAGCGATGGGTTGTATCTGCCTCTAATTTTCACCAGTTTTGGTGGGATCCTAGAGAGCAAAGCGGCATTAGGCAAGTTGATGTCTCGCCCCACCCAAATTATGCCAACAGTGTTCCCATTCATGGACATGTAAAGGTAAAGAGAGATGTCTAAATGTCAATGTATACCTTAAGTGTGTAAGAAATGCTCAAAAGAACAATGTATTTGGTACTTTAAATGCTTAAAAAGAAAAAGTTTGGAAATGTATTTTATATATGTTAAATGCCAATCTTGAGTCCAAATGGCAAGGAATGCTAAAAATACATTAATGCTTCCTCAGCAGATAGGATACATTGAGCATGGTTGGAAAGACATCTGAAACGCTCCAGAGATTGAAGATGAGCAACTGATTTGAGGTGAAAACATTGTATTTGGCATCACAAAGTGATTGCTTTGTGTGGAGCTGAGGTTGCAAATAAAGGGCATGCTGAGAGATGACACAAGGTAAATTTTTAAGCACATTTTTATTCCTATTTCTGACTCTTTCTGCAGTATCAGAGATTTGACAGATTGTTAAAATTCAATAACTCCATTTTATTTGCAACATTGCATTTGGGACTATTTCTATAGAACATACTTCAAATTTTGTCAGTTCACTTACGAAGCAGTTTGGTTCCTGCACTTGTCAGCATTGTCTTGTACATAGCAAGATTGTTTTTTAAAATACAACTGTCAGTCCAAGCTTTGAGTTCTTGGCTAAGTAATTCCTACCTCTTAGCACTTTGCTTTCATTTTATCTGAACATTTTTCTTTTCAAACCTGTTTCTGTCTTTGTTTTATTTTACAGCCTTGAATCATGTGTTGGACTTCTGCCCTTTTATTTGAATGCCTGTCTTGAAGGGCTGACATTCTCATATCTAATGTTCAGGAGCTGGATATTGTTGTATTTTAATGCTGGGTTGCTCTAGCTTGATGGAGAAGTGAAGGAAGAACGATGCCACATGTTACAGCTTGTGACAATGGCCTATGACATTATTGGATGATGAAAGAGGCTCCTTCTTCTTTTATTCCATAGTCTCATCTCATATAATTGATCACTGTGCTTCTTTATAGCGGGCATGACCAGTCTTCGACATTCAAAGACCTCCCTCAGCTACCTATACAACAGAAATGCCTGACATCTATTACCCGCACTCCTCCCCACCATCCCACTCCCCCTCCCTAGTGTTATTGTGGTGCAAATGAAAGGGTATGCATGATATCATGGCATAAGTTGCCCCTATAGTGAAGCCACCATTCCTCATATTGTAGTGCCTGTCTGGACAAACTAGCTTAAAGCTTTAAATTAATCCCTTGGGAGATGCAGTTAAATGTTGAAGATGGTGAACCCTCCTGAGAAGCACCAAAAAAAATGACCGTCCCAGCTCCAAACCCAGTCCTCCCCCACCCTATACTCTTGTTTCCACCTCCTACGCCTCGTTTGTTGGAAGTTCCATCAGCATTTTCGGCTGTCATTTTTTGCAAGAACCAAGCTGCAGAGCTACTGTAAACTTGTGGAAGGCCCTCCCTGTCCGAGCAATTCTCCATCATAGAGAAGCTGATTAAAAAATGACTGACTAAGATCAGAATCCAAAATAATGTTTGACATTAGTTAAGAGAGCCCATAATTTTACTCGTGTGAACTCTCTTGAAGATGCTGGAAGTACCACGTGCTGCAGAATAGATTTTAGTTTCAGGATGCGATCAAATAGTGGATTCCAGTCTCTCGCACAAAAACTCAGTAACAAACACTCATAGATACCCTCTCCCAACCCTGTAACCAAAGGTTCTCCCTGCCTATTAATGTCAAGGAAATCATTTCATGAGACAAGGCTTTGCATCTCTGTCCATGATTGCACTAATTAAGACCTCACCGGAAATGATTTGCATATTCTGCTGCCTCACTTTGATGGTGATTGACAACTGTCCCTTGACACGGACTGTTCTCAGCACCTTGCAGAACGGAACATGGGTAACATAGAACTATAAAGAAAGGTAGCTCAACGATTACTGTTTTCGTTGCATTATGTGAGTATGCTGGAAGGAAAATTTGGTGACTGCGGCAGCCCTCTTAAAGACAGAGCTCCCAGGTTTATGAATGACATAGAGGTGCCTTTGTTGGCTTAGGCATGTCTGCAGCATGGAAGCTAGTCAACTGGCTAGGAACTTTCTGTATACTGAGATAGCTGCAGCAAGAAGACAAGTGGGATGTCCAAAGTTTCACTTCAGAGTTGCTTGTAAGTTGCTCATGAGGCCCAGACATGTATTATCATATCTGAGATTCAGTGGTGGTGACAGAGGGAAGAAATGGCAACACATTCTGTAGGTTGACATGTACCATCACAATGACTTGTGGCTGCAGTATCTTGATAATGCTGAAAGCAACAGGCCTCAATGACACCTGGTGTCATTGACATTGTGTGTGGTGCTTGTGACAGATCAGCCATCAGCAAAGGTGTGCCATATGAAAACAACACATATAAAATAGATTGTTTTGGGCATGTTCTTCATCTTTCATATATCGAAGAATGCTGGCAGTAGATTCTCCCATGTGAGTATTTCTGCTTTTGTCAACAGACTCCATTAATTGATGTCCCCTTAAAGCACACATGGCACTATTGAGAAAAATCAAATCTTACACTATGGACGGAAGCTGTATGGCCCATCATGACTGTTTTGGATCTTTGACTGAGCTAGCCATTCCCCTATAACTTCCTTCTTTTCAGGTATTCATCCAATTTCCTTTTGAAATCACTTGAATCTGCTTCTAGTGTCCATTCTAGCATTGCATTGCAGATCATAATAACTTTTTACAATAAAACAAATGCTCCTCATCTTGTCTCTGGCATGTTTGCCAATTACTGTAAAAGAATCTGATGAGAAGTCTCAGAGCTCTGCTGGGGTTCTGATGCTATTCTCCCTCAACAAATGCTGCCAACCCACCCGGGGAAATCGAATTCAACCTTCGAAAGTTTTTACAATGATTTACTTCAAGATGAACATTATGGAAAAGTATGCTGTTTTGTTACCAGCAAAAAGCTCAAAGCAGTAACTCACATAATTTAGTAAGGTAATAAAAAATTTATCCATGAAAATTATGAAGCACTTTTACGTTTAGTAAGAAGAGAAAGGTTAATAATTTCCTATGTAGACTTTGCAAGTTTTACTGTGCCAGTATACGATTTCTAGTGTGACAGTAAATAACAATTCTGGAGGCAAATTAAAACTTCCAGTATGAAATCATTTTTTATTATTGGTAAAATGTAAAAGGTAAAGAGCTTGTATAAGGCAGAATAACAGAAAAGTTGCACATAGTAGTGACTGGATGGTACTAAACTTTGAGTTTTTAAAATCCAGGAGAGTGTCGGAGGAAGGGAAAAATTCTAAATTGTACCATTTTCAATAATTGATTTCACTTCTGTGTGAAAAAATGGGTATGATTTTACAAGTTGGGGAAGGGTCTTAACTTCTGACCATGCATATTAGAATTTTTAATTCTCCTTTTATTAATTTTGACCAGTGAATATTTGAAAATAGCGCACGAAACACTTGTCCCAACAAAAGATATGAATTTTAAAATGTTGCTGACCATGGAGCCAAGTTTTTGTCAGTGATGGGTTTATGACATAGGACATGGCCAGAAAAATTTTGGATAAAACCACTTCCTTACATTCTGGTTTAAGGAGTCGAAATGCACTTGGCTGGGTTCAATCTGCTCAAACTGCATAACTTACAATCAGCAATAACTGTTAAACTGCCAATCTTGCAGCTTGGTTCATAAGCCTTAACATAAACGCACCTATCATCAGGTTTGGTCGCAGGAGCATTTCAGCTTTAATTAAATCAGCAATATTTTTGAAACGCCGAACTGTGTGCTTCTTCCAAAACCAGTTATTGCTGTTTAACATCAATCATGGTGGAAAGCTGGAAAGAGTATATTTTATGAAGGTTTGGAAGCAAGGTTTTGTTTTTAAGGTTGATTTTTGATAATGTGAGGTCAGTGTTCTTCCTGCACAGATCGGTGTATCAGTTTTTCCAATGACAGGACAGTTGGTAACAGTGATATAATGAGATTCATATAAACCATAATAACTGATAATCTGAGTCTGATATCAGAATTGAAGGAGACATAGGTCTAGAATGAGCAGATGAAGAAAGAGGTCTGAGACACTATGCTGAGGAGCTAAATTTGAGTACCTGCTATATATTGATGAAAATAACAGTGTAAGAGTACTTCCAGGAGTCTTATTTAGAAATAGATGCAAACTGCTCAGAAACAGAAGATGTATAGGCCAGGGCTGGGGATTTGAGGGGGTTTGTTATATTCAGCTCATGATCTGCGTGTAAGGTCAAGGCAACTTTGGCATGCAGCAGTACTGAGGCCCCATGATTTCTGATGCTGTCATTGATGTAGACACCCTTAGCAAGAGACAAAAGCCAGAAACGGTATTGGGGTCAGGCACAGACTGCAACTTTTGAATGAATCAAAAGGAAGTTACTTTCTACAGATGTTTTAGCATATTACAATTCGGACTTGTTTACAATACATCCTTCACATGCGCAGCCCACAGGACCAGGAGAAGCTGTCATTCCAGTATAAACTGAAAGAACATGTAGGTAGAGACGAAAGCATTAGCAGTTACATGGGGTAGTGAAAGGTCTGCAGACTACTTCAGGGGATTCAAATTCAAGGATGACACGGAACACAACTTTTTGGAAATGTTAAGGAGATCAAAAGACATCTTTAAAATGCCTGAATGCTGGCAAAAATTCAGGCTTAAGAAGATGAGATATGACGATGGAATAATTTATAATTCAAGCAAAATGCAAGCAATGGCAGATACATGCTTGAACGCAGCAGTGGATGGAGCAGAGAAGGAGAATCTTATTCTTGTAGAAGAAATAGATTTACATTCCATGCCATTAACCAATACTTTAATGGCAAAAAGCAAAATAATCAGACAGATTTGTGCAGCTTGAAATCTGACAAGGAATACTCAAAGGTGAGACAACTCAGTCTGCGCAGGTAGGTGGTTGAAATATAGTCCAACAGACCAAGTGCTGAAAAGGGACCATGACTAAAAGCACCTCTTGACACTAGTGGAAGACATATTTGACCATAGAATGATTAAACCACCGTCGATGTGAAGTGAAATTCTATAGGAACTCTACCAGGGACATCTAGATAACACAAAATGCAGAGCAAAAGCACAGCAATTAGTGTGGGGGCCAGACATTTTAAAAGACATGTACGATCACACATTGTGATGTCAAATGTGTGCCAAGTGCTTACAGAGTCGCTGATTTTATCAGGATTTCCAGAAAGACCATAGAAAATCTTTTTAATGGATTTAAATGATTTGAGAGAGATGTATTTATTCCTATTTGACAATTATTCAAATTGATTGAAGTGGTAAGACGTCAATAGACTCAATAATCAGAACACTGAAAGCTGTTAATAAGGTTGTTAATAAGCAATAATCCCTGTTAATTGGTCAATCACCATGGCTTATGGAAAACTCATCTTAATGTCCAGCGGATGCTTTAAAAACGCAATGAGTTGCTGTTGATCACCAGATATCATCTACAATTCGACTACAAATCTCACCTTAGCCCACATCATTCAGGCCCTATACAATTTCACCCTCTGTTTTTAATATAACAGCAGGATTCATCTTAAAAAATCATCTTTTCTTGAGTGAACGTGTGTTTGAGGGAGCAGACATTTTGTTATGTTCACGTTTTTAGGCATTGTGTAAATAAATGTTTATCCCTGCCTTTTCCTCAGTTTAAATCTACCAGAAAGCCTGCATGCGTTTGTTCTTTAAAGTCAAAGTATTCAAACATTCCTTCTCAAAAATGCATCTTGTCGTGGGCAATAAAGAAATAAGAAAAAGAGGAAAGGTTATCCGACCGTGTCTCCCCGACCGTAACAACGTGAGTGGGCAAAGTCTGTGAATTCATCGTCAAATGGCAAATCCCACTAACTGCACCACTGATCCTGTCAACTACTCAATCCACTACATGCCCATTACATGCCTAACAGCAATTTCTATCACTCAATCTTTCAATCAAACAGCACTCTAGCAGTTACTGTTTCACCTCACCTTTCCACTTCTGCAAGTGTCACACCTACATTATCAGAGGGTGGTGCGTGTATGGAATGAGCTGCCAGAGGAAGTGATGGAGTCTGGTACAATTACAACATTTAAAAGACATCCGGACAGGTACATAAATAGCAAGCGTTTAGAGGGATACGGGCCAAATGCTGGCAAATGGAACTAAATTAATTTAGGACATCTGGTCAGCGTGGACGAGTTGGAGTGGAAGGTCAGTTTCCATGTTGTACATCTCTATGACCCTATCTCACAGCTGAGAAATTGAATCGCCTCACTTAGGGATAAGGGGCAATGAACCTTGGTGAAATATCTCACAGCTGAATCCACTGTCTTTTAATCAATGAAAGCAATAACATCACCCAGACGCATTCTACCATTCCCACTGACACACTCCCCTCTTTCTTGGGTCTAAATTGGTGCAGAATCAGATCCGTCAAGAGGTTACCAGAGGGGAACATACAAACTCACGAAATAGGAGCAGAAATAGACCATTCAACCTTTGGTGTCTGCTCTGCCATTCAATAAGATCAAGGCTGATCTGTTTAGTTCTAATTACACATCTTCATCTACCCCAATAACTTTTGATTCCCTTACCTTACAATAATCTATCCACTTCTGTCTGAAAAATATGTATGAGACATAATTGCATGTTCTTACCCACAAGGAGAAGATGGTGATCTCTATCATTACAATAAAGGCTATACTCTCATAATGGTGAGGTTATGCAGGATGCAGCAGAATAGGGTTCAGCTTCTCTACTGTATCCCAGGCAGAGGAAGCTTTATTAAATACATCAACAATCTATTTGGCCATATCCTACTTTATGTCCATTTTGAGATGGATTGCTCCAGAATTGTCTACTCAAGATAAAATATCTCTAAACATCAAACCTGGCTGTTTTGCCAGTTACCTTATATAGGTGGTGTCTGGTTATTCCTGTATCTTGTGTTTTACCTGGACATTGAAATACCAGTCTGGAGTATCACTGGTTTATAGATGTCTGTTCATAAAATTTTGCCAAGGTTCTTTGCCCCTTATCCCTAAGTGAGGCTATTCAGTTTCTGATTTAATGTAAAACTCCTTTATTTGCATAGCAAACAACTGCAAACAGTTCTCTGATGTAGTGTTTAAGACCTCTCTCTTCACATTCTCACTCTAGACTGGTGTGTTGTCTCTTATTGTGGTCAGCTACATCATCATGATGTACATGAATCTTGTGAAGTCACATCTCTCCCAAGTTTCTGTCCACTTACTTTACATCATTCCAGTAGTTTCTCTTTACCTACTAAAGGCTTTGCAATTATGTACAATATTATTCCTAATATTACTATTATTACTGTATCTTGGTAACACCTATCTAACACCAAGATCCAGACTTTAAAAATGAAGAAAATCTGGAACTCTGGCTGGATGTCCCAACTGCTTTGCTTGAGTTCAACGCTATGGCGATGGAGTTGTACTGTATCCAGAACTGTTGTACAACTCTGTACACTGCCTGACGCAGTTATAGGTATGGCTATCCCACATCCTGTTAAAATCATAATTAGTCTCATTTCATAGCATGAGTAAGATCAATGCCTTCCTGCTCCTTCTAAATGTCCTTTCACATATTCTGGCAATATCAGATCTGTTTGTCCGATGACTGTGACTCCTGACTTTCTGTTCCTCAGCCAGACTTTCTGTGCTGGCTTTAACTTTGATAAAATTTTCACCCTGTGTCTAGTGCCAACTCTGCTGCTTCTTGTTCTATTTTTTCTTCAGTTGTTTTACCTTCTTGTGGTCTTGAGAAGTTGTATTTGGCTTGAAGTTGTGTTCTAAGACTGGTACACTTATTTGCTTCTGTCCATTCTTCTATCCACCCTGCACAGTAAGTCAAAGGCATCTCTGATTCCAGTCTAAGGGCTTGACTACAGTTAGTGAGCTACTTGGGGCAGTCAGGGTCAGGAACCCTCTCCTGGAAAAGGTGAGCATCCCGTCACCGGTCTTGACTCTTTCTATTCTAATGTGGCCTATATTCTCCTGGAAAGAGAAAGAGACATTTAAGGAGATGAAAGTGGGTGGCATGGTTGTTGTTGCTGGTGTAGGTGGGGGAAATGTGGTGTATTGTCCTGAGCAATGAGTAGGCTGTACAGACGGCAGGGAAGGTCAGTGGTGTGGGGCTTTGGGTGAATGAACACAAGTGAGCAAAGATGTTACAGAGTGGTAGGACCATTGGGAGGAGGTTGGTGTAGTAGCAGAGATAGTGGGAGTATAATGTAGCAGAGAGAAGGTGGTGGCACATACCTAGCCTGGCAGATTGGAGTAGGTCATTGATAATCTTCCTACACTAATGGGGTTGCTCCAAATGAATGAATCTGCACTGCCCTAGGTGACAATGTCAGACCTGACTGACTGGGTCTGGAGTTGTGGCCTCTTCTGGTGGTACCATGGGAAGACCATGACCCTCCCCTGCACAACCACATGCACATGGGATTCCAGGTGGCGTGTCTGAAAAGTGAGTGACAAATTCCTCTTCACTGCCACGTTCAGGGAAAATGTCAGGAATCATGCAAGGCAGTTCTGTGCTGACGGTGTCCAGACATCTTACTGGTGGCACCATTACCAGGGATGCTGGTCCGTTCCAGGATATTCAATTGGTGGCAAGTTCTGGCTACGCTGAGTGGCCCAATCAGGCTAGTTTTGGATGACAGGGGTACCATAGGGATGGGGTAAGTAGTTAATAAGGCAGATTTGGGATGATAGGGCAAGAAAACATGCTAGACCTTGCAAAGAGAAACCTTTCATAAAACTCACTGAAAGTTTCAGGTCACTGTGCCCGTTGGGTGCATTTTGAGTTGGAATTGAGGTGATGGATATACAATGGCAGGAGTTAGGTGGGGAATGGTTAATATCACACCAACAAGACTGTTATGATTAGCTCTCTGAAAGACCTGACTGGACATTCCATCTGCACAGTGGTGACAGGTCCATAGCCATTGTATTTTATGTTCTTGCATTGAACATATTTCTCAGGATGTGTCTGAGTGCAGCACCACAGAATTTACCTCAACTCATTAAGTATTCCAGAACCACTGAAAAATTAATGGATAGAAGAAAATGAATAACACAATTTATGCTTGTTTGCCTACACCAGTTTTATCTATTATCAACTAAAGAATTCTATTTTATTTTGTTTCTGAATAAATTAAAAGACTTGTTCGGGAATATTTAAAACTTTATTTTCTTGATTTCTTCAATTCCAGTTCTGTGAAATTCCTGCCAAATTAAAATAATTTAATAGTGCATATGCACAAGTTCAGTTGGATATAATTGAATTGAATATAATGATATCCAGAGGGCATAAAATTGGAAAAAAAGAGGATAGTCTTTTTTGAAAGTGTGCCATTTCCAGTTCTTATATTTCTCTTGGTATTGACACTGTGCAATAGTGTAAAATGTGTGATGGTGAATTGACAACCTGTTTTCATCCCTCCTGATTCTGTTCTATGATTTCTTTTCTACTAACTGATTGGCTTTGTTGATTACTTGTTGGTTAAGCCCACTGAAACTCTCTGGCCTCTTTCCATTTCGTCCTCAGCTATTTGAACGCCAAAACGAGAATGCGGTGCGCTCCATTTTTCTTTCTCAGGTGTTCAATTGCTAATATACAATTTCATCTACCATTGTTTGGGAGACTGCCAATTTTTCACTTCAAGGGGATGAAAATTGGACAGGTTCTACACCACTCTGTCAGACTACTGCTGGGGCTGTACATGTTAAAAGCCCCTTTCCTGCATTGTTCTCAGTGTTGCTCTCCTGAAATGGTAACACACACTAGTACACAGTCACATGGACACCAGTTCTCTTCTCATATGCATATAAAGTCATAACTTCTCACTGGTGAGTTTGAAAAGTAGCACGCTATCCGAGAAGCTAGCTTGATCCTCTCCTCGTCAGTGCTTTCAAAACCAATACTTCATTGCAATTTTGCATGTTCTATACACATGTGGATTTCCCAACAGGAGTTAAAGTGGAACCATGTTTGTTCGATTTTCCCCTTTCCCTAAGCCAAGGGTCACTGAAACAGGAAATTCCTCCCTCCGTTCTCAACAGAGGTCAGGTAAATTGGGACAAATGAAAAGAAAGAGGAACAGTCAATTTGCACTTAGAAATTCCGTTTGCATTATCGAATAACAGAAATCACCTGACTCTCTGGAAACTAGTTTGAAAGATGATGACCATTATTCCATGTTGGTTCCTTTTAATAAATGTAGAGTCTCCTGCTCGATTCTTTTTATGGTCATGACATCGCCATCACAGTGTGAGGTGAATGGACATATTGTGACGCTGCATCATGGGGGTGGGACTCCTCGCTGTGACTACCACAGCTGTCTGCTCACGCTGACTTCAGAGGACAGTGTATGGAAGGCTTTTTGTCCCTCCTTGGGTAGAGGGTTTGCCTTCTTCTATCCAGCTCCTCCATAAAGGCAACCAGCACAGTGTCAATGAACCTTTGAGCACATTCTCTTTACCATTATGGCATAATTTACTGCTTTTCTAATACCAGTCTCTTCTGTGATCAGCTGCAGCATCTACTCCAGCCAGAAATCGCCTCCCCTTTAAAGGTGAATTCTAGCTCGAAGTAAAGCTGGCTAATGTTTAAGTGGTACTAATGTTGCACAAAACCTGGCACCCCTTTTGAGGTGTGCAGCCACTCAGCGGTGCGCCTACCTGCGGCTGAACTCAGCTAGCAAGCAAATCGCCAGTTAGCACAACGGTTAAAAAAGGGTGTGGGTTAATTATATGTTGTGATGCTCACACCTCTTTTCAGGCCCAGCTCAATTTAACAGCTTGTATCTTTGCAGTAGCTTTTAATTAGTTGTGTTAAACATTATGGGAATTTAATTCAGTTTGGCAGTTGAGTGGCCCTCAGCTCGTTAAGTATTCCAGGAACACTGAAAAATTAATGGAAAGGAGAAAATGAATAACAACCTTTATGCTTGTTTGCTGGCATCAGTTTTATCTATTATCAACTTAAGGTTTATGTTTTATTTATTTCTGTATAAATTAACAAGGCTTGTTCAAGAATATTTAAAACTTTATTTTCTTGTTTTCTTACATTCTATTTCTGTGAAATTCTGCTAAGTTAAAATAAGTTAATAGTGCAAATGCACAAGTTCAGTAGGATGTGATTCAATTAAATATAATGATATTTAGAGGGCATGAAATTGAATTCTTATATTTCCCTTTGTGTTGACTGGGGTTAATTCTGACACTGCATTAGTATAAAGTGAGTGATAGTGATTTGGCAGTCTGATTTCAATCTCTTCTGAATGTTATTGTCACTGAAGTCACAATGATTCACATTGAATTTTAATTGAAGTCATGAACACTTGGGATTCAGGATGAGCTTGCCAATCCTTGAAAGTGGAGTCGCAGGTAGATAGGATAGCGAAGAAGGCATTTGGTAAACTTGCCTTTATTGGTCAGTGCATTGAGTATAGGACTTGAGAAGTCATGTTGGTCAGGCCACTTTTGGAATACTGCGTGCAATTCGGGTCTCCCTGCTATAGGAAGGATGATGTGAAACTTGAAAGGGTTCAGAAAAGATTTAAAAGGATGTTGCCAGAGTTGGAGGGTTTGAGCTATAGGGAGAGGCTGAATAGGCTGGGGCTATTTTACATGGAGATTTGAAGGCTGAGGGGTGATCTTGTAGAGGTTTATAAAATCATGAGGGGTATGGATTGGTTAAATAGACGAGGTCTTTTCTCCAGGGTGGGGGAATCCAAACCTAGAGGGCATAGGTTTAAGGTGAGAGGGGAAAGATTTAAAAGGGACCTAAGGTGCAACTTTTTCACGCAGAGCGTGGTGCATATATGGAATGAGCTGCCAGAGGAAGTGGTGGAGGCTGGTACAATTACGACATTTGAAAGGCATCTGGATGGGTATATGAATAAGAAGGGTTTAGAGGGATATGGGCCAAACGCTGGAAAATGGGACTAAATTTGTCTAGGATAACTGGCTGGCATGAACGAGTTGGACTGAAGGGTCTGTTTGCATGCTGTATGTCTCTATGGCTCTAATTGGACGCAAAATTGGCTTCATGGTAGCAGGCAGAGGGTGATGGTGGATAGCTGTTTTGGAGGGGCTCGTTGTTCCTGACTGTCTGTCTCTCTTTTGTGGTTACGTCTATGCTCTGCTGTCCTTGGAAAGGGAGCACACAGTACTCACTGGTATGGTTGAGGCCTTTCGTAATCGATGGGTGTCATGGGGGCTGGAGGGCACTGTTTTGATTTGGTAAATCTTTTTGTTTCTGTAGTCTAAATTTCTGTTTTTCCTTTTTGATTTGGTTTTGTTTACAGATTGGTGCCCCAGGAAGAGGGCTGTCAAACTTGCCAAGCCGGAGTCCGGAAGGAGGCGCGAGGGCAGCCTGGGAAGGTAAGCTTTTCGAGTATAAAAGTCTTACCTCGTGAATAGGCGGAGCGCGCGCTGAGCAGGAGCAGATACAGGACGGCTGAGTAAGTGAGGTAATATATTTGGGCCATTGCTTTACCCGAAACACTACTTAGGTAGTGTCTCCCACCCATCCTCCTCCTCCAGACAAAAAAAGGTTCTGAGCGCCGATTTGGTAAGTTACCAGTTTTTTTTCCCCAATAGTTTGTTTTTGGGAATTCAGAACAGTGGGAATGGATGTTAGGGCAGTTGCATGCTCCTCCTGTAGAATGTGGGAGGTAAGGGTCACCACTAGTGTCCCTACTGACTTCATCTGCGGGAAGTGCACCCAACTCCAGCTCCTCGGAAACCACATTAGGGAACTGGAGCTGGAGCTGGATGAACTTCAGATCATTCGGGAGGCTGAGGGGGTGATTGAGAGGAGTTACAGGGAGGTAGTCACACCTCAGGTACAGGAAAAAGGTAGATGGGTTACAGTCATGGGACAGAAAGGGAACAGGCAGACGGTGCAGGGATCCCCTGTGGCCGTTCCCCTCAATAACAAGTATACTGTTTTGGATACTGTTAAGGGGACAACTTAACAGGGGTAAGCCATGGGGTACAGGTCTCTGGCGCAGAGTCTGTCCCTGTTGCTCAGAAGGGAAGGGGGGAGAGGAGGAGAGCATTAGTCATTGGGGACTCCATAGTTAGGGGGACAGATAGGAGATTCTGCGGGAACGAGAGAGACTCTCGGTTGGTGTGTTGCCTCCCAGGTGCCAGGGTCCGTGATGTCTCGGATCGTGTTTTCGGGATCCTTAAGGGGGAGGGGGAGCAGCCCCAAACCATGGTCCACATAGGCACCAATGACATAGGTAGGAAAAGGGATGGGGATGTAAGGCAGAAATTCAAGGTACTAGGGTGGAAGCTTAGACCTAGAACAAACAGAGTTGTTATCTCTGGTTTGTTACCCGTGCCACGTGCTAGCGAGGCGAGGAATAGGGAGAGAGAGCAGTTGAACACGTGGCTACAGGGATGGTGCAGCAGGGAGGGATTCAGATACTTGGATAATTGGGGCTCATTCTGGGGTAGGTGGGACCTCTACAAACGGGATGGTCTACACCTGAACCGGAGGGGTACCAATATCCTGGGGGGGACATTTGTTAATGCTTTTCGGGAAGGTTTAAACTAATGCAGCAGGGGGATGGGAACTGAATTGTAGCTCCAGTGTGCAGGAGGTTGAGAGTAGTGCGGTCATAAATATGTTTTCAAGGTTGCAGGAGTGTACCGGCAGGCAGGAAGGTGGTTTGAAGTGTGTCTACTTCAACACCAGGAGCATCCGGAATAAGGTGGGTGAACTTGTAGCATGGATTGGTACCTGGGACTTCGATGTTGTGGCCATTTCGGAGACATGGATAGAGCAGGGACAGGAATGGTTGTTGCAGGTTCTGGGGTTTAGATGTTTCAGTAAGATCAGGGAAGGTGGTAAAAGAGGGGGAGGTGCGGCATTGTTAGTCCAGGACAGTATTAGGGTGGTAGAAAGGACGTTTGATGAGGACTCATTTACTGAGGTAGTATGGGCTGGGGTTAGAAACAGGAATGGAGAGGTCACCTTGTTGGGAGTTTTCTACAGGCCTCCAAAAAGTTCCGGACATGTAGAGGAAAGGATAGCAAAGATGATTCTGGATAGGAGCGAAAGGAACAGGGTAGTTGTTATGGGGGACTTGAACTTTCCAAATATTGACTGGAAAAGCTACAGTTCGAGTACTTCAGATGGGTCAGTTTTTGTCCAATGTGTGCAGGAGGGTTTCCTGACATAGTATGTAGATAGGCCAACAAGAGGTGATGCCACATTGGATTTGGTACTGGGTAATGAATTAGATTTGGAGGTAGGTGAGCACTTCGGTGATAGTGACCACAATTCGGTTACGTTTACTTTAGCGAAGGAAATGTATATACTGCATGGCAAGAGTTATAGTTAGGGGAAAGGCAATTATGAGGTGATTAGGCAAGACTTATGATGCATAGGATGGGGAAGGAAACTGCAGGGGCTGGGCACAATTGGAATGTGGAGCTTGTTCAAGGAACAGCTACTGCATGTCCTTGATAAGTATGTACCTATCAGGCAGGGAGGAAGTGGTCGAGTGAGGGAACGGTGGTTTACTAAAGAAGTTGAATCTCTTGTCAAGACGAAGAAGGAGGCTTATGTAAAGATGAGGCGTGAAGGCTCAGTTAGGGCACTTGAGAGTTACAAGTTAGCCAGGAAGGACCTAAAGAGAGGGCTAAGAAGAGCCAGGAGGGGACATGAGAAGTTTTTGGCAGGTAGGATCAAGAAAAACCCTAAAGCTTTCTATAGGTATGTCAGGAATAAAAGAATAACTAGAGTAAGATTAGGACCAGTCAAGGACAGTAGTGGGAAGTTGTGCATGGAGTCCGAAGAGATAGCAGAGGCGCTAAATGAATATTTTTCATCAGTATTCACAAAGGAAAAAGACAATGTTATCGAGGGGAATACTGAGATATAGGCTATTAGACTAGACTGGATTGAAGTTCATAAGGAGGAGGTGTTAGCAATTCTGGAAAGTGTGAGAATAGATAAGTCCCCTGGGCCGGATGCGATCTATCCTAGGATTCTCTGGGAAGCTAGGGAGGAGATTGCAGAACCTTTGGCTTCGATCTTTATGTCATCATTGTCTACATGAATAGTGCCAGAAGACTGGAGGATTTCAAATGTTGTCCCCTTGTTCAAGAAGGGGAGTAGAGACAACCCTGGTAATTATAGACTAGCGAGCCTTACTTCGGTTGTGGGTAAAGTGTTGGAAGGAATTATAAGAGATAGGATTTATAATTATCTAGAAAGGAATAATTTGATTAGGGATAGTCAACACGGTTTTGTGAAGGCTAGGTCGTGCCTCACAAACCTTATTGAGTTCTTCGAGAAGGTGACTAAACAGGTGGATGAGGGTAAAGCGGTTGATCTGGTGTATATGGATTTCAGTAAAGCGTTTGATAAGGTTCCCCATGGTTGGCCATTGCAGAAAATTCGGAGGCATGGGATTGAGGGTGATTTAGCGTTTGGATCAGAAATTGGCTAGCTGTAAGAAGACAGAGGGTGGTGGTTGATGGAAAATGTTCATCCTGGAGTTCAGTTACAGGTGATGTACTGCAAGGATCTGTTTTGGGGCCACTGCTGTTTGTCATTTTTATAAATGACCTGGATGAGGGCGTAGAAGGATGGGTTAGTAAATTTGCAGATGATACTAAAGTCGGTGGAGTTGTGGATAGTGCGGAAGGATGTTGCAGGTTACAGAGGGACATAGATAAATTGCAGAGCTGGGCTGAGAGGTGGCAAATGGAGTTTAATGTGGAAAAGTGTGAGGTGATTCACTTTGGAAGGAGTAACAGGAATACAGATTACAGGGCTAATGGTAAGATTCTTGGTAGTGTGGGTGAGCAGAGAGAGCTCTGTGTCCATGTGCATAGATCCCTGAAAGTTGCCACCCAGGTTGATAGGGTTGTTAAGAAGGCGTACAGTGTGCTCGGTTCTATTGGTAGAGGGATTGAGTTTCAGAGCCATGAGGTCATGTTGCAGCTGTACAAAACTCTGGTGCGGCTGCACTTGGAATATTGCGTACAGTTCTGGTCGCTGCATTATAGGACAGATGTGGAAGCATTGGAAAGAGTGCAGAGGAGATTTACCAGGATGTTGCCTGGCATGGAGGGAAGGTCTTATGAGGAAAGGCTGAGGGACTTCAGGCTGTTTTTGTTAGAAAGAAGAAGGTTAAGAGGTGACTTAATAGAGACATACAAGATGATCAGAGGATTGGATAGGGTGGACTGTGAGAGCCTTTTTCCTGGGATGGTGACAGCTAGCACGAGGGGACATAGCTTTAAATTGAGGGGTGATAGATATAGGACAGATGTCAGAGGTAGATTCTTTACTCAGAGAGTAGTAAGGGCATGGAATGCCCTGCCTGCAACAGTTGTAGACTTGCCAACTTTAAGGGCATTTAAATGGTCATTGGATAAACATATGGATGATAATGGAACAGTGTAGGTTAGATGGGTTTCAGATTGGTTTCACAGGTCGATGCAACATTGAAGGCCGAAGGGCCTGTACTACGCTGTAATGTTCCATGTTCTATGTTCTAAACCGTAAGAACTGTGGATGCTATAAATCAGGAACAAAAACAAAGTTGCTGGAAAAGCTCAGCAGGTCTGGCAGCATCTGTGAAGGAGAAAACAGATTTAACATTTCAGGTCCGGTGACCCTTCCTCAGAACTGTAGTCAGCCATCACTGGACCCGAAACGTTAACTCTGTTTTCTCCTTCACAGATGCTGCCAGACGTGCTGAGCTTTTCCAGCAACTTTGTTTTTGTGTCTCACTTTCCCTTTGTTTCAATTTTTGACTCCATGGAAGAGCAATGGGGGTTGTTATTCTATCAAGAATTACTTATTCCACACTTTAACCCCTTGTTGTCCCTACTCCAAGAGTAGTTGGTGGGGGCAGAGTTGAGAAAAGCCATTTTTTGTTTTTCTTTTTTCAGAGTCACTGGAGTTTCATTTTGGTTCAAAAGTCGTGAAAACTTTTACTTTTTCTGTTTTAAAAGAGCGAGACCAGTTTAGTTTCAGTACATGGTTGGCATGGACTCATTGGGGTGAAATGTCTGTTTCTATGCTGTATGACTCTGTAACACAAAGTCATACAGGTAGCAAGTGTTTCATGAAAATTTGGCAGATTCAAAGCTTTAGTTACATATGAACCAGCTACTAATTGAGGATAACACTCCTTGCCAAACATATACTTGATGTCCCACTGATCATAATCTTACCCTTTGTAGTTCCCACGAGTTTCAGAATTCACTGATCAAATCTCACCACCAACCACGCTTTCAAAGCTTACCAGCTCAGCTGATAAAATTTATTTTCTGTAGAAATATTTAATTCCCCAAGGGTAATGATCAGATAATATCCTTTGAAACAACTTGGAAAACTACTTGTAGTTTCAAAATTACCTCAGTTTTTCTATTTTTACCTTGTGTTTTGTCTTTTCAGAATGATATTAGCTAATGGATAAAGTACATCAGAAAAGCGAAAAACAAATTACGTATCAATATCATAAACAAGATAGATTTGTGTGCAGTGTAAAAAGGATAGCTAAAGTACAAATGCAGTAACAATTTTTGGGAGGTTTTCCCAAGAATTTTGTGGGTAAATGCAATATGATATGATACTGAGTTGCACAGATCAGGAAAGGGTACTGGAAGAAAAGTAGTCATACATTTGCTAAAAAAAAAGTCTTTGTGACACATCTAAAATGTTTTGAAATAAAGTTGGTTCCACTATAACGTGATTGTCATGTTCCTGTGCAATATCGCGTAAAAGAAAATCGCGCTATAGAAATAATAGGGCCTATGGGAAAAGCGGGGTTGGGGCAGACCACCAAAAAATACGACTCAAAATCCCTCTTAAATCACTCAAAAACCAAACACAAAGCATAGTATTGTTTATTTCATATCTAATAATGAAATAAAAGTAAATTTAACACCTTACCTTGAAAAAATGTCAAGATGACTTGATGGAGGAGGAGGTTTTGAGGTTGTGGTTGTGTGGTTTTCAGGTTGCTCTGTTGTTAATACAGGGCCTGAAGGTCATCACCATCATCATCATTGTTATCTTCAGGTGCAGTTGTGGTTGCGTGGTTAGGGGCGAAAAGTAATTAATCCAGAAGTGGATGGCTTTGGTTCATTGTCTTCTGACTGTTTCTTGGAGGTTGGCCTAAAAAAGACATCCAGTTTTTGCTGCCTTGCACTTTTTCTTCTTTCACGAAGAAGCTGTTCATAGGGTGCCAAATAAGATCTTAATCCATGAACTGCTACCCTGCTGCATTCTGCATTGTAATCATTGTCCTCTGAGAGCCGTGACTGCTTCTTAATTTCCTATGGGATAGAAGAAAAAACAGAAGTGGAAAGCTCTCGTGGTGCTGCACCCTGGACTTCATCATCTTCATCTCCAGCTTCCACTTTCCCCTCAGCAGCAAGTTGTTGTAGATCAGCTGTAGAGAGGTCTTCACAGTGGGACTCAAGCAGCTCTTCAACAGCCTCACTCTCCATTTCCTCAAATCCAACTTGCTTTGCAAGATCAACACAATGTTTTTTGATTCTTAGGAGCTCCACTGATGGACCAAAGTCTTTAAAATCTTGGAAAGAAGTCTGGGAGAAGCTTCCGCCAAACTCCATATCAGCAGTTCTTACTGACATTACCCCAGGCCACCATGATAATGTCAATTGCATTCTTGATGTTAAAGCTCTTCCAAAATGGAAGAACACCGTCCTTCTCCATGCACCAATGGAATTGCCTTATAGCCAATGCAAGTTTGCTTTTTGCAAATAGCCTTCCCTTTTTCGCCAGTTGTGTTATGACCAATTTACGTTGCAGAACATGCATTATAGCAGAACCAACTGTATTGTATAAATACAGCTTTCCTTCTTTTGGTCTTAGTGGATTTAATCAACAAGTAATCAATAAAGCCAATCAATAGAAAACGACTCATAAAATACAGTGGCAGTTATGGGTAACCTTTATAGTGTTGCACTCAGACCACATCCCGAACAATGTGCTCACATCTGGGCTGTTGAGAAACAAGAATAGACATTGAAAGACTGGAATCATTTCAGAGCAGAGCCAAAAGTCTGATCCTTTTGCGAATTATGTCAAATGGCTATTTCAGCCTGGAAAAGAATTATGTGAGACAGAATCTCCTGGAGGTATATACCATAGCCATTAGGATGGAAAATGTTTGTGTGGAATTTGTCTTCAAAGTAAATTTAAGCTGTGCATGTAGAACAAAGAGACACAGTTTAGGTTAGTAAAAGTTAATTTTGTGGCTGATATTACAGTTTCTTCCTTAGATATAGACAGTTGTCAATGTTTCAGGTTGACCACAGCAGGACAATAGGGAAGAAAAATCCCTGTAAGAATTTAAGAATCATTTACATGCATCAATGAGAAGAAATATGAGTTCATTCTAGATGGATGAATTTAGATGGTCAAATGGCCTCCCGGAAGCATAAATATCTGCTGCTTTAGTAAATTAAACACTCCTGATTATATCCATCCTTGTTTTTTGATAGCGACCACCCAGAATACGGCATTTCTTGTGGCAATTGTTGTTTTATTGCAATCTAGGTGACAATAGGTTCAAAACTATTTGTTAAAAATTAGAATGCTGTGAAAACGTGTTTTAATGTTTAGTGGAGTATGGAAATATAGCCTTACATTAACAATTGTATTGCATTATGGTCTTGTGTAAAATGCATAATGATCAGGTTTGAAGTCTTCCTTCTGAACTAGGAATCTCATTTCTTGCAGCTATTCAGAGCAATCATGGCACAGTCATATTAACTCGAATTTTAATCATTACGTAGCTTTGATAGTCTTGAATATCAACCATTGTTCTGAGGTGCCAGACAAAGCTTCACAAATAGATTGCAGTTGCAGGTGGGTTTTTGATGTGAGTACGTGAGAAAGATCCCATCCAGCGTCTTTGGTAGTTATATCTCCTTGCTCACTCCTCATTTTGAATTCTTATTTGAAAGTTTTATATTTGCTTATTTGAAAAATATAGAAGTTCCAAAGTAGGAGGTGACCATTTGGGCAAGCCAATTCTTGTTGATATAATGGCAGAAAATATCTACCTTGTTTTCCTCATATTTACCTGTACTGTCCTGTTTCTGTTTCTGTTTCTGTATAGCCCCTTTCCCTTCATATACCTATCCAATCAATCCTTGAATGTTATAGTTTCTGCTTGAATTGCTGAGTCTGGAATTGAATTCCACAGCCTCTCAAATCTGTAAAGAAATGTGATTTGCTGTTTGTTATACATGTTTTATTTATGATCCATTATTGTAGACATGTCAACTATTGCCAGTAATCAGCCTTATTTAGCCTGTTCTATTCTTTAACATTTTTAAATGATTTCACAATGTCAGCCATATCCTGTGTTCTAACAAGCCCTCCCTCATTTTTCAAGTATTTTATTCAACTGGTATCCCCCCACATGAGGCAGCATCCAAATAAATTTATATTGTACGCTTAATCCTGCGCACAAGACTTTGGATGAGATCTTATTAAAGGGTTATATATGCTCAGAATTATGTTTTGACATTAATTTTCTTTAGTTCTTGCAGTAAAGTTAGAAATTCTATTTTTTAAGGCTTTCAATGGTGTGTGAACTCGGGACCCCAAATACCTCTGCTTTTTCACAGTGCTGAGCCCACTTACATTTAAAGTATAATAATGTTGTGTTTTTTAAAATTAAAATAACCTCACTCTTACTAACAATGAATCCCATATGTCAGCATTCCCTTTTGTTATTAATACCCCTTTGTGGTTTCCTTCAATCTTCTAAAGGAGTCAAGTCTACCTTTTACTTTGGTAACAGCAATAAATTTCTGTCTCACTCCTTCCAGACCTCTATTAAAATCATTGACACATTATGAATGAAAGGGATCTCCAAGCCCTAACCTGAAAAACACCACCACCCACTTCCAACCACTCTTTAAAAATCTGCATCAAGCTCCTAAACTTTCTCCCTTCACCAATTTAAATCCATTTTACTAGCTTCTCTATTATTCCATACGTGATGATATTTTCTAGCAATCTTGTGTGTGGTACCTTCTTAAAAAGCTTTGCGATGAAAATATGTAAACAACGTCTATTGCATTTTTATGAAATCTATGATTTCCTAAAGTAATTCTGATGTTGGACATACCCAATCTGTGCTAACACTTAGAATCCAAGAATTATACAGCACAAAAGGACACTGTCCGGTCCAACTTGCCTCTGTGGGTTCTAGGTAATTATTTTCTCCTTATCTAGATGCATGATCATTTCACCTTTAATTTTAAAATATTTTCCTTTACAGATATTAAACCAACCAGTCAAACACTATCCAGATTAACTTGGTACCTAATGCAGGGTATACCATTTCTCTGGCATACCAACAAGCTCAATAAACCCTGAAAATAATTTTGATGCCCTGAAAATTTACCCCTTCATCTTTCTCAGGATCCCACAGGTGCTGGCTTTGTCTTTCTTTAGTCTAACCAAGTTAGCCAAAGCATTGCCTTTATACCATATAACATCACTCATTCTGCTCTCGATGTCTTTTTCTTCAGTAAAAACAAATGCATATTACTTCCATCGTTTTTTGACCATCTTAAACTGACAATCTTTTCTGATTGAGAATCCCACTCTACTTTCCACAATCCTCCATGTATTGACACACATGCAAAGTACTTTCCTGTGCCTTTTGATTTGTTTTCAAATTAGTTCCACTTAATCGCTTTTAGCTTCCCTTATCAAAATCTCAACCATCTTTTTTACATTTCACATTCTCCTTTCATTTTTTTCATTACTATTTCTCTGATAGCTTAATAGGCTCTCTTCTTTTAAGTGTAACAGGTTTCTAGCTTAACATTTATCAATAAATTCTGAAAGTATCCATACTTCATTTTGTAATGGAATAAACTGAGTCTGTGCTTTTGCAGTCTCTGTTTATTCTATTTTTGCTTGAATGTCCAAGGCCTCAAACACACCCTCCAGGTGAAACAGTGTTTTACTTGTACTTCTTTCAATTTAATCTACTGTATTCTCCTCATTGCAATGTAGTCTCCTCTACTCTGATGAGACCAAATGCAGACTGGGCGACCACTTTTAGAACACTTCTTAATAACCTTATAAATTATATGACATTGAGCCTTAAAATAAAACTTTCTCCCTAATTAGGAAGACAACTAACACAGACACAAAATAACATGGTCAGAAGCTCAAAATATCATATTGGTCAAGAATGGAGCTGTAGCACATCGTATCTTTGTGTAGGTTTGGGACATCATGTTCACAAACCTCAAACAAGGTTAATTAAAATGTCCTTAAGCGAGATAAGCAAAGACATTATTAGAGACTTAGGACCTAGGTCATCAGCTGTCCACCTTGGAGACCTGTTCACCAGCTATTGGACAATTGAGTGAGAAGGTGTAACTGAATTAATGATGGGTGTCGAATACCTGCCATGTCCAAAGTTAAGTATCAACAGATATCTGGGAAGGGAAAAACCATGGATTAAGCAAAGAAACTCTTTAGTGTTGTTTCAGAGATAGTATGAACTGCAGATGCTGGAGAATCTGAGATAACAAAGTGCAGAGCTGGGTGAACACAGCAGGCCAAGCAGCATCAGAGAAGCAGGAAAGCTGATGTTTCGGGCCTAGACCCTAGAATTTTGAAGAAGGGTCCAGGCCCGAAACGTCAGCTTTCCTGCTCCTTTGATGCTGCTTGGCCTGCTGTGTTCACCCAGCTCTGCACCTTGTTATCTCAAACTCTTTAGAGTTGCTAGTTTTGATTTGACACTCTGATCAGCTTAAGGATGTGAAAGGGATCATTCTAATGGGCAGCAGATACCAGACCAGTCCATCTGGTAAACTTTCTCCTTGATAAGTGGTATTCTTCTGCTATGTCTGCTCGGGACATGTCTCGTACTTGAATTACCACTTCTCAATAAATAGCTTGTGATGCCTCAATCCATTTTTGGATAATCTCCGACCTTTAACAATTCTTACTGTAGACTATATAGATCTGACCTTCATTTTATGCTCTTTCCTTTTAAGATATTCAGATCATTTATTTTCATGAGCTTGTTAAATGTTGCTGGACCTGCAAATTTTTGTGTGTACTGTACTTTAGTGACCTCTTGGTGTTGGGGTTAAAATTGTTTGGCGATTTGTTCACCGAATTTGCAGAGATGCAGCTATTTGTGTGTTTTCCCCATGTTACAATTTGTTCAGCCTCTGGATCAGAGTACTAGCTTTCTTTATATGCGATTTAGTTTCAAAAGCATTTCGGTAAAATGGTACAATTGACTGCGTCCCAATTACCTAATCTTAGATTTCCTGCTAGCAAACCAGTTGTCATGGCAACATTTGTAAGTTCTGTGACTGAACATGAGCGTTTGGCTGGAAATCTCATTAAAGGAGGCTAAGTGACCATAGGGGTATGTAAGTCGTTCTTGTTGAGAGCATTAGCCTGCGATTCACTAGATCTTGCGTTTTCACTTCTGTTCATGAGATTAATGTACCTCAATTTTAATCTTTTTTTTACCCCCCCAAAGCATGTACGAAAGGGTTTATTGATCCCTGTTGCTCCTGGTTCTTCACTTCATTAGCCAGAGTGCACAAAGTTAGGTTCTAAGATTGTTATCCACTGTGCAGGGTCTTTCTTTCCTGTTTCTGAAATGGCTGTAACATGATTTGATCATCAAAGACTCTGACTTAAATGTCACATCCATTTTTTCCCAACTTTATACTTGATCAAAATGTCACATTGTGTTAGACCATGCAGATGACAGAAGATGATTGGATTGTAAAATCGATAAAAGACAATCAAGTGCTTGAAGATAAGGTTCTGTGGTGCAAGTCTGAAAAGAATATACACAGTTATGACTTCAGCAGAATGCAAGAAAGTGAACTAAATAAGAGATGCAGTGTGGGAAAAAAAAATGTTGAATGGGAGCATTTCTTTTTCGATCTATTTTTAAACTACAGAGGCTTACTTCCAAGGAAAGAAATGTCATGCTCTGTTTTTTTTTAGCTTTTATATTCACTTTGTATCATCAGACCAGAAAAATAATGTGTGAATTGCTGTAATATGGTCCACTAATGATCTTCCCCTGTTACATATCATTTGCGATTAAAGCAGGCACAACCTCATCAAGCCACACAAATCAGGGTCCCACTATGTCAATGAGAGCTTGACTGGTCCTGAATACCCCTTGAAAATTCTTACAAGTTGGAAGAAGTTTTGTGTGAACAGAACAGGCCTTATAAGGTAAGTGCAAACTTCTCCTTTCGTGGAGCTAGCCTGCCTTTGCCAGTTTCAATCCATCCATTCAAAACCACCCATCATCGACAAACCTTCTAGACCTCCTTTTAACCTATGCCAAGCTGGACGTAGATCATTTAAATGAAGGCTGGGAGATAAAATATCTCACCCTCAAAACTGGTCCAGTCAGTGCGTTAGGAGTTTGTCACAGACATTCTCTGCTTGGCTGGAGCCCACATTGTGGTTAAATTGAGCCCTTGATTCTCTCTGGCTATCTCTCTGAACTACCATAACAACTGATGTGGGAACAGCAACAGTGTGCGTGTATGTGCCTAATGTCCTGGGAGAGGCATTAATGCTTTAGCGTTGCATTAATCTTCCACCCTGTCCAATCTGTCTCCCTGCACAGCCAGTATGAGGCTGGTGATTTGAGCAACTGAGCTAACCCCTGTACACTTCACTTATGATTCTTTTCACCATCCCTCGCTGGCTAAACAACACTGTAACCAGATTCGTGGCTTGAATAGAGCTCTCACTGTGCAGGATATGGAAGTGCTGAAACAAAGTTTTTCACTTCTCCTTCCAGTACAGCTCAGACAGAGAGACAGAGAGTGACAACACAGTGTGGAGCTGGAGGAGCACAGCAGGCCAGGCAGCATCAGAGGAGCAGGAAAGTTGACGTTTTGGGTCGGGACCCTTCTTCAGAAATGGGTTCTTGGACCTCTCCATCTCCATCTC
>JAHRHZ010000066.1:9963290-10032661 GCA_024137785.1 Ginglymostoma cirratum | reverse complement strand
GAGATGGAGATGGAGAGGTCCAAGAACCCATTTCTGAAGAAGGGTCCCGACCCAAAACGTCAACTTTCCTGCTCCTCTGATGCTGCCTGGCCTGCTGTGCTCCTCCAGCTCCACATTGTGTTGACTCTGACTCCAGCATCTGCAGTTCTTGCTATCTCAGAGAGAGAGTGCCTGCGTTCAAGTTAACTTGACCCTGCAGTCATTATGGAGATCTGAACCCTGAGTGGTATGGCAATGAGTTAAATGGTCTACACACAGAACCAAGTCAGCGCAAGACTGCATGTTGGATGTGAGCTAAGTCAATGACTCACAGGATGGCTAGCTCTGCTGAAGAGGACAGAAACTCCTTAATGCATTGGATAGCTTGCCAGGAAGTTACAACCACTTGTCATAAATCATTGATGATACCCTTTTTCTCTTATCTGGGCTGTTAGTATGTGTCATTGTCACTTTAAAATCTAGCACGCAGCATGTGGATGTAGATAGATACTGAAGCAGGAGTTTGTGACGTTGGCAATGGCAATATTGAGTACTGTGCACTGAGGTGACAGCTCTATCACAATCTCCGACAGGTTGCCCTCCTGTTGATTAGTGAGAGTGCTGAGCTACCACTTTGGTCTGATAATGTTGCAAAGGGAATAAGACTTGCTCTTTCTCAGAGTTGAGATACATCCTGGTAACATCATACAATCATTTTCTAGCTCTGCAGCTTCTGTTGGTACTGAAACAAAGCTTCCAGTGTGGCCTGAACTCTTGGAGTAAAGAATTTAACTACACTATTGGAATATTGGAGTGCCCTGGTATAATCAGTTACACCCCATAAAAAGAATCTTAAAAATATTTTGTTGCTGAACTACAAGAACAGTCCTCCCATTCAGATACTTCCTGTTTAACCAGGAACTGACTTGTTGTTTATCTGTCTTCCTAAATGATAAATTATCCAGCAGCAGGATGATCAGCATGGACATCCTGTGCTTGTGTCTCGGTGAAGGCTGATCAGGAATATCAATTGATATCAAATCAACCTGGGCCGAAGACCAAATCCATAATGTTTCACAAGCTAAGGAAACTTCCAACTTCAGAAAAAATCTATTGACTAATTTTTAAAATAGTTTCCTTTCCTCCCAAAGAAGTAAAGCTCAAATACCCTACTGGAATTCATGTGGACATGAGGAAAGTCAAGAAGTTATATCTTTACAACTTATATTGTTGGGAAACCTTATTGACCTTTCAAACTTCTGATTCTCAGCTAAATTCTCTCAGTACCTGAGGCAGTGATGCACGACTTTCTCTAACTGAAAGGTTAGCAATAGACATTGGATACATTGTGTTGATCTCAAAAATCCTTTCAATGCTTTTCAAGCTTTGTTTCATAAGCTAACTTTTTATTGATTTCAGTTTCTGCTTATCCTTTTCAGTATCCTCAGGGCACAATAGACTGATTCAGAAATCTCTGCATCCCACTATAGTTACCAAGCCTTTCTCACAAAAAGTTGTCAACATTTCTTATTTTTGATCACCTTGCGGGTAACCTTGCTTTTCTTTCTCTCATCCTTCATGCTGTCCAATTTCCTTGACCCTGAATCTATTCACATTCTGCAACTTGTGATGCTGTTTTGGAACGGAAAAAGAAAATTCTATTTGGAAATGAAGGCCCTAATTTCCCCAAGGTTTGTTGTATCAGAATGTTACACCAGGCACTAACATAGTAACATAATGCTTTTCTTGGATAATTTAGTTTGTATCACAATGGTATATTTTCTCATGTATTTACATTCTGAAAAAGAGCAATGTGAGCTCTTAGGCTCTAAGGAAATGATATATGAATTTCAACATGTTTAAGGGTCAAGTATTACATTTGAGTAAGAATATAAAGATGAACACATATTACAGGTAAAATAAGCAGGTATACGGGGATGAAGAGCAAAAGAATCTCACTACAAGTGCTTCCATCACCAAATGTAGCAATGCTGATTAATAAAGCCATTACAAGGCAAAGGAAACCATAGGCTTTTTCTAAATGGATTGAATTAATAAGAAGTTAAATTTGTATTAGACCACAGTACGCAGGACTTCTCTGGTCCCCATTATCATTATGATGTAGTAGAAGTAATGGAAAGTGTCCATAAAAGATTTACAAGGATAATATCCTTTGGGACGGTTGATGGTTCAATGGTAATGTCATTGGATGGGTAATGCAGAAGCCAAGGTTAACATGCTGGGAACCTGTGTTTGAATCCTGACAGTGAAACCTGAATTCAATAAAATTCTGTATTTAAGAAGCTAAGCTAAAGATGGCCATGCAACCACACAGTAGACCATTGATGGATGTGCAGGTGAACCTCTGTCTAATGTGAAAGGTTTATTTGGTGCTATGGATGGAGGTGAGGGGGGAGGTGTGAGGGCAGGTGTTGCACTTCCTGCGATTGCAGGGAAAGGTGCTGGGGTGGGGTTAGTGGGGGGTGGTGGTGTTAGTGGGGAGTGGGGAATGGATGAGGGAGTCGTGGAGAGAGTGGTCCCTATGGAAGGCAGATAGGGTGGGGAAGGAAATATATCTTTGGCTGTGGGGTTGGATTGTAGGTGGCAGAAGTTCCTTCCATAGGGCTTGCTCTTTCCACGACTCCCTGGTCCACTCCACACTCCCCTCTAGCCCCACCTCCCCGGCACCTTTCCCTGCAACCGCAGGAAGTGCTACACCTGCTCCCACACCTCCCCTCTCACCTCCATCCAAGGCACGTCCGTCAGTGTGGTCTATTGCATCTGCTGCTCCCGATGTGGCCTCATCTACATCAGTGAGACCAAGCGGAGGCTCGGAGACCGCTTTGCAGAGCATCTGCCCTCTGTTTGCAACAAACGACAACTCCTTCTGGCCGTGAACCACTTCAACTCCCCCTTGCACTCCCTGGGTGACGTGTCCATCCTGGGCTGCCTCCAATGTCACAATGACGCCACCCACAAACTGGAGGAGCAGCACCTCGTATTCTGCCTTGGGACCCTACAACTCAATGGTCTCAATGTGGACTTTACCAGTTCAAAATCTCCCCACTTGATGCTGCCTGGTCTGCTGTGCTCCTCCAGCTCCACACTGTGTTAGCTCTGATTCCAGCATCGGCAGTTCTTACTATCTCTGAGTCATTATTTTATGGAGTATTTTAGGTAAATGTTGCATGTTACCTTGTGCATAAGGGTGTTCAACTTAAAGGGCTCCATGTGCTGTGTGCATATAATATTGTGAGTCTTCCAGGCAGTTAGTCTGCAAGCTGCACCTACATAAATCAGTTGCTTTGCTGTAATATCTATTTAATTGCTGATGGCGTGTTTGACTGTTTTAAATAAACTAAGCCAGTGTTGGTTACCCTGATGAGGGATTTGATTATTGGACCATTGTCAGTGACATGGCAAATAAAATAGATCCATATGAGGGGAAGCCAATATTTGAGGAAAATGTGAATAAAAAGTTACAGTCAAAAAGCGAGATGAGGAATAATAGGAGGAAATTTGAATAAAAGCCAGCACGGTCAGTTTCTGTGTTTGTAAATTCTGTGTAATTCAGTGTAATGGAGCAAGTGAGAGAGGTGCTAGAAGGACTTTGTTAGTGAACTTGTTCATAAGCAAGGAAAGGACATAAAATTGCTACTTCAGTTTTTTGTTGCACTTTATGTGTGCAGGGTATCACCCAATCCCATCTGATATTCCACAACCATCAGCAGTCAGTGGACAGATGTGTCCATGTGCACCATGAGACGTCAATATCTCAACAAAAGACTACATTGCATTTTACTGAAACAGCTGCATGCCACCCTCGAAAAAGTAGAAGACAGCGAGGTCTGACTTGTGGCTGATGTTGCACATGTTCATGGCAACACCTTCTAAGAATCAAGAGAGAAAAAGAAAAATTCAGCCAGCGGTCAATTTTTCAGCAAATTGCAAAGATATTTTGAGGATCTTTTATGAAGGAGGTTACCCAGTGTTTGTAATGGCAGTCTTGAATGTTCACAAATTTGAACACTGAGCTCTCATGTGAGGTCTTTAAACAAACTGTGCTGCCCATTGGTGTGCTGCGGAGACTGGTATTTTGAGTCATTATGTTTCCTGTCATGCTGATTGTCTTCACTTTCACAAACCGCAATTTTGTCTCTCCCCACACCCCAACCCCCTTCCCTCTATCTGCACAATCATGGTATGTGGAGAGATGGGATCATCATGGGTATTACAGGTAATTCTGCTATAATGCGTGTTTTATTAATGCAATTGATAAATAGTGGCCACTGTTTGGATAATGCAAACTTTCTGCTGTACAGGTATAGCGACCTCCCTATAATGTGATTTTCTATGGCGATTTTCTATAGCGTGAGGTCACACAAGAACACAACTATTGTGTTATAGGAGAACTACCTGTATTACAAAGAAGTGAGGGGTTGGGAATTTGGAGAAGAGGCAATGATACGTGAGGTTTTAGCACTATTGGGCTTTAGGAGTGGAGGTGTGGGTGTGGGTGGGTTGGGTGTATGTGTGCTGAAATCACATGGAATCCAAAGTAAGTTGATAAGATGGACACAGAACTGGCTTAGTTATAGAAGACAGAGAGTAGTGGTGGAAGGATGTTTTCCTGACTGGGGATCTGTGACCAGTGATATTCTGTCGCGATCAGTGCTGGGACCCCTGTTGTTTGCAATATATATATAAATGACTTGGGGGGAAAGTAGATGGTCTGATTAGTCAGTTTGCAAATGACACAGAGATTGGGGGAGCTCCACATAGTGTGGAAGATTGCCAGAGAATACAGCAGGATATAGATAGGCTGAAGACATGGGTAGAGAAATGGTGGGTGGAGTTTAATCCAGACAAATGCGAGGTGATGCATTTTGGAAGGTCTAATACAGGAGGGAAGTATTCAGTAAATGGCAGCATCCTTAAGAATTAATATACAAAGGGATCTAAGCGTACAGGTCCACAATTTCCTGAAAGTGGCAACATAAGTGGATAAGATAGTCAGGGGGCATATGACATGCCTGCCTTCATTGGTCAGGGCATTGAGTATAAAAATTGGCAAGACATGTTACAACTATATAGAACTTTAGTTCGGCCACATTTGGAATATTGCATACAACTCTGGTCACCACACTACCAGAAGGATGTGTAGGCTTTGGAGATGTAAAGGGTTTATCAGGATGTTGCCTGGTTTGGAGGGTATTAGCTATGAGGAGAGATTGGACAAACTTAGTTTGTTTTCACTTGAACACTGCAGGCTGCGGGGTGACTTGAAAGAAGTTTACCAGTTTAATTAGGCATGGATAGAATGGATAGTCAGAGTCTTTCTCCACAGGATAGAAGTGTCAATTACTAGGGGACATAGGTTTAAGGTAAAAGTGGATAAGTTTAAAGGGGATGTGAGAGGCGAGTCTTTTTTACACAGAGGGTTGTATGAGTATGCAATGTACTGCCAGAGGAGATGGTAGAAGCAGATACAATAACAATATTTATAAGGCATCTTGACAGATACATGAATAGGCAGGGAATAGAGGGGCATTGACTGTGTACACAAAGGATTTTTAGGTTAGAAAGACGCCATGTGTTAGCGTAGACTTTATGGTCCGAAGGGCCTGTTCCTGTGCTGTACTATTCCTTGTTCTTTATCCTGCATTTAATAAAATTGTGGGGAAAGAAAACTTGATAAAGCATCTGTGAAGTCAGAAATCAGCAAAGCATAGCTTGAGAACTTTTCAAAGTTCCCAAATGTCTCTGCAGATCTGTATTAGGTTGGTTAACTAGGAGGAGAGGCTTTGTTGGTCTAACTTTATATGACTACAGTTACAGGCTAAGCACACTGAAATTTCCTGAGCATAACATCTGCAGTTGACTGGTGCACCAATGCCATTGCTGACTGTCAAATCTGATTGGCCTTACATGCTAATTTATTTTGGGCAGTCATGTTGCAAACACAGAAGGTAGCAAAAGTGTTCAGGCCCTGATTTTCCAATATGGTAGGCCATTCATATGAGCACAGAAGGTGCAAGAAACTGTGTTATCAATGTGGCTATTTCAAATTATGAGTGCTCCGCACACTCATCCCATGACATATATGTGAGAGTCAGAAACTAAATCGGAACCTTGGAGAAATGAATTATTAAAACTGGAAATGTGGGTCTTTAAAAATGGGATATTTTTAATACATTATTTTTCTTTGGACTTTTATTGAGAAAGTTTCGTTTTACGCCATTTTTTGTTTAATTTATTCTCACATTTTAGGATACAGGAATCCCTTTGCCCATTCCTTTTTATATAGGATGATAGAAGTGGTTGAAAAACAATAGGAATTGTGTATTTACTTGCTACATCCATCCATCTTTATTAAAACAATAGTGTGAAAAGGCAAAGAATAACTACCTTCATAACTCTGTCATTGCCTTGCTGGTGAAGCAGAGTTTTGTCTCTTGCTGCAGTTTGACATTTAGACCATGCCAACCACTGGGATAGTACTATGGATTATCTTAAAATTGAGAAATCATGACTTGTGCCCCAGGCTCATTGCTTAATTGGGAACTTCGGCAACATTGGTGAACAGACAGATTGAGCTAAGCAGGACAGATAACTTTGTCACTCCTTTCCTGGGACACCAGTAATTTTGCACAGTGATAAGACTCCTTTTTATCAATGTAGTGGTGTTCAGTGACAAAGAAATCATCATAGTGAAAATTTATCATTTCATTTCAAAATGGACCACTTGACAACTTAGCTTTTGACATTTTTGTGGCAGCAATGTAGACCTGAACAGAGTCACAAGATGTATACAGCTGCCATGATAATTATTGCAAGTATTGGGTGGCACAGGGGCTCAGTAGTTGCCTCACAGCACCAGGACCCAGGTTCGATTCCACCTTCAGGAGACTGTCTGTATGGAATTTGCATGTTCTCCTTGTGTCTGCGTAGATTTCCTCCAACGGTCCAAAGATGTGCAGTTTAGCTGGATTGGCCATGTTAAACTACCCATAGTGTCCAGGGATGTGCAGGATTAGTGGGTTAGCAATGGGAAATGCAGGGTAGCACGGTGGGTCTGGGTGGATGTGGACTCGATGGACCAAATAGCCTGCTTCCACATTGTAGGGATTCTATGATTATAGGCATCTGAAGCAGCACTTGAACTCAAACGCTTGGACTTAGTAGCTAACATTTTGAAGTACAGACCTTCCACTATGTCCAGTGTTGTACCTGTGTGCAGTCTTCTCTATCTAGCATTCTATACAGCAATGTCATGAAGCAGTCGGAAATATTGAAGGCTGATGTTCAGTCAAATGTAAAGAATGAAACTGACAATGACCCAGATGACATCCTGGTCAGCGCAGTGATGAAACTACAAAATAATAACTTGCATTAATATCATACCTTTACTGTAAAACAAATCCAAAGATACTATGTAGATAGCTTTTAGGCCAAATAATGACCTCATCTTTACTCTGATGAGAGAAGTAGAATGTGATAGATTGAACAGCATACTCTTCTGGCTGTCTGCAATAGGCAGCATGCAGACTGTACTCAGCCAGTCCAGCTGATCAAACCTATAGCTAAATGTCTACTGTCAGTTGTGATTTTGCCATTGGGCAGCACTTGAACAGCTACAATCAGAAGTTATGTAAGTTATCGGAAGGATATTATTAAGCTAAGAAGGTTCAGAAGAGATTTAACTGGATGTTGTTGGGTACGGAAGGTTTGAGTTATAAAGAAAGGCTGGGACTTTTTTCACTGGAGCATAGGAGGTTGAGAGGTAACCTTACATAAGTTCATAAAATTATGAGGGGTGCAGATAGGGTTAATGGTAGGTGTCTTTTCCCTAGGATGGGGGATTTCAAGACTTAGGGGGCACATTTTTAAGGTGAGAGGAGAGAGATTTAAAGAAGACATGAGGGGCAAATATTTTACACAGAGGTTGGTTCACTTGTGGAATGAACCTCCGGAGGGTGTGGTGGATGCAGGCACAGCTACTGTGTTTAAAAGACATTTGTATAAGTACATGAATAGGAAAGGTTTGAAGGGATATGGGCCAGGAGCAGGCGGGTGGGATTAATTTAGTTGGGATTATGTTTGGCATGAACTGGTTGGACCGAAGATCTATATCTGTGCTGTATGACTCTATGACTAGTTGATATTGCATTGTGGTTCATTTACATTGGTGGGAGCAGTGCACATTCATCTACAGGGACTGGGTCTCTGATAAAGAAAGGAATATTTTCAAGCCTTGCATCTTTTTGAGTAACCAGGAGTTTGGGAAGCCAGTAGTTCCCTTTGGGCTCTTCATAACAGTGCTTTGGCCAATCATCGTTGACTTTGCAACCAGCCAGTACGCTTCATTGCTGTGGTATAAATTGTTGTGATGGTACGCATTTCGGCATTCTTGTGTTTGTTCTGATAAGCACAGGATAAAACAAAATGTTGGCAATGTCTCTCTCCTTTCAACAATGTGAAAGGAATATATAATCACTTATATCAATGATAGGGAGTGAGAAAGGAACAATGCTTTCCTTTCTGGTATTAATTTGATTTTTCAAAAAAACACAAATTAGTTGAAGATTGTAGGAAATCAATGTCACTTTGAAGTAAATGTAACATGAGTTGAGCTAAGAGAAGAGAAGTGAGCCCTTTGACTTAGTTGCACTTGATGCAAGCAGAGGTGGAGAGGAGGCGAATGTTTGGAAAATTAAAAGCGAGGTGATTTACAACAGTGATTTAGTGCGAGAAGGAGCTGTTGAATGGTTGGCTTAAAAGCACTGCTAGTGATGAGGCAATGGGACTGAATGAAAGGGAGGAGTTACTGAGAATGTTCTTTTGAGAAAATAAGTGGCCTAAAACTTGAAACTAGAAATGTTTATCTTCTAGGTGGAGTCAGGGAAACTCAAGGGGTGTCTTCATGGAGGCCTAGTCAATATAAACTAGGCTTTTAGAAAAGAAATTCTCATTGCCTTCTGCAATACTATCTAAACCTGGAAACTAAGACTGAAGGAGTTACAGCCTGAAATGTTTCCACTGCAAAACGGCCTTGTGGGATGATTCAGTTGTCCTGTGGACACTGCCCATCTGGGATCTACAGCCTTCATAAACTATCAGTATGTATGGCAATTATTATTGAAATAGATTGTTGTAAATCCAATGTGTCTCAGAATGTAACCTGACAGGTACAGTAGATTCTGAAACTATGTGCCAATACAAAAAGGACACAAGTATAATAGCTTTAGAAATATCTTGATAAGGCTAAAAGGTAACTTTTTAGAAAACATAAACAAAATAATTATTATGCCCTCTGACACTAACCATCGAAATTCTGTATAGCATACTTTTAATTTGCACCTGCTTCAATATATCTTTGTATAATTTGAATTTTGATTGGCCTTACTCTTTGTTTTTAATCAGTTTCTTACTCCACTTTAACCTTTAAAATGCAGGACAGATCTCATAACATTTGGAATTCATCCTGTCATTACATATTCTTCCACATGGCACAACATTAAACCTAATGACCTTGTAACCATAGGCATTTGAATGTTCCTTTGCCTCTAAATTGTCCACTTCCGCTGGCTCATTGCTAAATACTGGGTCATTCATTATCATTTCCACTGGCCCAAAGCCAAGAATGGGTACTGTGAGAATTCAACACTTCTCTGCTAAATCTTGCATTAAACTTTACCCAGAGGTCCTTTGCTTCACTTAGAATAAGTACGTTAAAGATTTCATTCTCAAACATTGCCAGCCTGAAATTGATAAGTACCAAAAATGTAAATGCTGGAACTAAAATTGTGAAAAATCGAAGAATCCATAAAGATTCATGGTCACTGCAGGAATCTGTGGGATATCAATATGTTCAACCATATGTTCCAGTACTTCTGTAGTTAGACCACCTGTCTTTAGGGAACTTTAAAGATTTTGATGATCTTTTCTGGGGTTATTAAACCAACAGCTGTTGTCATTAATGGAGGATATGCTTTATTACAGTTAACAAACTCTTGTGATAAATCCGACCTTGCCTTATAATATTTTTCCTTAATTGCGATTTATTAACAAAAGACCTGGAGTGAGACTTGTGTAGATTAAATTACCAGTGTCCTTGTAGAAAAAGGCACTGGAAATAACCCAGATGCAAGTGGCATATGCCTACAATGCTTCAGACTGGGTCAATTTATTCATAAGTTGTTTTGGACCAAGAATAATGACATTGATATATATTAATGCTGGTTTTTTTCATCTGGTTTTGGTGCGAACATTTACAAAATAAACGGTCTGGCATTGAAAGTTATAGAATATGGCATTAGTTGTAATGTTGCTAAGGGTGGAGACTGAATTAGTTTACTTAAGACTTTTTCTTTGGCTTAGGGGTAACATTTGCACTTCTGAATCAGTAGAACATGGAATTAATACTTAATCCAGAAATGCGTACAGAAGAACATAAGAACTAGAAGCAGGAATAGGCAATTCAGCCCCTCAGGTCTTCTACACCATTTGATATGATCATAGCTGATCTCATCTTGGCTTCAACTCCACTTTCCTGCCTGTTGTCCATAACCTTTCAACTATTACCAATTAAAAATCTGTCTATCTCGTCCTTAAATTACATAGTCATTTTTCTATTGAGAGAGCTGTCCACCATCAGAGGTAATTTCTTTCAGCTGAGTGATTGATGGAGAGAGGTTTGATTGCAGCTGCAACAACATGACCTTGGACCTCACTTCTATATGGGTGCAATGCAGGTTGCCAGGCAAGTTTTTTTGATGTTGACACAGCAGGACTCCATGAAAGTGGGGCCTGCAGTTTCATGGAGCCTATCACCTGTTTCATCATGAAAGAGAGAGGTCAGATGGAAATTTTATGCTGCAAAGATAATTGAACATGAGTCGAATTTCAATTGCATTAATCTGAATTTCTCAGCAGCCATTAAAAAGACCCCAGGGCAGTTTTTAAAGAAAAGATGGGGAGCTCTCTCAATCGCTTCACCAATGTTTGTTTCTCAATTGACATTGTTGCAAAATGGATGATTGGATCAATTGTTTGTTTGACAATGACCAGGCTTCAAAAGTAATTAACTGGCTGTAAAATACTTTGTGATTTGCACACATCATTATGGGTGCTATATAATGGAAGCATTTTCTTACCTTGCACGTCATGAGACCTGAAGTCGACTAATTACTGTGGGTAATAGACAAATTTGTAGGCAACCAGTTTTTTTGTTTCAGATCATACGTACTGAATTCCAACAATTTCACTCTATTTTCTAGTGAAAGAGTGTGTCTAATATTATTTTGTTAAACACTGATTAGTGCTCATTATTACTCTCGTTATTACATCATCTCATGTCACGAAAATGCCGCTCCTATGACACCACCTGACAGATAGAAATTAAGGATCCAGTCTTATTGTTCATTCATGAAATGAGGGCATTGCTGGCTAGGCAGCATTTATTGCCCATCCCTAATTGCCCTGAGGGTAATTAAGAGTCAACAACATTGCTGTGGGTCTGGAGTCACGTATAGGTCAGACCAGGTAAGGATGGCACATTCCTTCCCTAAAGAACATTAGTGAACCAGATAGATTTTTCTGACAATCAACAATAAACAATTTATTCATGGCTATCATTGTACTCTTAATTCTAGGTTTGTTTTATTGATTGGATTCAATTTTTTTCACCTCTTATGGTGGGATTTGAACCCAGGTCCCCAGAGCATTACCTAGGTCTCTGAATTAATAGTCTACCAATAATAGTAGTAGGCCGTCACCTCCCCTTCCTGGCATGAAAGTTAGAGCAAATATCTGGTGACTCCAGTTCTCCACATACCTGTCCAGACTGCCATCTTGGATACCCAGCACTAACGTCTCCGGGGTAACTCAATGGGCAGTGGCCACATGTACTTCTCATCCACAGATGCTGGCATTTGACATGTGCCAGGCTGCCTGCAACATCATGGCATGTCTCCAATCCACTTACAAAATACTGTTGCACTTTAATGCTACACCTTGGAGTGCCCCAATAACTACACTGGAATGCTGCTGCAACGGCACTTTGCAGACAGAGACAAGCACCCAGCACATAGATTGGACCAGCCTGCATCTCAGGCCTGCTCTCTTAGAACATAGAACATAGAACAGTACAGCACAGCCCTTTGGCCCACGATGTTGTGCCGACCTATTATCCTACTAAGATCAATCCACCCTGAATACCCTACATTTTACTATCCTCCATGTGCCTATCCAAGAGTTGCTTAAAAGTCTCTAAAGTATCTGACTCCACTACCACTGCCGGCTGCACATTCCACATGCCCACCACTATCTGTGTGAAGAACCTACCTCTGACATCTCCCCATACCTTCCTCCAATCACCTTAAAATTACGTCCCCCCGTAATAGTCATTTCGACCTGGGAATAAGTCTCTGACTATCCACTCTATCTTTGCCTCTCATCATCTTGTAAACCTCTATCAAGTGACCTCTCATTCTTCTTCACTCCAATGAGAAAAAGCCCTAGCTCCCTCAACCTTTCCTCATAAGACCTGCCCCCCAGTCCTGGCAGCATTCTGGTAAATCTCCTCTGCAACCTCTCTAAAGCTTCCACATCTTTCCTATAATGAGGTGACCAGCATTCACTCACTTAGCACCTACCTGAAGGCTCATAGCATCCCTGCTTTGCTTAGCTTGCCTTTTAGCATTTTCCCCTCAACAACAGCCTAAAAATACGTAATGCTTATGTCTTGTCCTTTAGTGCAGACGCAAAGCCATAAAGCTTGTCATGGTTGTTGAAACTATCAGCTGATCAAAGAGGTGGCATGTTGATGTATGGTTATGTCAATCTCACATCAGCACCACAGCAGTACATGTGGCAAAACCACCCCGTGTGCTTCAAGCAAATGGCCATGTCTCATAGTCTAAGGGAATTAGTCAAGTCAAGGTAAACACCCTTCAGTAAGGGGATCCCAGCACAGTAAGTCATGGGCACCATCTGATATCAGTCCTGGGTCTTGGTCATGGTCATTCAGCCTCCCCTGCAGGAAATGTGAAATAACTCCATGAAGGCCGGTGTCCAATCACCAAGTCACCTTTTATTTATACATGCATGGTACATGACACTGAACCAGCTAGCTCAGAGCCAGCTGCTGGAGTGAGATGAACCCCTGACACTCCTGTTTATATCTGTCAGCCAGCACTCCCTGATTGGATCAGGCAAACGGCCCTGGTCAGGGAACTCATATTCTATGAGGTCCACCTGGCTGACCTCATTCCAATCACTCCAAAAGATATATGAGCTAGGAGCCATTAGGTGTGTCTCAGCAAAGATGGTTGTGGGGCGCTAGTTGGGTGTTAGTTTAAAGGACAGGCAGGGTTCTTCCTAAATTTTTATGGAATTAAAATTTTACTATCTGTCACGATGGGATTCATACCCGTATCTCCAGAACTTTGACCTAAGGCTCTGGATAATCCAGCGGTAGAGGCACAGTGGCTCAGTGGTTAGCACTGCTGCTTCACAGTGCCAGGGATCCGGGTTCAATTCGAGCCTCAGGTGTCTGTGTGGAGTTTGCAAATTCTCCCCGTGTCTGTGTGAGCTTCCTTCAGGTGCTCTGGTTTCCTCCTACAGTCCAAAGATGTGCAGGTTAGATGGATTGGCCATGCTAAATTGCCCACAGGGTGCAGGGATGTGCAGGCTAGGTAGATCATTCATGGGATATGCAGGGTTACAGGATAGACCAGGGGGATATGTCTATGTGGGATGGTCTTCACAGGGTCGGTGTGGATTTGATGGGCTGAATGGCTTGCTTCCACACTTTAGGGATTCTATGATTTCTGTGACATTACCATATGCCACTGCCTTCCACTAAATTCCTTCTAAACTATGTAATAGAAGGTGTGCCCACTCTGCTGGATACACAACTATTTCTTTCATTTATGCCAGAATTTCATCTCACGTAACTTAAGCTTGTAAAAGTGTGCTTTAAGATAACTGTTGGTGCTATTTGGAGTTTGTAGGCTTTAATAATTGACAAACATTGATCCAAACAGGTACAACAGAATGAAACAAGGGATCTGAAGTTTAGAGGACAGACTCAGGACCATGAAATTAACTAATGAACATGTCACGCAATATAAAGGGACAACAAGGCGAGCAGGTAGTTTGCCCTGACTGGTCATGGTAGGGTTGTTGAAGTTCTTCCTGTATGCCAAAGCAGCTCCTTGGGTGAAGGAGGTGCCATTGACAAAATGAAGTCATGGCATGGAAAATCAAGCAGGGTTTAGAGCAATTGACCAATCTGCAACCCTACATTTACCATCTGGTGGTGAATGTTAAAATATACTGCCATGCTATTTGCTCTGGAAATTCCAGCAATTACTTTAAAGATAGCATCAGCAGTGAAAGCAGAAAGCATGAGAACACAGAATAATATGCTTCCAGCAGTTGACTCTTGGATGTTGAAATTATTCGTGAACCAGATGCAAACAGCTTTTCTAATTGTTGACTGTGGAATTACTGTTTAAAATATTCTTTCCACATCAAAATTAATCCTTAATTTTAGCAATTTTTAATAAATGCTCTGAGGGTCTAAACGAGAGATAAACCATTTCCAAGCCACAAATTTTAGTTTCCAGTGTGGTGCTTGTAAATGTGCTTAATGCCATTACTGAACAATATGTAATAAGTGCGGGCGCACGCACACACATACACACACACACAACATATGTCACAGATTTTAGTGCAGTGATGTCCTCTGCAGATACAGCAGCAATATTTCCCTTAATGTGATTCACATTTTTCTGTCATTATTATCGTACTTTTACTCATTTGTTTGTCAGGCACAAAGACAAATATATGGGCTGACATCTGATTTCAAACATATGACTATCATTCACAATATTCTGTTCAGAAAAAAACAAATCTGTTTCATTAGCAGACTCTAAGGGGTCTATTTTGTAGCTCCAAACTTGATCACTCAGTTTATCACATCCAGCACTATTGCCAACTGCCACCTAATTTTAGAATGTAGCTATCTATTTGAAGTCCAGTTATGAAGAAAATTTTACAGTCTGTTACTAAAGTACAAGGAAATTGCACATCCTTTCAGATGTCTAAGGATATTTATTTTAAAAGAAAGCATTAATAAATTCAAAAAATTTCTTCTGAAATTGAAGAGGAAACTCAACTCTAGTTGGAATACACACAGCAATCTGCATGCTTTTATTTTTGCCTAACACCTTGGAACTGAAGCTTCAATTCTGGATATCAGTGCTAAACATGTTAATAAATTTGCACTATATTTTGTCTAAAATTTTCACACAGTAAACATTAAAAATAATATTGTGTGTTATTTTAGGTTATCTACAGTAACAACCAATCTGCAACTGATTTTTCTCTTATTCAAAATTTGAACAACAATATGCAAGATCTAACCATATCGTGCCTTCAAAGCTATTTCCTATTAAGACTTCAGCAAACAGATGTCATATTTTACAAGTGTTGCTCATTCGAGGATCAGTTTTCTTGGGCCAGATTTTATGTTTCTCTTATATAGATTGGCAGATTAGGAGACCAGCAAAGTGCCATCTTCCCTTCTTACACGGCCCCTCAGCTTTGCTAGAATTTGACGAGGAATGGGGAATCCATTGGGAAGCGCACCCACCCATGTGGGAATTAAGTGATCAATGAAAGGCTCATTAGGGCTTCAAACAACCACCACTGGGATTTAACCAGCCATGACAGAGGCCCATAACAGCTATCCAGCCTGCTGACTGTCACCGACCAGAATGGTGATGGGAAGAGATTGTGCCTAATAGGCCCCTGGACCCAATGAAGGACTCACAAGTGCTTCCCCATGCGCCACGTGCCTTGCTTCCCCTTTCCCAACACTTAAGGACGTCCAATCTCCCTACCTTCCCCACTTACTTTAATCCCAGCTCCATGGTTCTTCACTGTTGATCCCAGCAGTGGCCATTACTCTCAGTAACAGTGCTGGGATTACAGTGATGGCTGGCAGCTCTTGGAGCAAGGACGTCCTCCACAATGGGAAAAGGATGTCACCCTCATCAATTTATGGTCTGGGCTGTTTGTTCTCGGCTGGAAAGCCACTGAAAGGGAGCTGGACTCTCCTTGACTTTTTGATTGAGTGGGGGTGTTTCTGATTTGATACTCTGCTGTACTGAAGAATCCAGATCCTTGAATCATTTACAGTCAGATTGGTCTTTTACGAAGCAATAAATAGTGTCATTAGCCTACATCGTGCTGTCAGAAAAAGCTTGACTTCACGTGATATGTGGTAGCATTTGCAATAGAGTCATCAGAACCCACAAAGACAGGCCTGTCTAATGTTTTATGATATTGTGTCAAGACATCAAGTGTCAGATTGACCAAACAAAATTCAAAGAATGCTTTCCTTTCAAGTCAGAATGCCTTCACAGGGGACCTACAGTCATTGTGCATGTACTAGAGAGTGGGAAACTCTGAAGAGGAATTGAGGAGAAGAGATGGCCTAGTGGTATTATTGTTAGATATTTAATCCAGAGACCCAGGTAATGTTCTGAGCTTGAATCCCATCAAGGCAGATGGTAAAATTTGAAATCTGGAAATAAGAGTCGAATGATGACCTTGAATCTATTGTCAGAGGAACCTGTCTGGTTCTCTACTGCCCTTTAGGGAAAGAAACTGCTGTTCTTATCTGGTTTGGCCTACATGTGACTCCAAACCCACAAGCAAAGTGGTTGATTCTTTACTGCCACTGGACAATTGGGGATGGGCAATAAATGCTAGCTTAGCCTGTGAAACTCTCATCCTGTGAATAAAAAAAAATGCCATGCGTTTGCAGGGAGGATTGCTAAGAGTTATTTCCAGCAAATCAACATTAAACACATTATTAAAAGATATGTGTTACACTTGGAGTTAATTGCAAGAAAGCCAGAATAATTACACTACCAAGTGAAGAACCTTGAAATGAAGAATGTGCAAGCAATAGTCATCTTGGCTGAAACAGGAGCTATCTGCACATGAAGAAGGAACACTAAAGGTCAATCATTGCATTGGAAACTTATCAGAGTTCTAATCTAGAAATTTAATTAGACCACAATGTACTTCCACATTTAGAATGAAGTTAAGATTGTGAACAAAGTAGTGGTAGGCTAAAAGTGGAAGAAATTGAATGTGTTCTCCAAAGTTAAATACGAACACCTTTACTTAAACAAGGATTTGAGGATTAGGATGTGCCAGGATTTATCTTATGAGATGAATTTTGAAATATTTCGAATTATAGGTTTTAAACTCTAATATGTGTTTTGGCATGCAGTGTCAGTACATTGGGAGAAGTTTCAATTCATTATGAAATTTATTACGGAATTTTAAAAATATCTTTAAATTTCTCCAGTCTTGCATGTAACAGCACGAAGTGGAGATTATACGCACCATGTTATAGTGTAGGACAGTGAAGGAGTCAGTTACTAAAACAACTGGAGCTTTAACACAGGCACTGGCCAAAACAAGAAATCCATTAAATCCTGAAAATCTTCATTTCAAACTTACTGGCATCATAAGAACATCAGCTATAATCCTAGCAATTGCACTGAGATTCTGCCTACCATCGCTCCTTCAACATGTATAAATATTTGTGGGGTAGGGGCACTTAAGTCTCCAATTTGAAATGGACCCATGTTTCCAGAAACTCTGACATCTAGTAGCTGTCAGGAGACTGGGTGCATGCCCCACTATTCTCACATTTAGCCCTTGAAACCTCTGTTGAAGGAACTAATGCTAAAATTTAAAAGACAACTTTGGTCATCTGAGCTGCATTCCTTTGCTGAGCCCATACCTGCCCAGGACTAACATCTGCTCTTCTGGAGAGCAAGACATCACATTAAATTTAGAGAACTGGCCTCCAGCCAGACCAAAAAGGTGAAAATTAACAGAATTGTTCTTGCCAGATCCCAATTCAACTTGTTCTTTTAGATGTCTTGTAAGGAATGGAATATAATAGTTGTTCCATCCCTTACAAAGGCTACTATGAACTTGCCAACAAAGATTTGAATCTATCATTGCATGATATTGTGCAAATAGCTCCTCTAGGCTTCCAACAGGAACCCAAAGGACATGCCAACGAAGTTCAGCAGCATTATGTACCTTTTGATTTCCCAAAACATAAGCATGCAAAAAGAGCTACTTAATGAAAAGGTCTTCTGATGTTCAAAGTTGAATGCTAACTTAAATGTATTCTTATTTATGCTCGGCCTGTGTGTATTCCAGGATTGCAGAAACAAACTATTATATGATTGTGCTGTGCATCCTTCAATTAGTCATCGGCTTCCTATTACATAACTCAGATCAAATCTCCCACGACAGTTAGTTGACTGTACTTCTTGGGGAGTGTGCTTCAAGTTATTCTTCTTTATGATTTGGAATGCAATGCATCTTAAGCAGAAAAGGCTAGTACAAAAGGAAGTCAACTGTAATGTAATAGCATCTGCCATCCTGACTAAAGGAAATCAAGGATCTTGAAAATTGATTTAAAACTGTACTTGCCTTTTTTAAAAGAACAAATGGACTTTGCTGGACATTTATGTAGATTGCATGACTTTCAAGATGGTCAAAAGTTCCAATGGTGGACTGTAGAATTACAAAACTAGGCTGTTATTCTTGTGGATTTTGTCACAAACGAACAGAATCTGCAGTTATTTCAGTTTTTATTATGGATTTTGTCACCTACTAATTGAGTGAACAATGCAATGCTTTGAAATAGAGGGCCCACATCCTTTGTCTCTGACCCTTTGTTCAGAGACACGTTGAAACACTGCCGAGGTACTAAAAAAAGTCCATCTTCTAAGGTTTTTGATGGCTTTTGAGTAGAGGGATAGCAACCACCTTAATTAGCAATATGTATTATCACATGATCAAACTCTTGCTTTTTGAGGAGCTTTAATTCTACATTTCTGAACTTTTGAATGGGTATATTTAACACTGTGGTTGGGTGGTTCACCGAACTGGTTCGTTGTTCCGCAGACATTTCATTACCCTACTGGGTAACATTATCAGTGCAGCTTCCAATGAAGAGCTGCTATGTTTTCCCGCCTGTTATTTAAACTCCCTGGTCCATTGAGTTGGGTTACCTCACTTCCTGCTTTCCTTCGCTGTGGAGTATATAGTAGGGTCTAGCTCTATGTGTTTGTTGACTGCCTTCTTGGTGGAGAACCAGGCCTCTAGGAATTCCCGTGCTTGTCTCTGCTTGGCCTGTCCCAGGATCCTGGTGTTGCCCCAATCAAACTGGTGGTTTTCCTTCTCCATGTGGATGGAGATGAGTGAGTAAGTATTGATTGTGTCTTTTTGTTGCTAGTTGATGTTCGTGTACTCTTGTGGCTAATTTCCTTCCTGTCTGTCCAATGTAATGTTTACCGCAGTCTTTGCAGGGAATTTTGTGTATTACGTTGGTCCTGTCCATAGTGGGTAACGGGCCTTTTGGTTCGGGTTAGCAGTTGGCGCAGGGTTAATGTGGGTTTGTGTGCTACTCTGATGCTCAGTGGTCGTAGGAGTCTTGTGGTCAGTTCAGATGTGTTCCTGATGTAAGGTAGCATGATTGGTGTGTTGGGGCATGCAGTATCTTCTTGGTGTCATTTGTGTAATAGGCATCTTCTGACCCAGTTTTTGGGATATCCATCGTCCTTGAATACCTGGAAGAGGTGCTCTTCTTCTTCTCGGTGTAGCTCTGTGCTGCTGCAGTGTATTGTTGCCCCATTAAATAATGTTCTCACGCAACTTCGTTTGTGCGTGTTAGGATAGTTGCTGTTGAAATTCAGTACTTGGTCAGTGTGTGTGGCTTTCCTGTGTACCTTTGTTAGGAATTCACCATTTGTCCTGCATTCAATCATGATGTCTAGGAATGGGATCTGTTTTTCTTTTCCACTTCCTTGGTGAATCTGTTCCCGGTGAGAGTGTTGTTTATTGGCTTGTGTGTCTCCTCTAGTTTGGTCCATTTAATAATTATGATGGTGTCGTCCTTGTAGCATATCCATAGTTTAGGTTGGATTAGCAAAAGGGCCATTCTTTTGAGTCTCTGCATCACCACTTCAGCCATTAGTCTGGAGATAGGTGATCCCATGGGTGTCCCGTTGATCTGTTTGTATATTTGGCCATTAAAGGTTAAGTGGGTGGTGAGGCATAGGTCCAGTAACTTCAGCATGTTGTCTGTGGAGATGGTGTCACTAGGATCTTGTTCTTGTTTTAGTAGTGTTGTCATTGTTTCTCTTGCTAGTGGTATGTCTATCGATGGGAATAGGGCAGTAACGTCAAATCGGTCTCGTCATCATCTATTCTTATGTCCTTGATGGAATTGACGAACTCTTGGGCTGAATGGATAGAGTGAGGTGATTTGCTGACAAGGTGCCTTAGTCTCCTTTGTAGTTCCTTGGCTAATCTATGTGATGGTGCGCCTGGCAGGGAGACTATGGGTCTGAGGGGTACTTCCGATTTGTGTACCTTTGGGAGGCTGTAGAATCAGGGGGAGTTAGTTACTTCATGTTTCATTCTTAAGAAGTCTGTTTTGTTGATTTGTCCGGTCTGTTTGAGTCTCTTGAGTGTGTTGAGGATCTTGTTGCCTAGTTGTTGTGTCGGGTTTATCTGCACTTGCTGGTATGTGTTCTCGTCGGCTAGTAACGTCTGTGCTTTGGAGAGGTATTCCCATTTGTTTAGTATTATCATCATGAGCCCTTTGTCTGCTGGCAGTATTACAACGTTTTTGTCCTCTTTCAGTCCTTCTAGGGCCTTCCTTTCTGATGTGTTAAGAGTGTTGAGTTCGCTCTTTCTGGCCAGTGTCAGGATCACTGTCTGTCTTATGATTTGTTGTGCTTCTTCATTGATGCCATTGGTCTTCAGTGTGGCTAGAAATTCTGTCTTGTTGGCATCTCTGTGGTTGTAGTTGAATCTGCGAATTAGAACAGCTTTCTCTGCGTCTCAATTTCCTGTCTCAGTGGTTTCTTATCCAGGTGTCTGCTCTGTTGTTGTCATTTTGGTGTGTTAGTTTGGCTAGTTTCTCCTGAAGGGTCTGTCTTTTCTCGGATCTTGTAGCAAAAACTAGCAATAAAAAGACACAACCAATACTCATCTCCATCCACATGGATAAGGAAAACCACCAATTCAGTTGGGACAACACCAGGTTCCTGGCATAGGCCAAGCAGAGACAAACACAGAGGCCTGGTCCTCCACCAAGAAAGCCATCAAAAACACATAGAGTTACACCCTATATATACTCCATTGCGAAGTAAAACCGGAAGTGAGGTAACCCAGCTCAACAGACACCGGAGTTTAAATAACAGGCGGGAAAACACACCGACGCTTCATTGGAGGCTGCACTGAGGATGTTACCCAGCAGGGTAATGAGACGTCTGCGGAACAACGAACCAGCTCGGCGAGCCAACCAACCTCAACATTCACAACTCAAACTACAAATCTACTCAAAAACCTTACATTTAACGTTCATGAAAGTCTGCTGCAATACCAGCAGCAAAAAAAGACAAGACTCCAGGTTAACACTTATGCCTATCAGAACTGAGCAACAGAGTTGAAAGTTGAAGATTTCTCAAAACTTGAAGCTTTCTCTGGAAACATTCTTATTTTCACCTGAAAAGCAAACTGGTTCCCTGTCAACGAGGATCACCTTGAGTGCATCAAGTCGAACTTTGGAAGAATTCTACAACTTCTGTCTTTAACTATCTAGACTTACCTGGATTCTAATTCCTTAACGCAAGAATACCCCCTCATGGATTCTCATATTCACTCAAATTGATAATGACAATTTTGATTTAATATTCATCGATATATCACACTGTATTTTGTGTGTGCGTGTGTGTGTGTGTGTGCATGTGTGTGTGTGTGGGAGAGAGAGAGAGTCGGATGTTTTGTGTACATATGTGAGTGAAGTTGTGATGACTGATCAGGATTGATTGTCTCAATAAATAATAGTTTTGGTTTAACAGAATTTTTTGTGTCACTTTACAATTGATTTCACAATCAGGGTGTCTGAATCAGAAAAATACCATACCCTTTGTAAAAGTAAACTGCTCTGTTTATGGACAGAAGGTGAGCAGAATAAAGGAAATGATGCCAAGATTGATCCATGTTTGTAATACTGACAATCCGTTTAAAATAGTGTTGATATTTTGCATCCTGTAATATAAAATAGTACTTCTTTATGGTTTCAATAAGCATTTAAACTAATCTGCAGTATTAAAAATTACAAAGATTATGGGTGATCTGTGGTATTGTTGGAAAGAGATTGCTCACTGCTTGAAACAGAAGTAATACCGACCACTTCAGCAAACGGAGACATATAAATAACGAGCAGGACACAACACTGATGCTTCACCGGAGGCACGCTGACAATATTACTGAGCGGGGTGACAAAATGCTTGCAACCAAACCCACTGGCTTGGTGAGCATGCCTACAACCTCACTGCCTGATATTTCAAAGTCTTGTGCTGTGCTGCTTGAGGGACTGGCGTACATTGGGTTAGGTTCTGAAGATGAGTTAAGACAGTTTTCAGCAGAATATGGAACTGAAAAACTACACAAAGTGTAAGGGCGTGTGTAAGATACGAGCATCTCTGTACATAGAATGGGTGATGAAATGCCTAAAAGTAGATGTTCAGCAATGATTGTGTTGATTGTGAATATGCCTGACCACTTGTGCACGTGGGGAATTAACCAAGGCAACTTAACAGTGGTGAAGGGATAATTTGAAGCGGTTAAAAGGGGCAGCACTAATCCAGATGAAGCCTATGAAATCCTAGGCATTTTAATCTACAAACTACCTGTGAGTATTGAAAGGAAAATGAGACATGGACTCTCAGAAATTTGTGGTATTCAATTGAATCAAGTATTCCTGAGAGATCAGTGCTGTGGCTATTCCATTCACAATTCACATAAATGATTTGGATTTGCAAATTGCAAGTAACCTTTTGGAATTTGTTGATGGTATTAAATTAGGGAGTATAAGACATATATAAATTTAACAGAATGGGTAAATAAATGGTGAATTAATTATAATATAGATAATTGTGAGATGCATTTCAGCAGGAGGATTAACAAAGCTCCATACCCTTGTGAAAATCAAAAGTCCAAATCAGGAAGAAGAACAAAAAGTTCTCGGGGTGTAGATTCAGAAATTATTAAAAGTAGCAACAAAGTCAACAAACGTAAAAATTGGAAGCACTGCGGTGCGTTTCTGAATGAATGGAAAGTAAAACAATAGAGTTATGTAGAACCTCAAGATCATAAGACAAGGAATGAACAATAAATGATGGGAAACAAAGACTATACAAACATTGCAAAGGTGTTAGAAAATTCACAAGGATGATAACAGAAATTAGAAATTATAACTGCTGAGAAAGACTCAATAGGCGGTACTCCAGAAAGGGAATGCTAAAGAGGTAATGTATTAACATGGATAGAGAATTGTATAACAGAAAGGAAACAGAGAAAGGATCAATGATGCCTTTTTAGGTTGTTTCAAGTGCTGCAAAGCTCAGTGCTAGGGACACAACTATTAAAATTCATATTAATTATTTAGCTTAAGGCACTCAGTGTATAGAGTATCCAAGTTTTCTGAAGATGCAAAAGTCATTGGGACTGTGAAGCTTGAGGAAGAGCCAGAGAAGCTGTAAAAGAATATATCCATGTTAAGTGGATGTGCTATAGTCTGGCAGGTTGAATATAGTATGTACAAATGTGAGGCCATTCAATATGTAACTCAACGTCAGTTTAATTTATTTCAGTTTAGTTGGATTTAGTTGACTGGCTTAGTTTGAGTGTGGCCAAAAATTAGAGGTCCCAAAGTCGCCGCCAACATCTCCCATGATTTTGTTTCATAGGTTTTCTGCTTCTTCTCACTCCTAATTATGTCCTGTTGTTGGGGCACTGATTGTGATAAAAACTGAATGAACACATTTGAAAGTGTTTTTCTAATACTTAATATGTTGCAATTGGGGATTAGATGAGTCAATTTGAAAAATGTCTATAAAATGGGCAGTTCCACTATGACTGAAACCCTTTTGAATTAAACCAAATGTATTATGTAAAAATTATAATGCTTGATTCAACTTTGTTCTTGAGGCTATGTGCCACAACATCTCTCTAGTTATGGGTCTAAATTTGCCAAAACTGATTTAAATTGAAGAATGTGTCATGTTTGACTGGTCTAGAGATATTGAATTAGAGTGAAATATATAAGTTCCAAACAGGTAAATTTCCATTTAAGCTCTCCTTGCTGGTTTTAAGTGCATTCTAATGCACTTTCCCCTGGCAGTTCAATGGGCAAGCTGAATGCAGAAAATGACAGCTACTAAGAGACTGGAAGCCTGTGAAAAATCAAGGTCTTGGACCTGGTCTGTGGATGAAATTGTTCGGAAATTTAAAATGTTCCCTTACAGCTATGATTAACTGGATAATAATCTATGATTATAGATCTTGTATAAATTGGTTATCAGCGTCACACTGAAGTAAAAACGTTGGGGAAAAAATGTCACTCAGGATGGTCAGCAGATACATGAGATCACCATCACCATCTAAGGCACCCTTCCTCAACTGATGAACCAGTACCCCTTAATGTTGGATGCCACATGGAGGAAACACTGAGGCTGGCAAAGGTGCAGAATGTACTTTGGGTTGGAGATTTCAATGTTCGTCACCAGGAATGGCTCGAAAACACAGTTACTGACTGAGCTGGTCATGTCCTAAAGAATATAGATGCTAGACCGGTCTACAGCAAGTGGAAAGGGAATCAGCCAGAGGGAAACAAGCATTCATAACCCAAAAGTATAACATCAATTAATTGTCTTAAGCCTAGATATTTTTTAGTAAATGGATCAATATCCACCACAAAATCCTAGTCAGAGAGTTATTCCATGTATGCACCGAAGATCTGAGCCTTAATACTATTAACGGTAATCATAGGCTTTCATTTCACATATTGTGCTGATGCATTTTGAGGTTTCTGCTTGAATTAATTTTCCATCTAGGCTTAACATGGTACTGCTTCACTTCTGACTGGTTTTGAAGCTTAATGCACCTGCCAATTCTCAAAAAAAAAAATTTGAAGCATTATTTGATTCAACTCCATTTCTTACGGAACACCTCACAATTTAATGCCTTAGATATTTCTGATAACCAGTTGGGAACAAAGGCCAAGGAATCAGGCCTAAAATGTTGCATGCTGTCTTTGACGAAACAGTTACTTTTAAAGTAATGCACACTCAATATGAACTTAGCCACTCAAATGATACAACAATAAGTTCTTTTTCAATTTCGCGGTGCAACAAATTTAATTATAGAGAGGAAGCTTTTCTTGCTGCTTAAAATCTTGTTTTTATCCCAACAACACAAAAGGATATTTAAGTGCACTAATCCAAATTATCAAGAAAATATTGAATGAACCACTGACATGCATTTTTCAGTTGCAGCCCCATCTTTCCTTCACTGTCAGCAATTTAAGGAAGGATTCAATGAATCCATGAACCTGCTATTAATGTTCGCTCACAGGGAGCATACGTTAGGAACTCTGACACCTGGATCATGCAAAGTGCAGGATCTCCAAATTTTTAAAATGCGTAGATAGCAATTCATACGGCTCTCGCTGACCAAGATGCCCAAATTCTTGGTCAAGCTTCATGCTGACTGTATGAATGTAAGCAATCAATTTCCTAGCTTTAGTTGGTTAAATGTTGTGACTTCCACATTTGGGCTAATATTAAAGTATAGAGCACCCTCTCCTATTGCAGCGACATATCAGCCTTGAAAACGTGATCAACACCTTGGCTTTGAGTTCATCCAGCACTCCTTCTCACTTAGGATACTGTAGAGTTATCACTGGCATTAAGTTGTAGTTTATGATCTCTGAACTGTGGACTCAAACCCCATTCCCAGATGTGAGCATCACGTCTAGGCTGACAATTTGGTACAGCACTGTATTTTCAAAGATACTATCTTTCACATGAAATCTTAAACCATTTAGCTTGGATTTTATTTTGTCTTTGACTCTGACCAAAACAGGGTTAACTGTCCATTGAAAACGTTGCTGTTGGTGTGTCTTTGCTGTGAGTATGTATAATTGGCCAGGTACCATGTCTGCATTTATCAACTCACCTTTGCCCTGACTGTAGAAAAATGTAGCGACAGGGGAGTCTTTTATTGATTTGTCCACCCTTGCGTCTATTGCAACTTCTTAAGTGGCAAACAAAATTGGAGTAGACAGTGGAATAATGGTAATACCACTGGTCTAGTAATCCAGAGGCCCAGGCTCACACTCTGCAGAGACTGGGACTATCTCACCCCATGGCAGCAGATGGGGTTGTCCATGAAACATCATTGATTGTCATAAAAAAAACTATATTGGTCACAGATGTCTGATAGAGTTGGATATTTGCTGTTCATACCTGGTCTGCCTACAAATGATTCCAGATCTACAGTCCTGTGATTGGGGCGAGTGATTACTTTTTCAGATTGCTTGGGCCCATTGGAGGATAACCTCCCTCTACCCTCATCCCCAACCAACTCTCCTTCTCATCTGGGTTCATCCAACCTGTCCCCACTGAGACAGCAGACTTTAACATACCTGGGATCCTGGGCCTGGTGGGACTGTCTGTCACCCCAGCATTGGCTGCTGATGGGATTACAGAGTGTCCACCCACCTGACTGACAGCATCTCTCTCAGGCTGGAATTCCTCATGCCATTAGATAGTTGCAGGGCAACCTTGGGAATCAAGGGTGGCTTTTCTCTAACTTTTTAGTCATGGGATGCAGGGACTATGATCAATTCAGTATCAGAAATTGGAATTATTGTTGTACCTATGGATTAACTTAGTCTTCATTATGCATTGGAGTTAGAACTTCTGAAAAAGATAGTCAGTTTGGGTGAACTTACAAGTAAGGACATTGAGAGCTGTTTATTCCCATTTTCAAGCTGTGTTGTTTTTGCAAAGCTTCCATTATCACCCATCATGGCTCATGGTAATTTCTCAAATGCGATCTTTTGCTTCTTGCATCATTAATGATTCTATTGGCCTCTGTGGTGTCCTTCTTGTGCAATCATGCAGCTGGGGAGGTGAACTTCCTATTGCTGCCAGGACCCTCCTGTGGCCAAGCAGCTCATGCTGTATTTAAAGCCCAGCTGCACACCACTTCAGATGTTGCAAGCCAGGAGCTAACTCACACACCATCCATTTAGGTAAGTGAAATGTCTCTGAGTGGGAAGCTGGCTCCCTGCTTTCCTCATAGGGATGTGGAGGTCCTGATGAGCGATTGATTCGAGAGGAGAGTCATCATCGATCTGGTGGGTCGCAACAGGAGGACAAACCACCAAACACATCCGGCCTGGACACTCATAGTGGTCTGAGTCAGTGCTATCCAGGGTCAGACTGCATGCACAACTGTGCAAGACAAAGGTCAATGACCTTATATAATTTGCAAGGGTAGGTCCACTCATTTTCTCTTTGCTTTGTCACATTCTCTCTAATTCAGCCACTGCACTCAAAGCTCACCAAAGCCATTAGACAATCCAACCTCACCACTGTATGCAGCATCTCCATTCAATGGTTCTCACCCACCTTAACCTCAAACTACTGTCCCTCCCTGCATCTGGCTAAAATCTGATGCAATTCCCAAAGACTGGCAGCCTCCAAGTGAACGTGAAGCGAGTGAGCACTAAGAAATGAAGCTAAGAACCATAAGATGCATGCTGTGTCGATGAATAAAATGGCTGTGTGTTGCTGTGTATAAAGTAACCCAGCAGGAACATGCAAGTCTTAGGTGGCCCTGAGCTCCAGAGTGAGGTTCTGAATGGCTCAAATGGGTTCTGTGTAGGTCCGAGACCAGCCATGGTACTGTGGTGAGGTTGGTTGTTACCGATGCTGACTCTGGTGGACGAAAGGTGAATGAGGATGTTGTCCAGGAAACATTCAAGGACATTTTGATGAAGGGACATTGAAATGGAAGCCCAGGGAAGCAAGCAGCGAGCTGCATCTACCAGGAAACTGCTCTGACTTTCGAGTTGGGAATTGTCACCATTGAATTTCTCAGGACAGGAGAATTGTAAGCTGCATAGAAATGAGGTGAGTTGGGGAGTTAATGAAACACGAGTGCTTGGAAATAAAGATAATTGGCCATTATCAACAAAAATCTGATCTCACTGATGAAACTTTAAGGGAAAAACAGAAACATTTTTCTTGAAGTCAAGAATTAGATTTTTTTATATTTCTTCATATTTTCCCACATTTTCACCACTCCCAACATTGCTCAAGGCATGATAAAATTCCACGCTGTATCTTTAAGAGAGTTGCTTGTCTGGGTGTTGCAGCCCTGTATTGTTCTGCTTCAATAAGTTGAATTATCTGTCACCAGTCTGTGTTACTTTCTGATTACAGAATTGACGATTGATATCATTACCAAGAGATGCTTGACTATTCAGATTGATGTAGCCCCTACAGATAACATTGATCCTTATTTATAACAAAATGAACCAGGTTCAACACATTTTGTTGCATGAGTGAGTCAGGCACCATTTAATCCTGTTGTCCTGACTACTGTTGCTTTCTACACACTTATTCGACAGATAATGCAAGTAACCAGTTGAATACCATTATACACCTACCCATGATCTTTCCATCATGAGGTTGTGCGTCACACCGATTAATGAGCAATAAGCATCAGTTTCTGTCAGTGTCCAGACTAGTCTGGGTTTTCTACAGATCTTTCATACTGCCCTCTTAACAGATGTGCTTCATTAGGACTGATACTGATCGATGTGCATAATTTGGGAAAATCTGCTATGTGGTAAATTGGTTTATCAGAGTTTAGGTCAGTGCTTTCCAGCGTAACAAAATTACACGTAGGTTCAGGTACCTAAAGCTGGTGGTCGCACTATTAAAGAAATCTTTGGTTTTAGCCTTATCTAAGATTGGTCTGGAACACGTAAATACTAACCATTTGTAGTTCCTGGTGCAGTATTCTCTACAGGGTGGGTGGGATGTAATTAAAGTCAGGATCAGTAGTCATTCTATATGGTTTAGAATCTAACAAATTTCTCTATCAGCAGCCAATCCAAAATCTCATGTTCATGGTAGATAATGTTTTAAAGGATTTTTTTTTGCAGTTGCGCACTTCAGAGATTAGTTTTTCCTTCATTTGTTGAAATAAATCAATAAAGGACTAAGTTGTTAGCACCTTTCCATTCCATGGAAAAACAGATAATGAATTATTTTTAGCAGATTACTAAAGTTCCATCTCTCTCCACACATCGACATACAATTCAATTCCATGCCATCTAATCTCACCCTTCCAAAAGTAAATTTTACCCAATGTTCAAATTGTTCAGTTGTCTTATGAAATAAGTAATCTTCATAAGATAACAAAGGAAGCATTATTTTGATTCAACTAAATGGATCATTCATGAAGCAGCTTCAAATTAAGAGTTGAAAAATGTAGCACTATTTCTAAATCATAAAAGATCCTCACAATAATATCAGAAATTTGAAGAACCATACAGCTAAACTATTAATAGCAATGAGATGAAAAAGCCAGTGACGCAACTTTTTGTGAAAGATCTTCCAGTAAATTTGAACAATTGTGCAACAAAATCAATATAAATATGTTAGGGCCATGATGATAAATCAATGCACAAGTTGTTTAGCCCATGTGGAAAAGACTGTTCAATAGCATACGAAAGAAACATTTTGCTGAAAGGTTGCTTTAAGCAACTGTAGCTGCTTTCACAGTTGCCTTCTCCAGTGTGGCCTGACCAATAAGATTAAGATGATATTTAGACAACTACATGGAAGGACACATAGCTCCCCTTCATATCTCTTCCACCAGAACCACATGCACTACAGCATCTGAGCAAGCTATTCCTCTGTTAGAGTGATTGCTGAAGTCACAAAGATAAGATTTACAAGGAAGATTAGAAGTCAAGGAGAAAATTTGAAATATAACCCTTTTTGGTAATACGATGGCTTACTGTTCATTTACAATATAAACCAACCACTCTGAGAATATGAGATAACAAGCGTGGGGCTGGATGAACACAGCAGGTCAAGCAGCATCATAGGAGCAGGAAAACTTGACGTTTCGGGCCTAGACCCTTCATCAGAAATGGGGGAGGGGAAGAGGGTTCTGAAATAAATAGGGAGAGAGGGGGAGGCGGATAGAGGATGGATAGAAGAGAGGATAGGTGGAGAGGAGGCAGACAAGTCGAAGAGGCGGGGATGGAGCCAGTAAAGGTGAGTGTAGGTAGAGGGGTAGGGAGGAGATAGGTCAGTCCAGGGAGGACGGACAGGTCAAGGGGGCGGGATGATGTTAGTAGATAGGAGATGGGGATGGGGCTTGAGGTGGGAGGAGGAGATAGGTGAGAGGAAAAACAGGTTAGGGAGGTGGAGATGAGCTGGGCTGGTTTTGGGATGCGGTTGGGGGAGGGGAGATTTTGAAGCTTGTGAAATCCACATTGATACCATTGGGCTGCAGGGTTCCCAGGCTGAATATGATTTGCTGTTCCTGCAGCCTTCGGGTGGCATCACTGTGGCATTGCAGGAGGCCCAGGATGGACATGTCGTCTGAGGAATGGGAGGGGGAGTTGAAATGGTTCACAACTGGGAGGTGCAGTTGTTTGTTGCGAACTGAGCGCAGGTGTTCTGCAAAGCGGTCCCCAAGCCTCCGCTTGGTTTCCCCGATGTAGAGGAAGCCACAACCGGTACAGTGGATGCAGTATACCACACTGGCAGATGTGCAGGTGAACCTCTGCCTGATGTGGAAAGTCTTCTTGGGGCCTGGGATTGGGGTGAGGGAGGAGGTGTGGGGGCAGGTGTAGCACTTCCTGCGGTTGCAGGGTAAAGTGCCGGGTGTGGTGGGGCTAGAGGGGAGTGTGGAGCGGACAAGGGAGTCGCGGAGGGAGTGGTCCCTCCGGAAGGCAGATAAGGGTGGGGAGGGAAAAATGTCTTTGGTGGTGGGGTCTGATTGCAGATGGCGGAAGTGTCGGAGGATGATGCGTTGGATCCGGAGGTTGGTGGGGTGGTACGTGAGGATGAGGGGGATTCTTTTTTGGTTATTATTGCGGGGACGGGGCGTGAGGGATGTGTTACGGGAAATGCGGGAGACACGGTCGAGGGCGTTCTCGACCACTGTTGGGGGGAAGTTGCGGTCCTTGAAGAATGAGGACATCTGAGATGTACGGGAGTGGAATGTCTCATCCTGGGAGCAGATGCAGCGGAGGCGAAGGAATTGGGAATAGGGGATGGCATTTTTGCAGGAAGGTGGGTGGGAGGAGGTGTATTCCAGGTAGCTGTGGGAGTCAGTGGGCTTGAAATGGACATCGGTTTCTCGGTGGTTACCCGAGATGGAGGCAGAGAGGTCCAGGAAGGAGAGAGAAGTGTTGGAGATGGTCCAGGTGAACTTCAGGTTGGGGTGGAAGGTGCTGGTGAAGTGGATGAAATGTTCGACCTCCTCGTGGGAGCATGAGGCGGTGCCGATACAGTCATCAATGTAACGGAGGAAGAGGTGGGGTTTAGCAGAACCGACAAGAAAATCGATAATTCTGCATAAGAAGTTCATTCTGCATTGAGGGTGGATGCATGAGAAGAAGAGGAGACTTTTTATTTTTATGTTAATGAGTAGTAGAAAAAAAAAGTTTAAACTTCTCTAATTGTTGGCTTTATTAACATTAATATATAATAATTTATACTTATAGAATTTCACACAGCCTTTATTAGAAATCCAGCTGGAACTGCAGAATGGCTGGTTCTTTTGCAGGCGAGAATAAGAGATTAGTAATTCATCATCATCCTTTGAGTTGTTCTTCTTATTTGTCTCTGTCAGGCCTCGTGAACGGTCTCCCTTTTCACTTTAGAATGGGTCCTGTTATTTCATTCTTGCTGCTCAAAATTAAGTTTAACTTTCTACGTTCTCTCTCCCATGACTGTAGACTGTATTACTTACTGTATTGTATATACTATGGTCTCCCATGGTTTCCTGTGGCCTCCTATCTGTGTTCTTAATATCACTTCTCAAATTTGGTTCTACATGCCTTTTTAAACAGTCTATTTAACTGTGCTTTCAACCAACCGCTGCTCTGTAGCAAGTAATTAATCCAGATTCCTAGCCAGATCTTTTAGTTTCCTTAAAACTGGTATTTTAGTTTCATACCCTGACTCAGAAGGTCCTCCTCAGTTTAAAGGTTCCCTCTGCACTCATGTTTTGCTCTGGGAGGTGGGTGCAGGATACAATTGATTTGCATGTCCCTAGAAGCCGATCATAGGTGGCTGCAGTTGTGGATAAGCGTCGGAGTGAATTGGTTAGAGGACCTCCATTAGTTCTCTAACATTCCATCTGAGTTGTTCTTAAAAACTGTTCGGCACTCTGAATCTGATTGCTCATGGGCCTTCATCCCCCTCTTTGCCTTTTCATGCCAACTCATATTCCACACCCATCCTCCATGCCCTGTCATGCCACCTCATCATTTGTCCCTGTTCCATTAGCACTCACCCAGTACCCACAATGGGCAGACCTCACGAAACATGTAGAAATGAAAGTACATTAAGCTTTCTGCAATGCAACATAGCTCTCATTAATGCACATTTAATATAGAAACTTGTTTCAATTTTGAAACCTGTTGCAAAAACAAAATAATCTCACCTTATTCATCTATCACAAACATTAAAATCAACTAGATAAATTTGTATTTTTCACACTGTGGTCTGAAGCCTTCTGAACTGAGTCTTGACTTCTTCAACAGCAATTTCAAATGGCCGTGCTGAGTTCAGGTCTCCTTCCTTTGTGGTTCATGCCTAGCCTCCTCCCCAGATAGCAAAAATATGATCTGTCAAAAACAGGGACGGGATCTTTCCACCTCTACTCAGTCGCTGTGTTTAAAGTGCTTCAGAGGCAGCCTGATTCTGTGGAAATGTGACCCTGTATATCTTGTTCTTAATATAAAAACAACCTGGAGATGCTGGGGATCATATTTTGTATCTTATTCTCTATTTCAGTCAGTGAGGAAATGTTGGAAGTAACATATGGATCCAATTCTATTTCCAAGTGTGGCTTTGAATTGTTCTCGACTGGCTTACAGATTCCCAATTGCAATGTGTGAATGAGGCAATATGTAGACATCCGTGCTCTTTCTGGGTGCTTAGACCAGAGTAACATCATGCCATAATCTTACTTTTGTTAAACAGGTGCTTTAAGTGCAAGTGCTCTATAAGAAAATTTATTGCTGTGTTTTCAAACCTTCTTTCCCCATTAGCTTTTCATGCAGCTGTAGTTCTGTTTTCCCAGACATGCAACAGAAGACTTAAATTTTCAGCTTATTGCCCAAAGGTATTATTGTAGGCTGCGTGCAACATTTTTAAATATTGAAAGGTTTTGTAAAAACCATTACTTTTTGTACCCAGTTATAGAATTACTTACATACACTTAGTTTCAATTCTTTGATTTTATCCACCATTCATTCAAGGTGATTTTACAGGTATGACTTCACATAATTTCCCATCTTCCTTAGAACGCTGCAAAATCAGTGAGGGACACTTATCCATATCGTACCCTCAAACCAGGCGGGACCCTCACACTAACAGACTTGCACTAATAATGCACTTCCTTTCTTGAATATAAAAATAATGTATTAATAATTAGTACATTCTTGGTAAAACAGCAATGTTATTGCACTTGACAATAATGTATCATAAGGAATATTTATGCTCTCTCACAAGTTTTCTGCATTAATTGAACTGACTTGCCATGTAATTGTTACAGATGAATGTAAAGATAGCTCTGAAAACCATTATTTGAAACAATTAAAATGTATAAAAGGGGAGGTGATTGTCCAGCAATAATATCACCAGGCTATCAGTCAAGGCAATCCAGGTCATCTTCCGGGAGTTCAGGGCTAAATCCTGCCATGGCAGATGACAAAATTCAAATTGGAATTAAGGGTCTAATGATGACCATGTAACCATTGCTAATCATTGGGGAAAAACCCAATTGCTTTAGCAAAGGAAATTGTCATCCTCGCTTATATGTGACTCCAGACCCGCAGTAATGTGGTTGACTCTTTACTACCCTGTAGGCAATTAGGGATGGGCAATAAATGCTGGCCACACCCTATGAATGAATAAAAAATGTTCTCACTTTATCCACAAGAAAATTAAGAGCAAAAAATTTTTCTTCCACAGGTATATCCAAAGCTTTGTGAGCATGGCCTTCTCTTAACAAGTTACAGAATGTTTCCTGTTGAAGCTATTAATTATTGCACACAGATTAGGTGCCACGTTTGGATGAGACAACTGCAATTTCATATACAGTATTTCAAATTTTATGAATTGTGCAATTTTATTTTTATCACCACCATCTAAAAAATGGTGAGAATATTTAACTACTCCATGCCTGGTAGCTTTGCTCAAGATCAAATGAGTTAATTTTTTACCCTGACTGCTCAATGGACGCAGTTCAATTTCAACAGAAATTGCTAGGGAAACTCAGCAGGTCTGGCAACATCCAAGGAGAGAAAACAGAGTTAATATTTCAAGTCCAGTGACCCTTCATCAGCACTTCTGAAGTTTCAGAGCTCTCCAGCATCTGTAGTTCTTTGTTTTATGTCACTGAGAGTTAGCAATTCTAATGCTGCAGGACTGATAATAAATGCACCTGTTCAAAACAAATGGCATTCTGAAAGCATTACATTGTTGTGATACAAATTGTTGGTCTCTAAATTTTTAAAAATAAGTTTGAATGGTAAAATGTATAATCAGCAGGAACAAAGTTGGAAACAGAGCTGCTTTATTTTAAATGCACCTTCACTCTTTTCTAGCCAACTAGGTACAGTTAAAATGCACCCCCCCACCCTCAATCATCAATCACACCATAAACATAACTCAATGATCAATATAGTGTTACTTGAGTTAATTCTCTGCTTCTAAAAGCAGCCCAAAACTTTTGTTCATGTCAGTGTTCGCACTGCAAAAAACATTCATGTTTAAAGTGAGGAACAGGAGTATCCCTGCTTGCCATTTTCCATTAAGATTTTTCTGATTGTCTGACAAGTGCTTTCAACATTAATATTTTCCAATGAGTCCCTTGAATAATCACAATGCTCTCTATTCATATTGAGATAGGAATATCATGGTAGCAATTATCTATGTTAGCTTTCTGCCCATTTGGTATTGAGTTCGCCATAAAGTAGGAACTTTTAAAATTGAAAATGTGTTTAGAATTCAGCAATTTTACTGCCAAGCATGATTACCGAAGCTAGTCAGTTGATTGTGAATCCTTCAAGCTTATATAAGGAGTAACATTTTTGACTATCTGTAAGAAAGATGTCACCATTATACTGTTGGCCACTTTTGACACCTGTCATAAAATTACAAGGTTGATGATGATGGTTAAATAATTAGACACAGTTCATCTCCCCAAAACGGACCTACAGAAACGAGGAGGTAGTTGTGGTGCTGATGGGCTAAAAATTGAAAATAGAATAGAATAGGCAATTGAATGTGCCTGAACTTAAAATGTGATGAGTTACTAGCACCGGGAATACTGAGGTAAGTAAGGGTAAAAGAGTAGAAATTGCAATGGAAATGCCTATAAATGTTTGACCTTCCTGAGATTTAGGAGTGGTGCCAGAGAACTAGAGAATTACAAATATTACCCTCTTGCTCTAAAAAGGGAGTAAGAAGAAGCGCAGCAACCACAAGCTAGTTAATCCATCACCAGTGATGTGAAAGCTTTTAGAGACAATAATGAAGGTAAGATAAACAGTCACAGAATCACAGAAGTGTTAAAGGTGCAAAGGTGTCCATTTGGCCTGTTGTGTCTGCATTGGCTTTTCAAATAAGTGTCATTACCTACTGTTAATCTCCGGGTTTTTTTATCCCCCATAACCATGCACGTTGTTCTTAATTGAAATAATCATCCAATACCGTCTTGAATATCTCAGTTGAATGTGCCTCCACCACATTTTCAGGCAGCGCACTTCGTACAAAATCTACTCACTGTGTGAATGTATTTTTCTGACCTTGAAAGGTATTTGCAAAAGAAACAAATACAATCTGTGCCCTCTCGTTCTTGTTACTTTTACAAATGGGAATAGTACGTCTCTATCTGTTCTATTCAGCTGTCTTCTGTTCATGGAGAACAGTTCCAACTTCTCCAATTTCTCCCCATGGCTGAAATTTCTCAGCTCTGGAATCATTGTTGTAAATTGCTTCTGCACTCTCTCCAATACATTAACATCCAGCCTATAATGTGGCACCCACAACTGTACAAAGTACCCAGCTGAGATCTAACAAGTATCTTCTACAAGTTCAACATCACCTCTTTGCTCTGTTTCTCCATGTCCCCATGAATAAAGCTAAGGATATTGCCTCTGCTGCTGCACCATGATTAGGATTGTACCCCTTATTTCACATTGTCTTTCAATGTTCTTCTGACCAAAATGCAACACCTCAAATGGACAAATGCAACACTTGTCTGCGTTGAACCCCATCTGCTATCTATCTGGCCGCTCCACCAACTTACACCTTTGGAGTTCTATGCTGCCCTCTCTGCAGCTTAAATTCTTCCATGTTTTGTGCTATTCGCAAACTTTGAAATTGCCCACTTGAACACCAAGATTTTGATCTTCAAAATAGATCCGGAAAAGCACGGTTCCCAATACTAATCCCTGGGGAACTCCATTGCAAATCTTCCTCCAGCCTGAAAAATATCTAATGACCACCACTCTCTGTCTGCTCTCCCTCAACCAATTTATTATCCAGGTTGCTACTCTCCGGCTTATTCCATGACATATAAATTTCCTCAAATGTCTGCTGTGTCTCACTGTATCAAATGCATTCAGGATGTCTATGCATGCCACATCAACAGCATTACCCTTACCTTTTCCATTACCAATCCGAAAAACTCCAGCAAGTTAAACATGATTTCTACTTTAGAAATCCACATTGATTCTTCGTAATCAACTCACCGTTTTCCATGTGACTACTAATTATATCCAGAATAATTATTTCTAAAAGTCTCTTGGATAATTGTTGAGTAATTAAGGAAAATCAACATGGATGTGCTATTGGCAATTATATTTAACTAATCAAATTGCTACTTAATGAGGTAACAGTGAGGGTTGATGAGTGTAATGCAATGGATGTGAAGTACATGCGCATCCAAAAGGTGTAAACAGCTTTGAAAGCAATGTTAAAAGTCCGTGGAATGAAAAGAACAGGAGCAGCATGAATACAAAGTTGGTTGATTGACAGAAAACAAAGAGGAGTGACGGAAGGCAGATAGTATAGTGATGATCAGTTGTTTTTCAGTCTGGAGTAGACACCCAATGAGTTTGTACAAGAACTGCTGCTTTTCATGAATTAGTTAATGACCTTGACTTGTGTGTACAGGGCACAATTTCCAATGTTCCAGATGACATAAAAAGTTGATGGTTTGTGAACAACAAGGAGGATGATGACAGAGTGCATAGACATTCTGGTGAAAAGAGTGGAAAAATGGAAGATAGAAATTAATACAGGGGCAGCATGGTGGCTCAGTGGTTAGCACTGCTGCCTTACAAAGCCAGGGACCCGGGTTTGATTCCAACCTCGGGCGACTGTCTATGTGGAGTTTGCACATTTTCCCTGTGTCTGAGTGGGTTTCCTCTGGGTGCTCTGGTTTCTTCCCACAGTCCAAAGATGTGCAGGCTATGTGGATTGACCATGATAAATTGCTCAGAGTATGCAGGGATGTGTAGATTTAGGTGGGTAATGGGGGGATGGGTCAGGGTGGGATGCACTGAGGTTCGGAGTGGACTTGTTGGGCTGAAGGACCTGTTTCCACACTGTAGGGGTTCAATGAATAACTCTGTGATGATACATTTAACAGGAAGAATGAGGAGATATTATGTAAAACTAAGGGTACGGTTTTGAAAGGGATTCAAGAGCAGAAAGGCCTAGGAGATGTATATCTATAAATTGTTGAAGTATCTCCCTTAAATCTTAATGACTAAATCACATAGAATATTCTAAAGATGTGCTCTGTCTGTTTTAATTATGACTTGTTCTGATTTTAGCTCTCTGTATTTGCCTGTGTAATTCAGAATTCCAAATCAAGTTTTACTAGGAGCTCCAGCTGAAAATGAGGGGCTCAGGTATCCAGGTACACAGTCATTAAAAGCCAACTTGGATATTCAAAATGTTATTGAAGATAATAAGAGACACAGAGGAAGGGCTGGAGATATAAAATGTTCTTGGGTGCTGTTGTCAAAGCAAACTGAAGTTTGTTCCCTGTTATATTTCTTCTATTGATTGCTACATTGCTTTCATTGAGCTTATTAAGCATCAAGTTTACAAGATTCTGGATTACTTTCAACTGCAAAGCTATGATACAAAAATAAGGTCTTGCAAAATGATATTTGAAGCTTAATCAGAGTGATCAATAGCTGCTGCAAAGGTAGGGTCTGATGTGCCATATTTTGAAGTCAAGGAAGTAATTAGAGACAACATAAGATCATTTCATTGCAAGGATATCCAATTATACTATAATGACCTAAATCTTTTTCCTGTTGGTAGAAACCTGGTGTGAATCACGATCAAAAGAGTTTCTCTGAGCTGCATGTCAATGGTGTCAATAACTGACAAATTGGCTTTTCGGCAGCAAATCCATAAAGCTAAAGTCTGAATATAGTAATATATTGAATCGAGGTTCCAAAGAACAAATATTAACTCTGTTCTGTTTACCACAGATACTGGCAGACCAGCTGATTTTTTTTCAGCTCTTTCTGCTGTATTTTGCTTTCAAGGAAGGTACAGGGATGCAGCTCTAATTTCAGGTCGTGTATAGATTGGTGAATTTGCAAGCGTTGGTGCTCCCATGTGCCTGCTGCTCTTGTCTGTCTGGCTGCTAGAAGTCACAAGTTTGGAAGATACAATTGAAGGAGCCTTAGTTAGTGGCCTCAGTATATCTAGAAGGTGGCTTACACTGTTGTCACATTGATTCGAAGAAGAACTAAGTGTAAAACCAATTGTGGTGATATTTGAGATTGTTGAACATGGTTTGGTTTAGGGGAAGCCTCTTGTAACCCCTGTGGGCTGACTGGAAGTCTTGATTAAGTATTACTATGCTTTCAATAGTTTAGGATGCCCACTGCTGTTCTAAGGTCCATTTTATGATGGATGTGAGGCTCATTGAATCCCTTTCTCACTCCCTCTTACTCTCTCTCTCTCTGTCAATTATCCTACTCAGAGAGAAAACCAGTCAACAAAAAGTAGTATTACCAGTAAATAAAAATACCTGTTGTACTGGAGCTCCATTCTAACGTATACAAGAGGAGTCTCTACATGCCAGTTGCATGTTTTACCTGTTTTTCTGAGCATTTAATATGTTAATTAATGATGCTGTGAAATAGGAGTGTCTCTCCAAAGAACTTAAGATATATACCATAGTACATTAAGTATTAGCATTCTTTTGTTCCTCTTATTATGTTATTGGTGGACTCATTTTGATATTCAATGTGCTTTATTCATCATTTTGAACAAAATGGTTATGCTGGTTGAACCCAGAAGGCAATTATAGAAGGGTTGCTGGTGAATACAGGAGGCATTTGTTGATTTGTATTATTACGTGGTTAATTTGATAAATGCTGATTTCCATCAATGTAATTCTTCTGGCTCACTTTAGAAGAGAAAAGGAATGCTTTGATCATTGAAGTTAAGCTTGTGGCATATGAAGAGTTGTTCTAAAGTGTTCCATTTCATGCTTTATAACTTGCATCACGCAAAACAGAGACTCTCTGCAGCTTATGTGCCAGATCCACATCAAAGTGTGAAATCGATTCTTCGTAAGAAAGGGAACTGGCTGCAATGATGGAGGGCTCCAGTCTATACCAATCTGTCGCTCAGTCTTCTGGAAGTGAAGGAGGCCTGACGCTTGGTAGGCTTCTTTGCCCAAAGCTCTTCAGATGAATATTTGGATTGAGTGTATTAAATCTGGAGCAGGATATGGGACCTGAGAATCTAGAACTGTGCAAGGTGCCCTGGTGTTGATCTTTTCATTCTGTTGAAGGCAGAGTCATGATGTATAGCTGATAAGGCACTTGTGTCATGGGACTACAGGTACTGAAAAGCAATCCTGGAGCCTGGGTTCACTTCTGAATGCTTTTATTATGCTCTTGGATTTCACTTCTTTACAAAAAACATGAATGAAATTAGCTAGTTAATAACTCCCCCTCTAAATTATTGATGGTTGATTACTAGATTATTATCGTAGAAGTGCTCCTCCAAAATGACACCTGAAAATTGACTCAGTATCAGGTATCAACAACGAGTACTTTTCAGGTCAGGTACAGAACAAATTTAATACACAATAAAGTTCCCTCAATTCTGCCCTTTTAAGCTGTCTAAATCCTAAACTAGGAAGGACTTCACATCACCCTGAATCCTCCATCAGTTTTAAATTTACTTCGCACAAAGAGTACCCTGAGCTATATCCGAGTGAGAGTGCCAAATTACATTTCATTCTGTACTTTACTTTTTATTTTCTTGGATCCATGCCTATTAGTCTTTAAATGCAAATTGCCAAACTCAGTCCGGGTATGGTCCTCATTGCTGGCAGAGAGTTGTTTTTTGCTAATAGACTGGCTAGCTCCCAGGTCTCCGAGGTGAATAGTGAGTCCAATGAGCCTTCTTGCTGGCACTGCTCTCGGTGGTTTTATGGAGAGGAAACAAATGTACACTGCAGTGGTGTGACCTTTCGCTCACCAACTGTGTCCGTCTGTGTTAAGGTACCAATTCTGTATGATCTGAAATGACCTTTTCACATTTTTTATAGAAGAAGGATATGATGTAACAGATGTTGAACAAAAGCACTGGCATAGTTCCGTGCAATTTTTATTTATTTATTTTATAAATATATAATACTTATTTATATGTATTATATATACAATAAATAAATAAGATTTGCATTTATTACTAAAGAAAGGCACATTTTGTTGAAGTTTTTTTTGTCTTGCACACATCAGGACATTTTGCAAGAATATAAATTCAAGGGGAAACAAATGTACATCCTATATGAGAGGACAGTGTTGATTAGTTGACAAATGGAGTCTGATTGAGAATGTTATTGCCATGGAAAATGAACAAATTATTAACAATTGACAGTTCATAGCCAGTCTAAACCAGGAAAGTTGAATAATTAGTCAGGGCATTGCCTTGGAAAATGAATTTTAAAAATGGCTTACCCATTTTCTGAGTTGAAATAAGTGTAGTGTGTGTACTTGTCAACAAAGAACAGGGCCTGTTAGTTTCTGTAACTTCCAGTACATGTAACCATACAGTAAATCATTGAATTCACTAAATTTATGACTCAGCAAATCCCATAGTTGACTTCAGAATTGATGACACCAAGTATGTCAAAATAGATGATGTTGTCATGTGATCATCACAAGGCTCAGAGCTTGGAAATATCTTTACGTTCCGTAAGAAATCTCCCTCCCCTTGTTTCAGTATGATATATTGATGATGTGTTTGCTGTATTTGCACCTGCAGCTGCGAGCAAGAGTTTTCTTACATGTCTAAACAGGCTCCGTGCTGTTCTCAGATTCACCTTTTGAAATGGAACAGTTAAATGAGCTTTTGTCCTTTGATGGTCTGGTTGAGGAATCAGCCAGGCGTTCTTAACTGTTGTCGACCACAAACCTACATTCACTGGTTAATGTTGGGATTCATACACTTCCACACAATAACCTAACCATATTGGAAACCTCAAACTGTGCCTGAGCCATTTCACTGTGTAAACTTAATGCTGAAATAGGGCACAACAAAGCCATCCTGCAGGATAAAGGTGAATCTGGTCAGATCATTTCTCAATATATATCATACATGTTTCTGGAAGGCCCTAAGGCGTCTTGGTTTTGAAGTGTCCAATAAGGTATCTCAAATATTTGAGCAATAGAGCAACACCCTGCTATTATTAATTTGCAACTTGAGTGGTATTTGCCAGTAACAGAATGTTGTTATCCAACCAAAAATATATTCTGCTTATCATAGAAATGAATAGTGTGGTACATGATGTTCAGTACTGATGTGATGTAGGCTGCATATCCCAAAAATTGCAGTTTTGTATCAAACAGCATGTTCCTTCAGCGGTTCACAATTAGAAGCTACTGATTGTACCCAACTGGCTTGTGCTTTCAAAATCTGCAACACAATGTCTAACATTTGGTGTGATTCTGCAATTGGACAGTATTTGCTCAATAATCCTAAATTTGCAAGGAATTATGGTGACAGCTTCTTTAGGATTGTCAGCGGGCATGCAGTATGGTGCACTTATATGTATTGGAAGCTGCATATACTGATAAACAAGGCCCTGGTCGTTTCTGACAGCAATAATATGTACATGCACTGTGCCTATTTCAACTCAACAAAATAGTAAAACAACATTCTGCCCTGACCAATCGGATCCAACCAGCCTGGTCTAAAATTGAACAAAGACTGGCTGTTAACTGTCAATTAGCATTAATGGGTGCATTTCCCATGGCAATTTCTCAAGCAATCAGTCAAATTGTCAACCGATCAGTACTCTGCTCATACAGTATAAATTTTAGTTTTCCTCTTGCATTTGCATTGCAAATGTCCTGATGAGTGCAGGGTGAAAGGTTTTGATAAAATGTGTTTTATTCAGCGCCCAAGTTCTGTACAACCTAATGTCTATTTATATAATGCCAAAAGGCCAAAACAACTCTTATTAATTGTTGTGATCTTACAAGTATCAAGATAAAGTGTCAAGGCAAATGTCCTCCTAAAATCTACTGCATTTTAATTATTTCAATTAATCCAGCAGAAGGCAACCTAGAGGGGGAGGCATCACTTTGGTGCATATATTAGATCCTGGAAGCAGTCACCGACACTGAAGAGCGGACTGTCGAAGGTCTGGTCTCAAGGAGTGAGTAGTAAGGCTTTAGTTTGAGATGCTTTGGTGAGCAATGGCTCAGCAACCAGTCCGGGTCAGGTCAGGTCAGGTCAGGTCAGGTCAGGTCCTTTTAACTTTCCTCTTTAGTCTTAGTGATGTTTTGATGGCAGTTAGGGTAGTGGCATGCTCCTCTTGCAGAATGTGGGGAGACCTTCATTGTCCTTGAAGACTACACCTGTGGGAAGTGCACCTAGCTGCAGCTCCTGGGAGACTGTGTTAGGGAGCTGGATGCACTTGGGATCATCTGAGATGTTGAGTATATCATAGATAAGAGTTTTAGTGAGGTGGTCACATCTAAGGTTCAGGCAGAGAGTAGCTGTGTGACCACCAGGGAATGTAAAAGGAGTAGACAGAGAGTGCAGTAATCCTCTGTGGCCATTCCCCTCGAAAACAAGTATACCGTTTTGGATACTGTTGGGGTGGGATGACCGTTCCGTGGAAAGCAGCAGTAGCCAGGTCAGTGGTACTATGACTGGCTCTGGGGCACAGCGGAAAGGGTAAAGGTAACAGGACCTCAGTGAAAGGAGACTTGATAGTTAGGGGGACAGACACAGGATTCTGTGGCTGCAAACGGGAATACAGCCAGGTCTGTTGCCTCACAGGTGCCAGGGTCCAGGACGTCTCAGAGCAGCTGCAGAACATTCTCAAGGGGGAGGGTGAGCAGCCAGAAGCCATTGTGCACATTGGCACAAATGACATAGGTAGAAATAGGGATGAGGTCCTGCGGAGTGATTATAGAGAGCTAGGAAAAATGTTATAAACCAGGACGTCAATAGTAGTAATCTCTGGATTACTTCCAGTGCCATGTGCTAGTGCGGGTAAGAACAGGAAGAAATGGCAGATGAATGTGTGGCTAAAGAACTGGTGCAGGGAACAGAGATTCAGTTCTTGGATCATTGGGATCTTTTCTAGGGCAGAGGTGACCTGTTTGAAAGGGATGGGTTGCACCTGAACTGGAGGGGGACCAATATCCTGGTGGGCAGATTTGCTAGTGCTGCAAGGCGGGGTTTAAACTAGATTGGTGGAGGTGGGGGGCGCGGGTGGGTGGGATCCTCAACTGCAGGGAGGCAAGTGCGAGGCTGGAAGGGGATACTGTAATCAGAAATAGCAAGTTGAAGAGACAGGTCAGGCTGGTACATGACAGGGAATGAGGAATGCCTGTTGGATTAAATTTCATCTGTTTCAATGCAAGAGGGCTGAAAGGTAAGGCTGATGAACTCAGGGTGTGGATAGGTACGTGGGACTGGGATATTATAGCCATTACAAAAACATGGCTAAGGGAGGGACAGGGCTGGCAACTTAATGTGCCATGCTACAGGTGCTTAGATGGGCCAGAGGTGGAGGAAAGAGGGGAGGGGGAGTTGCATTTTTGATTAAGGAGAGTTTCACAGCAGCAGTCAGGGATGAAATAACTGAGGGATCATCCAGTGAGGCTTTGTGGATGGATTTAAGAAATAAGAAGGGAATGGTGACATTACTGAGTTTGTACTATGGGCCCCCAAATTGTCAATGGGAATGAGAGGAGCAAATATGCAGGCAGAAGGAGGTAGTAAGAACTGCAGATTTGTAAGTCAGAGTTGATACAGTGTGTAGCTGAAGGAACACAGCATCAGAGGGGCAGGAAAGTTGACATTTAGGGTCGGGAGCTTCATCAGTGTCCTGATGAAGGGTCCCTACCCAAAATGTCAACTTTCCTGCTCCTCTTGTGCTGCCTGATCCGCTGTGTTCCTCCAGCTCCACACTGTATCAAATATGCATGGAGACTGGGGAGACTTGCAGGAGCAATAAGGTTATCATAGTGGGGGATTTTAATTTTCCTAACATAGACTGGAACAGCCATAGTGTTAAAGGTTTAGATAGGGTGGAATTTGTTAAGTGCATTCAGGAAAGTTTTCTCAAGCAGTATACAGAGGGTCCTACTCGGGAGGGGGCAAAATTTGACCTACTGTTGGGAAATAGGGCGGGAGAGGTGACTGAGGTGACAGAGGGGGAGCACTTTGGGACCAGTGACCATAGTTCTATTAATTTTAAAATAGTTTTGGAGAGGGACAAAACTGGTCCACAGGTTCAAGTTCTAAATTGTGGCAAGGCGAATTGTGATGGAATTAGACAGGAGCTTGCAGTGGTTGATTGGAGTAGTTTGTTTGCAGGCAAAGGGACCTCAGGCATGTGGGAGGCCTTTAAAAGTGTGATAGCTGGAGCTCAAGGTCTATATGTTCCTGTGAGGATGAAGGGCAGGAGCAGAGAACCCTGGATGTCAAGAGATATTGAAGCTTTTACCAGAAAAAAGAAAGAGGCGTGGCTCAGGTACAGGCAGCTGGGATCAGGGGAATCCCTGGAGGTATATAGGGAATACAGGAGTTTACTGATGGAGGAAATCAGGAAGGTGAAGAGGGGGCTGAGGTAGCTTTGGCTGAGAAGATTAGGGTGAATCCAAAGAGATTCTTTAAGTATATTAAAGGAAAAAGAATAACCAGAGAGAGAACAGGACCCCTCATGGACCAAAGTGGACATGTATATGTGGAACTGCAGGAGATGGGAAAGGTCCTCAATGAACATTTCTCCTCTCTATTTATTGTGGAGAAAGATATGAAGACTTGGGGAAATTAGTGGTGCTGTCTTGGGGACAGTCCATATAACAGTGGAGGAGGCGTTGGATATATTAGAAAGTATAAAGGTGGATAAATCTATTGGTGTTCACCAGATATATCTGAGAACCCTGCAAGAGGCTAGAGAAGAAATTGCCGGGGCCCTGGCTGATATATTTGCATCATCGTTAGCCACAGGTGAGGTCCTGGAAGGCTGGAAGGTAGCGAATGTTGTGCGCTTACTCAAGAAGGGCTGCAAAGAAAAACCTGGAACTATAGGCCAGTAAGCTTAACATCTGTGTAAGTTACTGGTAAGTTACTTGAGAAGATTCTGTAGGATAAGATACAGGCATTTGGAAAGATAGGGTTTGATTAGGAGTAGTTAGTATGGCTTTGTGCATGGGTCCAGGAAAGTTGATGAGGGCAGGGTGGTAGTTTATATGGATTGCAGTGAGGCCTTTGGTAAGATTCCACGGAGTAGGCTGCTCCGAAAGGTTAGGTTGCATGGAATCCAGGGAGAGTTGGCAAATTGGATACACAATTGGCTTGATGGTAGAAAGCAGAGAGTAATAGTGGAAGGATGCTTGTCAGGCAGGAACCCTTGACTAGCGGTGTGCCTCAGGGGCAAGTGCTTGGCCCATTGGTGTTTGTTATCTATATTGATGATTTGGATGAGAATGCACAAAGGCATGATTAGTAAGTTTGCAGATGACTATAAAATAGGTGATATCATGGACAGTGAGGAAGGTTATCAGAAATGCAGCAGGATCTTGATCAGTTGGGGAAGTGGGCTAAGAAATGGCAAATGGAGTTTAATATAAATAAGTGTGAGGTGTTGCAACTTGGAAAGTCAAATCAAAGTTGGAGCTTCATGGTGAATGGTAGGGCATTAAGGAGTGTAATCCTTGAGAGGAAAGAATAAATGGGAACCCAAGGGGCAACTTTTTTTACACAGAGAGTGGTGCACATATAGAATGAGCTGCCAGCGAAAGTGGTTGATGCAGGTATATTAATGACATTTAAAAGACTTCCAGACAAATACACGGATAGGAAAGATTTCGCAGATATGGGCCAAGTGCAAGGAAATAGTGTTAGCGTGGATGGACATTTTGGTTGGCATGGACCAGTTTGGTTTGAAGGGCCTGTTTCTGTGCTATAGGTCTCTATGTCTCTCTAATTGAAGCTCTGTTGGTAGCAGTTTTATCTTGGAGTCAGAAGATTATAAGAACAAACACTGGTCAGGAGCATGAATACATAATTTACACTGGCACTTATTGTACTAAGAGAATGCTGCACTGACAGATGTCTCGACTTTGGGGATGAGACAGTAAACATCTGAAGTGTATTGAAAACTGAATTGTGCACTTGGTCCTGAAGAAGGGTAATACCTGCAGCATTGACTTCTCCTTTTCTCTACATGCTGCTTGGCCTGCTGTGTTCTTCCAGCCTCCTGTCTATCTACCTTGGCTTCCAGCATCTGCAGTTCTTTTGTCTCTCTGCACTTGGTCCTGTTGAGGCTGCCGTATACATACATACCAGCAGAGGGAGTCTAGTAGGAGATGAAATGAAAAGAGTCCTTGTTTAGGAAAATGTGAGGCAGATCTGTATCTTAGAGTATGTGGCTGAATTTTACTGTTCTTTCCCAAGAACTGGATACTATCTACCCTTCCATGTGAGCAAAATATATATCCCAAGCCACTATTTCAAAGAACAGAAAGGGAGATATCCCCACGGTATTTGTCAATTATTATCCCAAATCAATAAACTAGAAAGGGATAACAAGCATGGGGCTGGATGAACACAGCAGGTCAAGCAGCATCATAGGAGCAGGAAAACTTGACGTCTCGGGCCTAAACCCTTCTTATCTCGGATTCTCCAGCATCTGCAGTACCTTTTATCTCTGAACTAAAAAGGGATCATTTGATTGTTATCACATTGCTGTTTGTGTGGTTTTGCTCTGTGCAAATTGGGTGTCATGTTTCCTTCATTATAACAGTAATAGTTCAAACAGTACCTCATTGACTGTAAAGTGCTTTGGAATGCTTTGTGTGAAAATGCTAATAAATGCAAATCTTTCTTTCTTGAAGAGCTCCAGTACCATGATTGCTTGTGTTGGCCCATTTTCAAACAAATCTGGCATTGATTTCCCACCAGGCATAAAATCAGTTTACATTCCATTTGAGTTCCTTTCCACATGCACTTAGAATCAATCCCAGTCAATGAAAACATAAAATATGAGACCTGAAGTAGGTTGTTCAGCCCATCTAGTCTGTTCTACTATTCAATGAGATCAAGGCTGATCTGACAATCTTCAATTCCACTTTCCTGCCATTATCCCCACAACCCTCGATTCCCTTAGTGTTAATCCCAGCCTTGAATAAACAAAATGACCAGCCTCTATGGTGAAGAATTCCACACAATCATTATCCTGTGAGAAGAAATCCCTTCTTATTTTCAAATGTGTGACTGCTTACTATGAGATTCTGCCCTCTCGCCCAAGAATTTTCTACAAAAGGAAACAACTTCTGTAAATCTACGCTGTTAAGTCCTCTAAGAATCTTCTATGTTTCATTAAGGTTATGTCTCATTCTTCTAAACCCCAATAAGTACAGGTTCAACCTACTCAACTTCTCCTCCATACCTTCTCTGGACTGCCTCCAATGCTAGTATGTCTCTCCTCAGATAAGGGACTCAAAACTGTTCACAGTACTGCAGTTGTGGTCTGAATATTGCTTTGTATAGTTTTCACAAAACATGCCCATTTCCGTACTCCATTCCCTGTTAATGAAAGCTAAAATTCTATTGGTTTTCCCTATTATTCACTGAACCTGGATGCTAGCATTATATGATACATGCGCAAGGACTCCCAAATCCCTCTATTCTGTACTTTTCTACAGTCTTTCTACTTTTAAGTAATATTCACCACCTCTACTCTTCCTGAGCTAAGCTATTAGTATGTCCACATTCCTCATCCAAGTCATTGATACATATTGTCAATCATTTTGGCCTAAGAACTAATCTCTGTGGCATAGGTTGCCATCCTGAAAATGGCTTCCTTATCCCAACTCTCTATCTTCTATTCATTAACCAATTTTCTATCCATGCAAATGTACTATCTCCACCAGTTTGGGCTCTTATCATATTAAGTTGCATAACATACGATATCTTATCAACACCTTCTGAAAATCCAAAAATATTTCGTTCAATGCTTCCCCTTTATCTATCCTGCTTCTTACCTTCTCATAGAACTCTGATAAATCTTTGAGACATGATTTCCCCCTTCATGAAGAGATGCTGACTCTGCTTGATCATATGATGTATTTCTGAATGCTCTGCTATCACATCCATTCTAATAAACTCAAACATCTTTCTGATAAAAGAAATTAAGCTAATTGGCCTATAGTTACTTGGATTTTTTGTCTTCTTACCTTTTTTAAATAAAGATGTTATGTTGGCAGTTTTCCCATTCTCTAGAACTCTTCCAGAATCGAAGGCTTAATCAAAATGAGATTCTGTTTTGTTTATGAAAGGTAAACAGTGAGGATAAAAGTTAATAACCCATCCCACACAGCAGGAAAGCCAAAGTTTCATGCTTGACTTCTGGGATGACAGCCAGCAATATTTACAGATTCAAGACCATGGGAGATGTGCTGACTGGAGCCAAAAGGAATGGTTTTACTATAGCTGACTCATACCATTCTGTTTCATCCTCGTCGTCATTTTGGGTAAGTGAAGTCATAGTGAATCAATGAAGGACACAAATGTAAAGCTCTGGATTGGACAGTGGGGCTGATATATGTATCTTGTTATCTCCATGTTTTCTGGTCAGGAGAGAGATATAAGAAATCACAATTTCAGTCACCATACAATGTCGTAATCTTAACCAATGCAGTCTCAGATTTGTGGACATTGTCCAAGCCAGTCTGCGGCATTTTGAACAAGAGTTGAGAGAGAGGAATGTTGTTTTTGACACTGAGGCACTGCAGGTTATGAAGGGAAAGGGAAGAAATGGAGGTAGGACTATGTTTAGGGAAGTGCAGAGATTAATGCTGCTTTTATTTTCAGAGGATAGCAGTCCTGAAGGTGTACCAGTGAATAGAAATAAAATAACATTATCTTTATGTTATGCAACTAAATGTGATAAAAGCCCATACTGGTGGAGATAGTACGTTTGCATGGATAGAAGATTGGTTGATGAATGGAAGACAGAGAGTTGGGATAAGGGGGCCATTTTCAGGATGGCATCCTATGCCACAGGGATCAGTGCTTAGGCCAAAATGATTGATAATATGACATTGACACACAGCTTGTTGAGGAAGTGATGTTGGAATACCAGAAACGGGGACAGAAAGGGTCAAGAAAATTTAGTCATACTTTTATAAGCATATATCATAGCTTAGAAAGAGATAAAAATTGGACACTGCACAAAAAAGACATTAGATGTTGGAAAAATGAACTGCAAGCTAAGCACAGCTTGAAATGGAACATGAAACAATGGAATGTGAATAAATAAACTTAGCAGAAAAGCTAAGCTACAATGAGGTGCTGAAATTGTTGAAGTCAGCATTCAGAAAATTGGAAGTATTCAGGAAGAAGATATAATACTTCAGCTGAATTCCTTTGGCATTCTGGCGAGAAGCCCACAGATTACTCATCTGGAAATGATGAGTCTGCAATTCCTTAGCTGATTTCAATTTATGTGAATGGATGAAAAATTGGACCAGTGATTTCCTGAGCAGTGATCCCCATGAGAATGAAACCTTGCTGAGAGTGACTGATCAGGGTAACTGGTCTTTCTGATCCTGAGATTCAGAATAGCCAGAAATGGTTTGAACTGACTGTGGAAAGCTCAGCGCAAGAGTAAGAGGGAAGAGAGTTGAAGTGAAATAGTGAAACCAGAAAATAGATGTTCAACAAAGTGATGCCCAAGTTGTTTTGATTTCTCCAAAAGAACAGAGATCAAAATGTAAACAACAAACAAACTATACCAGATGAGATGAAATGCATCTGGTTAACATAAAAATAATAGTCGGGGTCCAGGACAATACTTTGCAAAGAAAGGCATTGGCGGATGTTGGATGTAATACTGGTAACTGAAATCGAGATGATCAAACAAATTTGTAAAAATTGTGTATAAAATCAATACTTATGAGGATGTTGAAAAGGATAATCACCACTAAATTAACTTTGAATCCCTATTCTTTGACTGATTTTTGATTTTAGAGATCAAAACCATTTCTGAAATTCGTCTGATTTGCATTTGATCCAGTAGAAGGGAAACGTCGGTCATGTTTAGGGGTCATTTTGCCTTTTGTCGATCTATTCTGTGTTGTTGATAATATATGGGTAAAAATGTAGAATTTTGTTGGTTCAATGTCTCCAACTATTTGCTCACTAAGTTGCATGCTGTCATGCTTGAAATGGACTCTTGATATTACCATGTCAATTTTGAGCTTGAGAGAGTTCATTTGTCTTTACTCACAGAATGTACCTGATTCCTTAGACGCTGAAATGGAGACCGCTGTAACAGGCATGATTTTTATTTTTAGTATCTCATCCTGCATAAAAACAATGAGACTTCCTGGATGCTTACATTTTGTCAGCTCGGTAAATTTAAGATGGGATATTTCTTGCAATTTAGCTAAACCGGACATAAGTCCTGTTTCCCTCTGTACCAGTCATCTCATTATCAGTCTTCGTCGTTATTACAGAAATCATTTGGCAAACTTTTGTTGTAATGAATTATCTGTGACTTTAATGAGCTTAGACAGGCTGACATTTCAGTTGCTGATGACGTTTCATTTGTTCTGAATGATGATTTGAATGGGGTGATAAAGAACAATGCTTTTTTGGTGTAAGATGCAAACAAATTAAGGTGAACTTAATTGTTTCTTATGTATACACATTAGTTGACATCAATATATTTGTGAAAATAAATGTTGCCTGGTTTAAGGAAAGATATTCCACAGTGGCCAATTATGAGTTTACATGAGAAAGTAGTTGGTAATTCATCCCCTGGAGGCTAATGATCAAATATCTTTAGTGTTGGAAGAGAAAGCTAAGCAAATGTATGTGTGGAAGTGTTGTTTCTGCATGTTGATAGATTCAAATGCAGAGCTGTCCCAGGAACTTGTATGGAAGTTTAAACTCTTAGCCAACTATCTTTCGCGTAACTAATCAAAGACATAATGATAGCACATTTTACCAGAATAAAAAAAAGTTAAAATCTCTAGTATGAATTGAAGTGCATAAATATCTGTTATATTTTTAGCAACTCCATGATTTTAATGAATCTGAATCATCCAGTCCGTTCATTAATGAATGTTTCTGGCTGCCCCTGGCATTAATATGCAAACATCAGTAATGTTCAGGAAACCACATGCTGAGGGCTGCTTGGTACTATTCTGTAAACCTTTTGGAACGCATAAGGATAGTTGAAAACATTGAGAACTTAATTTGGAAGTGAAGGGGTGTCGACAGATAAATCTTATACCCAGGTCATTGCATGTGGCTTTTCTTAAATGATTGTACCTGCGATAACTGGATTAGGCCTCTCTCCTTTAAATGTCTTTAGTTCTGAAAACAGACGAGAGTAAAAGGCATTGGTGTCTTTTCGGGGTCTATAGACAGGCAACATTTCCAATAATTACTTCAATATCTGATGGCAATCTCAGTTAAAATAAAGGCAATTACTCATATTCTGTGTAGTCTATACAGTAATACCGAATATTTTCAATCTGGAGTTGTCAAAAAGACTTGCTATTGATAATGCATTGTTTTGGAAACTCAAAATTCAGAGTAGATTAGAAGAGGAAACATTGGTTAGAATTTTCTCCTCCCTGCTGTAAAATCAGCAGTGACAAAAAATGGTTGGAAAAGAAGAGAATTAAAAAATTATAATCTCAATTAGGAGGAATAATTTTGGAGTTTGTCACTTCAGATTTAAACTGAGAGTTCAGAATGTCTCAATTAAGTAGCTACCATCTGATTTCAATACATTTGAATCTCATTAATACCCCAAAACGCCTCATTTATACACCACTTCCAATTCTCCTCCTCCTTCGAGAAACTGGACAGTGTAGATTTGTAATGTCTAAGCAGGAGTGGCTAAAGCTCAAAGATTGATTGTCCTAGCCATCATCTAAAGGTGTCTTCAGCACAGTGTTCCTGTATGCTCCATGGTCACCATACTCCTCCATCCTTCATCTGTGTAAGTTAACTTTGGCAAACTACCAGCCTCACCACACCATTATGCCTGATCTTGGGCTAACTCATGCACTACTTCCACCCTTTGAAGCTCAGGGACATCTATGACTCACAAACTTCTATCAGGTCCCTTTTCCTGCTGAGACTCTCATGCAGTTCACACATCCAGACAGAATGCATCTTGCAGTACCTATCGTGCTTTCTTCATGCTCACTCACTTTGTTGTTACTTGGAGGCTGCTAGCGTCTATGTAGTTCACATTACTTTCTTGGTGCTGAGGGTCTTTGATGTCTAGTCACACACCCTCAGCCTCTGTGACTGCCATTGCTTCTTAGCAAAGAGAGGATGGAACTTATCACAGTGGGAAAACTGAATAGTCAGGGGTTGGAGATGTCACTGTGTGGCATGTGGCCTCTCTACAGCATAAAAAAATGAACAAGGAACAAGAAGAGGCCACTGAACCATTTGAGCCTACTCCACCATTCAGTAACATCGTGGCTGATGTGATTTCAGCCTCCACATTCCTGCATATCCCCAATAATCAGTCATCTCCTGGCCAAAAGAATCTATCTACCTCTGCCTTACAAATATTTAAAGATTCTGCACCCGCTTCCTTTTGGGGAAGGGAATTCCAAAGATTGCAACATGCATTAACAGCACATGTGGCAGACACACTGCATGTGCTTCAAGCAAATTTCGAGATCAGAAAGTCCTTAGTGCACTGAAGAGAAACTACAGTCCATCAGAAGGTACTGCCACAGTCAGCCAAAGAATTCATCCAATTCCAGGCCTGGGGATTAGCCATCATCAATAAAGTGTTTGGTCCTACCAAAGTTCAACGCTACATGTTCTTAATGTCTGGGATTGGGCCTCAATAAATCCTGCAGATCAAATATAACAAACAGGGGTCAGTTGAGGTGCTTTAGAGATATCAGGCTTGTCACTGGACCTGGATTATCAGATCAGACATGATCTCATCGAATGCAGATCAGATTTGATGGGCTGAATGGCCTATTTCTGCTTTCTATGTCTTATGGTCTTATGCTTAATCGGGGTTATCCTGCCATGTCGACCTGAGAATGGGCTACGGTCACTTCTAGGGGCTTTGCTCAATATTGGTCAGGGGTATTATCAGGGGGCAGTCCTTGCATTCTTAGGAACGTGGGCAACTCAAATCTGGGAGTGAGGTTCATTGCACTAAGTTGTTAAGGGAATGGTGACAGTTGGCAATTGTAGAGAGAAGGATGGGACCAAATTGACAATAGGAGGGCACTGGGAAGTCCGGGAGCAGGGGGGCTGGGAGGCATTGGGGGATTTCTCACAGGCCTCAGTAACTCTGGCCTCTATGTGGAGAGGGTGCAGGGCTAACAAGGACATGGAAATTTCCAAAGACATGGGCTCTGGGCTTTAAGAGGAATATTAATTGTACTGTGAAGGAGTTCAGTGGGAATGGGCGAAAACCAAATGGTCATGGGTCCACAGGACAACAATACAAATGGAAACATGAAGGGTGGGAAAATCTTGTGTCACAGGTTGAGTCTGCCACTTCCTGATAAGAACAGAAAGTTGGAATCTTGCCATGTTGGATCAAAAGGCAACTGCACAAAATGGCTGACACTGATGCAAAGTGGGCAGAGTAAATTTCTGGGATTGGAGGAGCTGCTGGGGACGATTACAATATCATGCTGCCAATGATTCAGCAATGCCGCCTACCTAGCTTCAAATTACACTGCGTCGGCAGAACATTCATTGTTCAAGAATGTAGATTCCAAATCTTGACGTCAAACTATCAGGGCCATCATATTGTGCACAATGATTTCCTCCTTGTCATGTCGACGAACGAACTTTAATCAGCCTGAAGCACTTGAAAGTGGAACATGAAGTTTCGATTTCCCAGACACCTTTCATATTTAGCACTTCACACCTGCCAGATTCTCACACAAAGGTAAGTATGCAAGGGCGTATTCTGTGCTGTAGAAGGGAACCTCTTTTTTGGTGGAAGTATGTGGTTTCGGCAGGGATTGAGGGTTTGTTTAATGGTAGCTTACTGACAGAATTCCAATCCCAATGCAACATTAAAATCTTGGATAAGCAATGTACGGTTGGATAAAGTTACACACGTCCATTTTGGAGACATGATTGTGGCCTCCTTGGGAAGCCTCCGTGCTACACTGTTTGAGAGCATAACACGAGGCTTCATTCTGATGAATGTATAGCTGAAGATTTCCTTCAATAAATTTGTGTCATCTTTTCTGAAATCCTCCGTAGATTAATTGTTTACACATCTCATCTGGAGATCTCCGTGGATGCTATCCTGAATGTCACAGTTCATGGGTCCCTGATGTCTAAGGCTATCTGCTGTCGAGGAGATGACTTGTGAATGCTGGGCAGTGACAACAATTTTCAGACTTGAAATGTCAGACAATGCTGCTCAAATCACAGATGGGTACAACTTAATCAGGTCTGATAGTGTCAATTATAATATAGGAGATGTTTTAACAATGCAAATGAAGGTATATTTACAGAAGACAAGTTTTATGTACAATGCTGTATCACCTGTGTCTTGATAAGTCTTCTTCTTCCTCTGTCTGACATGTCCTAACATTGGAGACGGAATGCAGGGAACCTGCTCTGCCGCTGACCCTGTTGTCCTGGTAGACTTGGATGGTTGTCCCTGGGTGATTTTGGACCAACAGAATCCTGGCCTGTTGAGGGTGTCCTACCCAGTTTCAGACTTCACTACCTTGGCTTCAGCTTTTGTAGGCTTTGTGATCACAGACAGCAGGGATATGGAAGGGAGGGGCACTCTGGAGTGTCCTAAAAAAGATGATTCTGGGCGTCCTGTTGTGGCTCCTTCTCCTTTTATAGGTACCAACTGGAACTGCCCTATGTGCCTGAGACGAAGGAGCACCTGGAGTAAACATTGAGGTCCCCCACTCATATCGACATGAAGAATCATATGACCATGATAGATAGGAACATTCTGCTGCTTAAGACTCCTCCACTATTCAATAAGATCATGGCTAATCCAACATTCCTCACATCCACTTTCCTGCAACACTTCACAGTTTCTTGATCTGCAGATCTACTTCAAGGTGTTCTAAAGACTACAACCATCCAAGAGAAGAAATTCCTCCTCATCTCAGTCTTAAATTGGCAGTCCTTAATGCTGAGTCTATGCTCTATGATCCTAGACTCTCCCATGAGGGGAAACAGCCTGTCAGCATTTACCCTGTCAAACCCCTTAAGAATCCAACACGTTTCAATGAGATCACCTCTCATTCTTCTAAACCCCAGTGAGTAGATTCCCAACCTGTTCAGCCTTTGCTCATAAGACAATCCTTCCATACCATGACTCATCTGATGCTGAGCACCTATGGCTAGAGCAATGGAGTGCAGGTTGATGTGCATGTATGGCAGACATTGAATGAATTTTCTGCCAACCACACCTGTTTTATGTTTGAAATTATTGAAATGGTTGGGTGTGCTAAGGGCAGTGTGTCTCCTCTGCCCGTTTGATGAGATCAGCAGGGAGTCAATCTTAGTGAATGGACCTTGTTTAAATGAATGATTTCTTTTTCCATTCATTTTGTGGGATGTGGGCGTTGCTGGGTGGCTGGTATTTCTTGCCCATCCCTAGATGCCCTTGAGAAGGTGGTGGTGAGCTGCCTTTTTGAACCGTTGCATTCTTCCTGTTGTGGGTTGACCCACAGTGCTAATAGGGAGTCAGGATGGTGAGTGATTTGGAGGGGGTAGTGTTCCCATAGATCTGCTGCCCTTGTCCTTCCAGATGGAAGTGGTTGTGGGTTTGGAAGGTACAGGTTGTGAATGGTAATTATATTACTCGTAGGCAGGTCACAGTTTGGGAAGCGGGGAAATCTGGTGGCTTGCTGCTTCTCCAAGCCAGCTGGTATTGCTTAAGAAGGGAAGTATAGGGTGGAACCATATAGGGGTCTGAGCGATGTGGCTAAGGTGAGATATGTGCCAGAATAGGACAAAGAAGTCTGTCAAGGCCGATCTCAATATCAGGAACATCTTGTTCCTTTCTTTTTGTGGTGTGGAGGTGCTGGAGTTGGACTGGGGTGGACAAGGTCAGAAGTCACACAACACCAGACTATAGCCCACAGTTTTATTTAAAATCACAAGCTTTCAGAGTGCTGCTCCTTAATCAGGCGGAGTAAAGACTAGCAGACAGGCATATAATCTATAGGTAGAGAGATCAAAAGATCATAAAAATGCTGTGAGTGGAGTGTTGACAGGCTGAATAATAAGTCTCTGCAGGTGATCAAAAGTGTCAGACGGTGTGAGTAAAGTATCAACAGCTGAATAGCAAGCGAAGGGATGACTTATAATCCGATTAAATGAGGCAGAGAGATCATTACAAACAATTAAAAATAAGGTGGTGCTGGAGACAAACTAAATGAGTGGAATAACATGATAGGTATAAGAGTCGCATGCAAAGGGTATAACCAAAATAATAAGTAATCCAAAACTGTACAAACTAATGAAGGTAGAGAGATCATAACAAGTTATCAAGGCAGCGGTGTCAAAACAGATCAGCAAGAAAGATTTTACGGATACAGAACAGTGTGGTGAGGTTACATGTAGCGCACCATGAATTCAAGATCACGTTTGAGGCCATCTTCATGGGTACAGAGCCTGGCTATCAGTTTCTGCTTGGTGATTCTGCATTATTGTATATGTCAAAGGCTGCCTTGGAGGATGCTGACCTGAAGACCAGAGGCTGAATATCCTTGACTTCTCTGACTTCCACCCTAAACATGTTAAAGAAGCCATCCGATACAGACAAGCTGTATGTAGACACAGGATCTGCTCAGCATCTAAAGATGCTGAAAGATGCCCTCCTAAGAATGGGGTACATTGCTCAACAAACTCACCAGACAAGCGAGGTGTCAAGAAACCTCAGCATGGACATCAGCGCAGATACCTAGCAAATTCAGATCATTGCATTCTCCAAACAAGTTCCATGTTGGAAATTAGGTGCCATCATTTTAGGCCATGCTCCATGAGCACTGGTCACTCACACCTCTCATCCACAGACATTGGCATCTGACGTGTGATAGACTGTATGAATCCTTATGGTACATCTCTGATCCACTTACTTCTGCACTCAGTACTACACTTTGGGCTACTATTGTGGTGCTGCAGCTCATGAACTGGACCAGGCGGCCTCTCCAGGCTCTCTACTCACTCGCATAGGGCTCATTGCCTTGTGGTATGCTATGATCCCTGCCATACTTTACCTTGCCTTTTTGTGCTTTGCCACCCCATCCCCACCTTAGCCAGACACACCGGGCTCCCATTACTTAGTATTTAGCACAGGCACAAAGCCTGGAAGCTTGCCATGGCTGTTGGCACATGCCAATCAACTCAAGGAGGATAGCCTTCTCTGAGGGGGACCTGGTGCAGTAAGTCAAGGGCAGTCTCCAATACCAATCTAGGAGCTTGAAGTGGTCAGAAGCAGAATGTTCCCTTCATGAGGAGTGAGGAGCTGAATGCTGAGCAGTGTACTACCCATCTTGCATCTTTCTGCCTTAGTGGGGACCTGTGTTAAGAGTAGTAAAGGAGATGAAAACTAGTGTTACGTTAGGTGCAGTCGGGAAGGTGTCCTGAATCAGTGATTAGGCAGCACTGAGGACAAGCAGGGTTAGTGGTTAAGTTGTTCTCAGTGTAGTAATTAACCTGCATTATCTTTCCAGGCCAGATCCCTACAACAAACATCAGCCTTTTGTTCTCTCCTCTTTTAATGTAAACTGCTGTTCAAAGTTCAATTCTCACTGCAACTCACAGTTTCAAACCAAAAATGAGAAAAAGAAGAGAATAAAAGTGATTTTAATACTGCAGAAAACTCAACACAATTCGGACTTAGCCAGAAAAGGTAAGAATCAGGCAATAGTTATCACTAGTGGGTATGGGAAGTACATTGTGGAAGGCAATGACAAGGACAGGCGACAACATCATTCCTGTGATCTGTTTGCTGTGCCAACATAAGATTCCTCTTCACATCACTGTTTCTCTGACTCCAGTCTTGCCACACCACACCTCTCCCCAACATGATTATTCCTTCTCTGGCAACCACGCCCTCTTCCAAACCCACTGGGGCATTTTGCTATGACCACTTCCCCTTCCACCCACACACTCAACTCCTGTTACTGCCTCAAAATGGACACAAACAACAGTTTGCTTTTATTTTGCTTACACTCTGAATTCTCGCATTTTTAAAAAAACGTTCTGTAGCTCAGTCACTCCTAGGTTATTTTCCAAAACTTGTAGCATCCTATCCTGCTCTTTATGTCAACAGCACATAAGTATTCGTTCTTACAGACTGGTTTATTTACCTCACACCCAAAGATACTTATCATTCTGGCAGCTTGTAACAGAGTCATAAAAGATTGTACCTGAGTGATCAATCTGCTGAATCCATTCTCTTTAGACATTTACCAGCTACTCTTTTCTTGATAGTGGCAGTGTGCATTTTCTTGAGGTTATTGACAGGTATAATTTTCTAATACTAATTTGTATTGGTATCATTATGGTCTTTCGCATCATCCTGTCATCTGTGTGTACTTCCTTATTGCAGATATCACTCTGCCTTATCTCACAGTTTACATTGTTCTAACTACATCTTCCCAGTAAACTAGATAACAAGGTGTGGGACTGGATGAACACAAAAGGCCAGGCAGCATCAGAGGAGCAGCAAAGCTGACATTTCGGGTCTGGACCCTTTTCCCACTAAGGAGAAAGTTCACCTGATCGAGCTCCAATCAAGTAGTTAAGATCTGACTGGCAAGCCTCTCAGTGAAGACCTAAATGTTGAAGTTGTATCTCACCAAATAATCAGAAGTTGGCAGCTTCTAGATGTTATAGATTATTGTTGAAGGCCTAGTCTTCATGAGATCCAACGGTGAGAAAACAGGGCTTGAGGTGGGTGGAGGTTGCAGGGTGACAAAGGTTGGATGTGAGGGTATGGCGGCAAATTTTAGCACCTGACCCCGTGCTCTCCCATCTCTGCTCTCAATAAGCTCCATATTGGGTCCAATGGAGGCCTTTTCAACTCAGTCATAAACCCAGCCACTTTTCTTACTTGCCAGGACATCATGGTTAGGTGGTAAGTTGTGGCCATTGAACAATTAAAGGCCTTGGATGCTGGTGGATCAAGAAGATCTCCAGTGGATCTTGTCACCAGCATTTACTTGCTGAGGCAGTGAGAAGAGGACAAATATGTCTCCAGGGCAAAGTCAGCCAATTATTTGCACTGCTCAGCACCTTCATTGCCATACCCAGGGAAGTTAGAAATTGGGTAATAAATTTTCCAGCTGCCTCAGTGGGATTGAACTCCTATCTCCAGATTCAATAATCCAGGTCTCTGGACTGCCATTCCAGAAACATAGCCAGTAATTGGCTCCCCAAGTGACTGGAGGGATCAGCACAGGAGTTTGTGACACCAAAAACCACGTCACTAGGAGATGCTCACAATGATACCATGTAGTATTCTTGGTTCTATTATCTCCTCTTCATTGGAGATTGGAGTTTCAGTCCAATGGAGCTTTTACAGTATGACTTCCTGCAGATGGAAAAGAGGTTTGATTCATTACCCCAAAACCAGAGACAGTTATTTGATGAGAGTGAGGCATGTTGCTCTGTCTCCTAAGGGTAGCATGTCCATAAGTTCAACATACTTTCAATCAATGCTTGATTCAGTGCCTGCAGGGGCAGACTGTACTAGAAGCCATTGAAATTCTGCATCTGTGTCCTAGTATTCAGTCGTCACACATCTTGTTGTCCAAAAGTGTCTTTGGATTCTTTATCTGAGACAAAAATGCCTTCCATCTCCGTTGTTGAAACAACTGAAAGGATAGCTCATAAGAATAATAATCTATACAAAAAGCTACTTAAGAAATCATGAGAAACTAACTGCTGCGTGATAATTAGATTCTACATATTTGCATCAGCCAGTATATGGAAGAATCTTTCTGTAATCTTTGTATCCAGAAATTTTCTTTTGTAGCTATTGCTTTGCAATATCATTTGGACTTTAGGTCAAGATGGTTTACTTTAGGAGGGAAGTTCTGGGACAGATTCTCAGCATTACTGCAGTTGTGAGGCAGAAATTGGGCTTGTTCCTGTGAAATTATGTTAAATGATGCTGACACTGAGGAGTTCTTGTTGGCCTTCTTCTTCTTGCCATCTTTAAAGTCCTCTGGATGTCAATCTTCATCTAACTGTTGCTCTTTGTTTAATTACTGTTGTTATAAGGGTCGTTTAGCTCAGTTGGCCAGGTGGCTGGTTTGCTATATGGTGTAATGATAGAGCAGGTCTATGGTCTTGTAGACTGTGGCAGCTTTAACCTTTTACTGCTGTTGTTACAATCATAGCAAAAATGGACTGTCAATACTCTACTTCCATCATTTAGCTTTAATACTTGGACTAAAATATATTTTCTTTTTTTAAAAGGACACTGATGACTAAAATGCCTGTGCTGATCACTTAACAAGGCCAGGTAATTCACTGGAAGAAGCAAAAACTGATTTCTTTGAAATTACCATTGAAACAAAAACACCCTGAAACTCAGTGAGGCATCAGGAAATTAGCATCTCTCATTTAGCTCACACCTGGCCGAAACCTGTATTTATAGAAGATGAAGAGCTATCTGCAGAGTGCTCAGTTTGGAAAAGACAATGGAGCGAGGCTGGGAATATACAACTGAGCCGTATTTCAGTAATTTACTCTGAGCAACAAGGAGCGAGAAAACAACATGGATTGGATACAACAAGAAAATGGAAAGCTCCTCTCTTCCTCTCCCTTTCTCTCAACTTCAAGCTTGAATCCTAGGCACTGAGAGGCAACTTTCAGCAGTAGCAATGATTTATTGAGAACTGAGGGACATCTACATCTTTGCCATTACGAATGAAACAGGGCAGTAGTTAAGCATCTGGGAATTAGGTTTCACTTACAACTCAAAGACTCTAAAAATGTGTAAATTGCAAGAGCATTTAGCTCCCTGTCTGTACCAGGCACTCCTTCCTTCTACACCTCTTTTTTGTAAATTGTCACCTGTATTTTTGTGTTTGCATTTTTTTTGGTAAAGGAACTCCAATCTCTTTCACTCAAGAAAGCCTTGCACATGGCAGTCCTTCATTTCTAATCAGGTTCATTTAGTTTAATTGGAGTGTGATAGCTACATGCTAAATATTGGAAAAAAAGATATTTGTTGCGACTGTCTGAGAGGGAGTTAAATATGGAAGCCGTGATTCCTGCTCAGCTGGTTGTAAGTCTGCTGTGGGGCAATGTTTTAGAGAAAGAAAATCTCAAAATGAAACAATCAAATGTTAATGAAAGTATCTAATAAATGTTTTCCCTCTAATGGACAACATAAGTGCAAAAGACAGGTTTGCAGTCTCAATGCACCTACCTTTCATAATCTCAGGACATCCCAAAGCTCATTGCACGCAATGAAGTATCTTCGAAGAGACTGTTACAATTCAGGAAACAACAATTTGCACACAGTTCGTAGCACACACAGCAATCAAGATTCTTCCTTTGTTTGTTTTTATATTCAATAAATGATTGACTGAATCAGTTTGCCTCAGGCAAAGTCTCCATTAGTAGGTCACAGAAACATAAGGGCCTTGCTTGTAATCCGTTGGGAAAAAATTGACCAATATATTTGACTGCCTTGGAAATACGAAGAAAGAACAATGTGACCCTTGCATTGCTTTATTTTTTGCAACCTAAGTGAAATTAAGAGCTTAAGGCCACTAATGATTTTTATGGGAACTGAATGCTTCTTGTATGTTTTAATGTTATTTTGTTTCCTTGTCATTGGTGACAAGTAAATGACTATACTCAGTGACCTAAATTTCTTCACATAATTTCATATGGTTTTTCAGAACTTGATATTCCATAAACAAATTATTATTCTTTATATTTCATTTCTTAGGCTGTTCTATTTATTGATCCGTTAAATCTAAACCTTAATTTAGTAGCTGTGTGCTTGGAAGAAAAAAAATCGATTCCTTGAAAAGAATTCTTACTGATTTTGCAAAAAAACTTCAGTTCTTTATTTTGTTAGACATCATCCGAGGTGCTTCAATTTTAATACTTGTTTACCCTCCGTGGGCAAACTTCCTAAAATTATAATTTCTACAATGTTATATTGCATTTAGTTACTTAAGAGTTTGGATGAAGTTTCCATTGGATGAAGTTTTAGTCATTGGTAGCTTTTAAAAAAAAGTCATTGTTTTCATAGTGTGGAATGATCCAATATGAAATAAAAGAGAATAATATTTGAACATGTAAACAGTTGAATTAGGAGCAGAAGTCGTCCATTTGGCTCCTCAAGCCTGCTCTGCCATTCAACGAGTTTACAGCTGATCAGATTTTGTCCTCAGCTCCATTCTCCTAACTACCTGATACACTTCTAAGTCCCCTGTTAGTCAAGAATTTATCTCTACCTTAAAAATGTTCAATGACCCAGCCTCCACTGTTTTCTGTGGTGGAAAATTGCAAAGACTGTCAACCTTATGAGAGAAAGAAAAAAATCTCTTCATTACCGCCTTAAAAAATGAGACTACTTTTTTTTTAAACTGTGTCTACTAGTTTCAGTCTCTCCCCGAAGGGGAAACATCCTTTAAGGTCAGTTCTTGTCAAATCTCCTCAGTATTTTTTACGCCTCAAAAAGATCACTTCTCATTCTTCTAAGCTCCAATGGACACAGAAAGAACCTTTCCTCATAAAATAATCCCCTCAGCTAAAGAATCAGTTGAATGAATCATTTCTGCACTGCTTCTAATGTAATTATGTCCTTTCTAAAGAAGGAGGTCAAAACAGTAGACAGAATTTTGGATGTGGTCTCTACAGCTTCAGGAAAACGTTCCTTTTTTAACATTTCACTCCCTTTGCAATGAACAACAATGTTCAATTTGCCTTCCTAATCATGTGTTGTACCTGCATTCTAACTTTAAGTGATTCATGTAACAGGGCACTCAGATCCCTCTGTACCTCAAAGGTCTGCCACTTCTCTCCATTTAAGGGATATGGTGCTCTTCTATTCTTCCTGCCAAAATTGACATGTTCACATTTTCCCATATTATACTACATCTGCCAAATTTTTGTCAGTCACTTAACCTATCTATATCCCTTTGCAGACCTCTTATGACCTCGTCAAAATTTTCCCTCCTACCTATCTTTGTGTCATCAGCAAAAGTTTACCTACCACACTCATCCGAACAATTGATATAGATTGTAATACATCAAGATGCATGAAAACTGGCAATTAGAAACTTGTTCAGACACACTGATTGCATTCTGAATCGAATTGGTTGCCTGATTTATAATTTTGATACAACACATTCTGTTTAAATAGACCTTCTAAAACCTCTCTTCAAGCTGACATATCTGTATACTTTCCAGTTGTTCCTCCTTGTACATGGAATGAAGATTAAAATAAAGTAGGTCTTGATACAACTTGTTATAGGTATTTGTCAGGCCACACCTAGGTTATCGTATACAGTTTTGGAGGGATATATTTGCATTAGAGAAGATTCGGGAAAAGATGACATGGGTGACTCCCTAAGAGGAAAGAAAAGAAATCTGTAAATCAATAAAGTTTTGGCTAATCTATCTAGGTTTCAAATTCTGCATTCCAAGCTACCCCCAATAATGGCGACACGGTGGCTCAGTGGTTAGCAATGCTTCCTCACAGCGCCAGGGTCCTGGATTCAATTCCACCCTCTGGTAACTGTCTGTGTGGAGCTTGCACATTCTCCTGCATCTGTGTGGGTTTCCTCTGAGTGCTCCGGTTTCCTCCGACAGTCCAAAGATGTGCAGGGTAGGTGGATTGGCCATGCTAAATTGGCCATAGTGTTCAGGGATGTGTAGATTAGGTGGGTTACAGGGGGATTGGTCTGGGTGGGATGCACTGAGGGTCGGTGTGGACTTGTTGGGCTGAAGAGCTGGTTTCCAAACTGTAGGGATTCTGTGATCTAAATGAATTTCTGAAGAAGGATCAGTGGACCTGAAATGTTAACTGTGCTTTCTCTCTACAAGTGCTGCCAGACCTGCTGAGTTTTCCCCAGAATTTTCTGTTTTGTTTGGGATTTCCAGCATCAGCAATTCTTTGATTCCCTCGCCTATCAAGAATACCTTTGACTTAAAAATATTTAATGACTCCACTTCCTCCACCTTCTGAAGTGTAGAGTTGCAAAGATACACAATTCTCTAAGAGAAAAAGAATTCTCATCTCTCTCTTAAAAGGATTTTTAAAAACAAGTCACTGATAGATGTGGCCATCGCTCACTGACCAGGATTTATTGCCCATCCTTAGTTGTCCTTGAGAAGGTGGTGGTGAGCTGCCTTCTTGAACCGCTGCTGTCTGCACCGTCAGTAGATCTGCAGTGCCCTGAGGGAGGAAATTCCAGGATTTTGACTCAGTGACAATGAAGAAATGGTGATATATTTCCAAGGCTAGATGGTGAATGGTTTAGAGGGGAACTTTCAGGTGCTGGTGTTCCGAGACATTTGCTGCCCTTGTCCTTCCTGATGAAGATAGTTATGGGTTTGGAAAGTAGATTCTAAGAGGCCTTGGTGAATTTCTGCAGCGCATCTTGTAGATAGCGCACACAGCTGCCACTAAGCGTAAGTGGCAGAGGAAGTGGATGCTTGTGGATATAGTGCCAATTGAGTGGGCTGCTTTGTCCTGGATGATATCAAGCTTCTTGAGTGTTTTTGGGGTTGCACTCATCCAGGCAAGTGGGGAGTATTCTATCACACTTCTGACTTGTGTGTTATTGATGGTGGACAGGCTCTGGGGAGTGAGGAGGTGAGTTACTTGTTGCAGTATTCCTAGTCTCTGACCAGCTCTTGTGGCCATTATATTTATATGGTGAGTCAAGTTGAGTTTCCGGTCAATGGTAACACCCAGGATGTTGAAAGCGGAGGATTCAGTGATGGTAACATCATTAAATTTCAAGGGATGATGGTTAGATTGTGTCGTATTAGAGGTGATCATAGCCTGACATTTGTGCGGCAGGAATGTTACTTGCCACTAAAAAGGGCAAATTCAAAAGGATGACTTCTAATAATTGTACAGCGTTCCCCAGTTCTGACTGATCCACAAAGGAAACATCATTTCCATATCCACATTGTCAAGATCATTCAGCATCTTATATACTTCAATGAAGTCATCCAGACTTTTCTAAACTCTGGTGGAAATGTACTGCTAGATTCAGGCTTCCACAAATGAGAAATGCAAAGGATTATTGTTATCACCCAATTATGATTATTTCATCTCAAAACAAACAATTTTGCCATAATTCTTTGAAGTGAAAGGTAGAATTGAGGAAAAACCCACAGATGTTGAAATAAATTTTGATGCTAGAACAGGTGAGACCTTGAACTGTCACTCTGAAAATGTCTTAGAGCATCTATTTTTCTGAAGGATTTTCTAAAATCTATCCCTGTAGCTTTCACCCTGTCTTCTGCTTATGTTCAAGTGCTGCACTTCTTCCCGTGTTCATCTACTACTCTTCTTCTCCACTGGTGATCGTTACTTTATCTGGTATTTCCTCCTGACTTGGTATTCGTTTCCCCTGAAATCAGTATATCTCAGAAGCTGGTGCTTCGGAATGTGAAGTGCATGGTGTACTGGGATGCTTCTTGTTTTGTGTGACCTGTTCCTGATCTTGAGAAAGACATCATCTCAAGCATAGCTAAATGCTGTGTACAAACTATCCCTTTGAGCAGAGGGATAGATATAGCAACCTATTAGTTACGAAACATTTTAGTTAGTATACCAACAAGATATAAATTTGAGTGAAGACCTGTCTTCCTATTATGTGGCTCAATGGAGCACTCTTCTGAACTCACTCTCCCAGTTACATACACCTTGTACAGGAGAAGCTTGTACTTATCAACTGACTGTGGACAAAACCCGGGGTAATTGATTACTTATTATAAGTACGTACCATCATGTCTTATACAATGTACTAGAGAAATGATCCAAGTTGTGAAAAAATAATAGATTCCATTGGATCCCAACATGGAGCTAGAAAGCTGCATGCAATCTTCAAACAAAGTAACAGTAATATATTATGTAGGTATCACCTCAGTTTTGTTATGAGCAGTTTGCTACTGAAGAGGTTCTGCTTTCAATTTTCTGTTCTGAATTTGTGCCTGGTGTCTAGGCTGATACTGCATCCTGGTACTCCATTACCCATAGAGGCCACCTTCATATGAGAAGTCAGCAAAGCTGTCGCAATGAACTGCCTTCAGTGGTTGAATGGATGTTAATTGTTCAGTGGCATGATTTTTAGAGGAAAGATTTTCACTTTCTCTTGGCCAAACTCTCTTCTTCAACCATCTTTGTTCATCTTTGTGATGTTATAGGACCTTGTTTTGTTCATTTCGAGAATTTAAAGTCAGAATCATGCAGATGAAATAAAAGTTTGTAAATTATAAATGATTAAAGGTTTGCTTATTCCTGAAATGAAGCATGCTAGTACTCTCCCATTCATTTACTTTACGGTGTGTTGATTAATGGGACAGTAGCCCTTGTCCCCAATTGGTGGAACTGGAAAACCTGATGAGGCTCTGCCTCTGATGTCTTGAAAGCTGCTGTGCCAACATAGTGACAGAAAATCTACTGAGGCTATCTTCTCAGATAGCTTCACCATCTGGAGGGCTATAAGAAGGCTGGAGGCAAAATGAAAGCAAACCAACCAAAAAAAATTGAAAGGAGAGAAGAACGATGAAGGACGTGCCATAATTTTCATTATTCTCAACTAGTTTATACATTTTTATGGTTGCATGATGACTCAAGGATCAGGGAAAAAGTGATGGTATGGTACGTGTTTAAAGTGAATGAATGATTTACTGTCACGTATCTAGGGAGATACAGTGAAAAATCCAGTGTCACCACAACTGGGTGCTATTTTGAGGGACAAACAAATGAAAAGAAAGTCATTGAATAGAATTCATTTTCATCGACCATGGTTCAAACACAGCTCCAGGGCTTCTGCACTCCTGACCGCAGCCAGGAGCCCCCTCTCTGGGCACCGACACCGCCACAGTCAACAACTCACCGCCGCTGCCGAAAGAGTCCACGCTCCGGGCCACACCACAGAAGGGAGGCCTGCCAATGCTGCAGCTGATGTGCCCTATTGCCATTCCAGGTCTACAAGACAGGGGTTACTGCCGACACTGCTCTGGCCTCCCCACGATGTCAGGAAGTTGAAGAAAAGAAAAAGATGAAAAAGGAGGGAAAAAAAAAGATTTTGGCTGGCTTGGAACAGATGGGCTCAGCCTGAACACTGCCAACTTGACCCCAGTGAAACATCCGTGAAGAAAAGTGACGGTTATTCTGTTACTTGTTGTAGACGTTTGTAGGACAATTATTGTTTGTAGTCAAATTTTGGATACATTGTGCATTCATTTGGGAAGAAAAAACTACTTTTAAAAAAAATACAGGGTCTGAACTTGCTAAACACCTTTAGACGGAACATGATGACTGAAATGTTTAGTTGTTAGGGGTACCTGTATCTCAAGCAGGTCTGAACTATCCTAGAGTTAACGTTTCGGGTCCAGTGACCCTTCTTCTGAACTCTAAGGTTCTGAGGAAGGGTCACCGGACCCGAAACATTAACTCTGTTTTTGCCTTCACAGATGCTGTCAGACCAGCTGAGCTTTTCCAGCAACTTCTGTTTTTGATCCTGATTTGCAGCAACCGCGGTTCTTTCGGTTTTTATTCTGAACTATCCTAATTATAATGGTCTGGAGTCCTCGCAGATTAACAAAATAAGCAATTCCCACATACTTTGTACAATTTTACAACATGCTGTGCTGCAAAATGTTAAGTTGACTTCTGAAAAAAAGTCAATGATCAAAAATGTTACAGAAATGCTTAAAGAACCATAGTCTGGTAGAAGTCAGCCATCTGTCTGAGGAATTGAGGGTATGTTGATGACAGACCACAACATGTTCTACAATATCAAATGAGATCAGCAATAACATATTGAGTTTTTATTGCGATGTAACAGAAGTTTTTGGCGATTAATTTTATTAAAATGAACAAACTGTTCCTGAGAAATTGCTTCGTTATTTAAAAAAAAACTGACCACATGATGCTGCTTGACCTGCTGTGTTCATCCAGCCCCATGCTTGTTATCTCGGATTCTCCAGCATCTGCAGTACCTTTTATCTCTCAGCTCATCTCCACCTCCCTAACCTGTTTTTCCTCTCACCTATCCCCTCCTCCCATCTCAAGCCACACCCCCATCTCCTATCTACTAACATCATCCCGCCCCCTTGACCTGTCCATCCTCCCTGGACTGACCTATCTCCTCCCTACCCCCCCACCTACACTCACCTTTACTGGCTGCATCCCCGCCTCTTCAACTTTTCTGCCTCCTCTCCACCTATCCTCTCCTCTCTCCTCTCCTCTATCCATCCTCTATCCGCCTCCCCCTCTCTCCCTATTTATTTCAGAACCCTCTTCCCCTCCCCCATTTCTGATGAAGGGTCTAGGCCTGAAACGTCAAGTTTTCCTGCTCCTATGATGCTGCTTGACCTGCTGTGTTCATCCAGCCCCATGCTTGTTAT
>JAHRHZ010000066.1:9861210-9955999 GCA_024137785.1 Ginglymostoma cirratum | reverse complement strand
AGGCCCGAAACGTCAAGTTTTCCTGCTCCTATGATGCTGCTTGACCTGCTGTGTTCATCCAGCCCCATGCTTGTTATCTCCAATTACCTACTCCATTTCACCACAGCAGAGATCAAAATGCTTAAATCAAGCTAGATCCACATACAAGTGGATTACATGATAGGATTCTGATAAAGTTTCAACCACTCAAGCTGAAATGAAAGTTCCTCCGAAGACTGAATGGAACACAAAAGTCAACTGCTCGACTTGCCTTGGTTGGGCCAGGAGTCATCTTGGTCTCTTATGCTTCAGGCTCCTCCTACGTTTTCACACCTCCTCTAAAACCCTGATCAAACCTATCCACCACCAATTAACCTCCTACTGGCTGTCTTCCAGGTCTTGCAGTTGTACTCAGCTACCTCATTCTCCCATTTCAGGTAAGTAGCTCACGAGCAAGATGTAAATGAGACCCGGACTTAAATTGACCCAGGCTGTAAATTAATGCCTGTTCCCCAACTGTCATAATCATCTCTTTATTTCATCATCAGTCTGCAACTTGCAAGCATTAATATCTCTAAAGAGCCAAGAAAAATCATCAAATAATTTTTGGTTACAGTGAATTTCAGAATTCAGCAGTAAAACCCGCTTTTATTGTGGTGCAGTTGTAACAAAAGGATTTTGAGTTATGGTTTCCTCTGGGCCATAGAGCTAAAAGAACTTTCTTGAAGACTCAGTCAACCAAAGTCAATTTTAAATTTATGTTATTCTATCAAGAGCCATTCTAAGATTAATATTGTATAAGATCTATTCCTCTGGAATAATAATTCACAGAATTCCTGTGCAAGAAGCTGTGATCAAATTGAACTTTCAGCAGGACCATTTGTTAGGCAAGTTGTCCTCTATGTGTATCAAAAACCGAAGCAAACAAGCAAAATTTCCATTGCTTACAAAAGGCAGCAATGATTGAGGATTAGGAATGAACGTAAGAGCTGCTGTAAAGGCAGTCATGCTGGCATTAAATGAAATAAGTTGACTTGCCTGTCTTTGAAATATAAACAGATGCTGATTTCCAAGTTGAGGGAAGGTGGGGAGGGGTTGAGAGACATTATAGAAATGACACTGTAGGTTTGAAAGCAAAGGAGGGAATTTGTTTCAATGCGGATAAACAATTGGGAATGGAAACTGAGTTGGGAGGATTAAATGAGGAAAAATGACCAGGAAGTTGAGCATGGAAAGTCAACTCCAAGTACCTCCACCTGTGGCAAATAGGTGAATACAATGAGCAGGTTACCATAGAGGCATGACACGTAGGTACTGATTACACGGTGTGGAGCTGGAGGAGCACAGCAGGACAGGCAGCATGAAAGAAGCAGGAAAGTTGATGTTTTGGGTTGGGACCCTTCTTCAGAAATCGTGGGGGGGTGCTGTTGGTGGGGGGGAAGGGATCTCTGAAATAAATAAGAAGAGGAGGGGTGGGGCTGGGGAAGGTAAGTACGATGGTGATAGGTGAGTGCAGGTAGGCAGTGATGGGGATTGGTCAGTGAGGTGGGAGTGGTGGATAGGTGGGAGAGAAGTCAGACAAATTGTGTCAGGTCAAGGAGGTGGGGATGAGAGGGAGGGTTGGTCATGTGATGAGGCCGAGGGTGGGGAGATTTTGAAACTGGTGAAGTCCACATTGAGAGGCAAGTTTGGGGATTGCTTCCCGCTTTCTCTTGCCTTGCCTATCCTCTAATAGAAACGTTGGGATTCTCATTCACGTTATGGGCATGTTATTTAAACTAGCTGAACTCAAGACTTCCTATGGGGTCAATCTTACTTGATTTCAATGTATAAAGATTCCATCCTGCTACACTTTCACCACTGCATCAGGCACCTTGGGGTTTCCAGATCTATATTTAGACAGAAAGTACGTTGTGGTTTTGTGATAGAAATTATAGATATCTGATATAACAAGGTGATATAATTAATCTTTAAGTATGATTAATACTCTATAGACATTCTGTTTCCCTGAAGCAACCCAATCATTAGCACTAATTCTACAGATTCACTACATTTCATGAATACAAATTTAACTATCAAGATGTTTTACTACAGTATTCTTCCAGGTATATCCTGTACTCTTCAATTGTCAAGTAGCAGTCTTAAATTAACCTCAAACTGAATCATTTTTATTCTAAAATTATGGTGTAACTTTTCAATAAATGGTATGAAAATAATGTATCTTGCTGTCCATGACACAATATGCAAATTAATTAGTAAGAGTATCAGAAAATCCAGTGCAAGAATATTTGTGAGACCAGTCTCCTTTCCTCCGGGGACAGTATCCTGTCATTGAGTTAAAGGAATGTTTCACCAACCAGATTATCTTATCACAGTTAGATTTAACAACTGGTAATCTATCGATGATCCTATAATTTTCCTTTGCTGCTAAATTACACAATACAACTGCCCCATGCCCCGCACATGGAATTCTCTCGTTCCTAGTTTAAATGACTAACAATTTGTTTGACACTGTTAACAGCACCGACTCCTCTGAGTACCAGACTTGCAGTGCATGTCGTGTTTTTATGCATTCTAATTGATCATTTTGTATGTTTGCATTCCAAAGTCTGCATACACATTGTGCTCAAAAAAGTTGGGTATTCTGAATGAAAATTTGGACCAAATGCCAGCATGAAGCAAGCATGAAAGCGATTATTAAGTGTAGGTTACATATCCTCTGTATTATCCAAAGCCCCAGAAGTTGAACCCTACTGGATGAATGTGATGGCTTCATTTCTTATACAAGTTTCTTCCTAAGCTTTCAAATGTGACTGACAGCTGGTGTCACATGATAGACAGCATTGCTATGAAGTGAACTCACTCAAAGTCATTTCCCTGAAGACCTTTTCAACTTAACAGTGTACATAATGTAACGGTGAAAGCTCTGATGGAAGTAAATGATTATGCTCTATTGACTAAGCTAAGGGCTAAAATCCTGGTAACCTCTAGCAATGGGTTGTTTGTCTATTAAAGGGACCCCTGTTCAGTTCAAAACAACCACAATCCAGTTTAAATCTCCTAAATTTAAGACAAGGTCATGTCATTGTTCACAGCATACATTTGTCTATCTCTGTTTCATTGACAATAATTATAAAATTTGTTGAATTGATACCATCTTGCTGCATTCACATCTTTTTTAGTACCATTGAAAGTCATTGTAATACAGTCATGTTTGAAAGGAAAATGCATCAATGAGAGGATAAGTCAATTAATCATTGAGACAAGGTGTGGAGCAGACTGTTTGGCAATTTAAGCCTGCTACTCCATTCAATGATATTGTTGCTGATCTTTCTTCTCAGCTTCAAGTTTCTGTACTGTCTCCACACCCCTTGATTTTCTTCGTACCAAAATTTATTAATCTCTGTCGTGAATATCTCAGCAAAGTTAGCTTTCTGTGGTAGAAAATTTCAAGATTCTCAACCCTACAAACGAAGAAATTTCCTATTAACTCAATTCTACATGACTGACTCCTTACTTTAATATTTTAAACCCTAGTTCTAAAGACCTGAATGAGAAGAAGCAAACTCTTAGTTTCTACATTATCAAGCACAATTGCACCTGACATTAATACTGAACAAGTCAGATCCCAGAGTGAAAGTCAGTTTGATAGATGCTGACATTTTTCTGTAACACGGTGAAGAGTTTCTAAGAGTACACCTTTAAGCACAAAGAATAAACTGTTTTTAAACAAACAAAAAGAAAAGCATAAACTATATTGCACTGAACAAAAAGGTTGGAAACATTTCATTGTAAAAGGAATAAAAACATTTTGAGGGCACTGTGGAAGCAGGGATAACAGCGCTATCAAGTTTCACTTTCATATGAATTTGATTAGCTTTTGCACGACATCCATTTGTTTGGGTGTCTACGTAGCTCCAAATGCGACTATTTCAGAATAATGCCCAACTTCATGTCTGCACAGGGAGTAACATCGATTGACGTCTCTGTTAAGGATTTGAATTGCAAAATATACTTTTTATCCCAGCATCATCCTGGCAAACGTCAAAGCCCTTATGAAGATTTACCTCTATCTCCACACCAAGTCTTTTTAAGCAAGCCCAGCTGCAAGTGCTTTCCTTATAGAATCATAGAATCCCTACAGTGTGTAAGCAAGCCATTTGACCATCGAGTCCACACTGACTCTCTGAAGAGCAGCCCGGCCAGACCCACTCCTCCTACCCTGTCCCTCTAACTCTGCATTTCCCATGGCTAATCCACCCAGTCTGCACATCCCTGGACAATATGAGAAATCTTCCATAGCCAATCCACCTAACCTGCACATCTTGGGGCTGTGGGAGAAAACAAGAGCACCCGGAAGAAACCCATACATTGGGTGCTCCAGGGCCACACTGTCAATAGCCAGAAACAGGCCAGGCTGATGATCCTGGAATTTGGACTCCTGTAATTGTTGGCAATGGTGACGAAATGCGAGCCAGAAATCTTACAGCCAAAACTTTAGATCATTAAAATATTTCTATGCATTTATAAATGCAACACATCCTTAATGGTACTTTTCAGTGGATATTAAACCTGGGTTGGTAAAAAGAAACACAGAAGCAGCCTCAGTTGTTGATGATGTATTAATCATGTTTCAGTGAGTGCCCAGAGCTGAATGGAAGATGGGAAGAACAACAAACCGATCCCAGAGTCTACAAAGCTTCCTGTTACTTCATGCATGTTGCTGTTCTGGTGAATTTCTGTCTATTTATCTACTGCTCTTTCCTCAGCTGGTATCTCATCCTGTGATACTTCAAACAAACTGAAAACTAAACTCACTGTTACTTTAACAAACACAAGTTTCCAAAATTCAGTGTCTAGCAGTCTTTCTGGATTTCTTGCTAGGGAATTTAATTCTTTTGTCTCCAGTGTCCAACGCACATACACATACACTAACTGAATGACTCCATTCTAGACATTTCTATTTCCCCAAGTATCACTGGACCCCTGTCACAAGGCAACAGGTCGGGTGTTTTTCACCTTTTTTATTGCACTAAATTTCTAACCAATCTCTTCACTTCAAGGGCTGTAAGACCTCCTTAAAATGTGTATAAACAGCTAAAGTCAGACCCGACTTAGAGGTCAATAAGTCAGCCTGGGAACTGTACAGAGGTGAGTTAGGAATCAGATCACTCAGTGGTTGGGGCTGTCATTCCACGAATCAGTCAGGGTATAGATCATGGCCAGTTTAAGAGGTCTGCTCTCTTACAAGTCAAGTGGATTATCAGGAGCCACTGTTGTGATGCCAAAATGGGTCAAGTCAGTTGTGGAGTTTGGGGGCTGCACACTGGCTTGCAGAGGGACAATCGTTGTGAATTGGGGTGACAAGGTTCCAATTGCCTCTTACAAGAAGACCCTCAGCTATGTCAGCTCTGAATTGACTTCCCCAACCCCAGCTGTGGAACCAGGGTCTACATTAAGACATAGTGGGAGAGAAAGAAGGGAATAAAAACATTTTGAGGGCATTGTGGAAGCAGTGATAACAGTGCTATCAAGTTTCATTTTCATATGAGTTTGATTAGCTTTTGCATGACATCCATTTGTTTGGGTGTCTACGTAGCTCCAAATGTGACTATTTCAGAATAATGCCCAACTTCATGTCTGCACAGGGTGTGACATCGATTGATGTCTCTATTAAGAACCTGCTACAGCATATGGAAGCAAGATGATCAAGGTGTATAAAAGGCTATGGGTGCTGCTGACATCATTGCCCCCACGGTCAAACATTCCTATACTTTCCCTGGCCATTGTTTGAAAAGTGTTGGTGTGAATGGGGTGCTGGGTGATGGCTGAGGCAGGGAGATGTATAAAATACGAGTGAAAGTCTGAGGATCACCAGGGATAAAGAGGGCTGTAGGTCTATGTCCTGTGCAGTGCATGCGTGTGTAAAGTTGTTACCTTCCAGTCAGCCTCATGTTGGTGAGTCTTGCAGCCCTCCCCCTCACAGGTTGAGACACTCACACTGTCCAGTCTCCTGAGGTCCCATCTATTTTCTTTTCTGATGTATAGTTTTGACTTCCAGCACGGTGGAAGGTGATAGCGAATGCTTTCTGAGCAGTGGCTTTCAGATTCTGCTTCTAATTGTTGGTGAGGCCCCTACCTTCACATCCCCTTCCAGATAACCCTTCCCATTAACCAATAGGCCTCACACCTCCCCAGGTCTCATGCAACCTGGTCACATGACCCTATGCCTTTTCACCTTCCCCTCACTGCCCTAGCTCCTGTGTATGAGATGACCATGTCAGGTATAGTTATCCACAATCTCTCCATCCTTTAAACCAGGGGTGCTGCTGACAGTGGGTTAACAGCCTCCTGCAAATTCTCCACTCCTGTTCATGCTTTACCACACACCCTCTTGCAAATACAGTTGTCCTCTTCACAATTATCACCCGTCCTTCTCTCCAGCATGCAGACCCCAAACTCATGAGTAGGTTCCTGAAGCTCCTTCCTGTGGCAGCACCCCCTCCTTTCTTTTGTCCTCCTAACTCTTTCTCTTAACTCTCTCTGGATGGCTATGATGGATCGACCCAATCCCCTTGGTTGACCTAACCAGACAGCCCCGGATGACAAGTGCCCAGAACTTTGACTGATGCCTGAACATCCTAACTGTGTTAACCCTACATCCGCTGGATTGGTGCTATGGAGTTACATGCCCCATCTGACAACACCAACTGGATGCCTAACTGTGGCCAATTCCCTTGATTAGTATGAGAGATTACCCTTGGCTTACTGTGCTGGGTCTCCTGAATGATGGGTGCTTCTACAGACTTCCGTGAGGACTACTTCCCTAAGACTTTGAGACCTGGCCGTCTGCTTAATGCACATGCAGTGGGTTTACTGTATATGCTGCTGGCACATAGTGCAGGTCTGACATTGATGTAGCACACTGCTATTTTACAAGGTGTGCACCCCTTAGATTAAGGACTGCTTGTAAGACAAGCTTTTTCTAAATGCGCTGATTGGCACAGCAATGCAAGATGAGGATGTGATGGTGTCAGCAAGCATCTAGGTGCCAAGTGAGATTGCCAAAAGAGAAAATGAGTATCACTGAGATGCAACCTAGTGCAGGCTAAGAACTGGGTCTCTGCCCCTGTGCACAAATTGTCCCCACTGTAGCTTTTCAATGTTAATTATTGGTGTGCCCTGCAATGCAAGTCTGTGCTTCCAGAGCACACTGACTGCATAGAGGAGAATTGCCAGGATGGTTGTGATGGTGGATACCTGATGCCAGTGCCTGTGAATGAGGGGTGCTTGTGCATGTTACATGTTGATCACGCCCCAGGCTGCGATTTGGTTGCAAGCATATGGATGTCGTTCAAAGCAAGTGGTGAGCTGAATCCAACAGGTACATGCTTTCTTGTTAAGTTTACCTGATTTCTAGCTTGTTTGGCGAGTTTACCAGGTTGGGAGGCTGAATATTAAGTTATGAAATTAACAAGGCATTAACAAACATTAAATCACCGCCAATTGGCATCTTGACACTGCCTAGAAAGAATCTCAACACACCTCTTGTGAAAAGCACAAAAATTGTACCGAGATGACCTCAACATTGAGAGGGGTTTCGCTGGATTTCTCATCCGATTCTGCCACACACCTTGCCAGAGCCACGTAGCTTATGCCCCAATAAGATTCTGCTCAACATTTGTACTTTGTGAGCGGAGAGTGATGATTGATTGTCAAGTAGACTGTGATTGGTAGAGGCTTTGCCATGGAGAATGCAATAGGTAGACAATGACTGACAATTAACCTCCAAGCTTTCTTTTAGGCAGATTGCCGCTGATTGGGCAAGGGCTTGCCCTGAGAAATGGATCATAGAATATCTGTCATCTATCTACTTGAGTTGGAGCAAGGACAGTGTGTGTACATGATCTTTGTGTCTGCAAGATATCGGGCCCTGTCTGTGCAAGTGCACCACCCTGTGAGCCTGACTGACAATCCTAAATTGGTTGTCAGCAGAATTCTTTGCAATTTCAGGATTATTATCCAATCTTACTCAAGTATCAAATCCCATTTAATGTTGGAAACAATGTTTTGAGTTTTGCAAGCGTGTATATGTTCAATAACTTGCTTGTTGCAAAAAGACAAATAGGTATTCTGTTTGATATGATTCATCAGCTTTTGGGATGTACAACCTGCATATCAGGCATCACACTCATATTGACATTTATAAATAACATTATTCATTCACATGATCGGTGTAATATCTTGTTGGCTTGACAGCAGCATCCTGTTAGTGGCAACACCACTTGTACTGCCACTTCCATAATAACAATGTGAAACAACTGGCTTTAACTGTTCAGATACCTTAGACGTCCAGAGTAATCTGATATAGATGCTGCGTGTTTTAGGACACAATTAAGCCATTCTTGAGATTGGACATTCTGGGCCTTTGTCTTTAGTTGTCCTGACCCCCCCAGGCCCGCACCACAATTTTAGTTTAAAGTCTGATCTACTGTTGTAGTTATTTAGTTCAGCAGGACACCGTTGCAAGGTCTGTTGAAATTGAGGCTGTCCAATTGAAAAGCTTCCTCTATCCCGGGATTGATCAGAATATCCTGTGATTGAAACCCCTGCTTCCTACTTTGATCCTTCAGACAAACATTTAACTATCTAATCCTTTTATGTTTTGCAAGTGGCTCAGTTAACAATCCAGACATTATTACTTGTGAGGTTTAATCTTGACCAGAGCTCTCCAGCCATCTCAGTAGTAACTCTTTCCTTTTTTTGCCTATATGGACAATGAATCTTCCCCCGCCTGCTTCATTTAGCCTCCAGTGTATGTACTTTTCTGTTCCAAAGCTTTAACTAGTTCCTAATTGGGATTCCAGGAGTAAACATATCTCCCTATATCAGTCAAGCATATTTGTTTTGTGTGAACTGCTTTCTCATTCACCAATCCATGGCTAAGCTATTCCGAATTCCATAAACCTCACCAAACCTTTTTTGTTGTTGCTGTTCTTATTTGCATTGAGTGCCTCAAATTCTGCATGATATTTGGTGAAATTGTAAGTCTCTTGTAAAGAACTGAAATAAAAAATGTATTTTGAATTCAGAGGAAATGGCATGGCAGAGGGCATCACAATGGTACAGTGGCACTGCTGCCTCACAGCACCAGGGTGCTCTGGTTTCCTCCCACAGTCCAAAGATGTGCAGTTTAGGTGGATTGGCCATACTAAATTGTCCATAGTGTCCAGGAATATGCAGGCAGGGTGGATTGGTCATGGGATATTTGAGGTTACAGGGACTGGGTAGGGAGCTGGGTGTGAGTGGGATGCTGTTCAGAGATTTGGTGTGGACTCAATGGGCCAAATGGCCTGCTTACACTCTGTAGTTATTCTACGATTCTATGAGCTGCTAGTCAGGCTGACAACAGAATTAAATTGAATGAGCAACATCATTTCCTAAGTTGTAAAGAAAATAATGCCAAAATTAAAAGCTTGAAAGGGATATAAAGTCTGCCATGTTAAGATATATGCATAATCAAGTACATCTCATAAGAATAACCAAAATCATCATCATTTTCGAAATTCCTAGCATCTAAGAATTTGAAATTTATTTCCCTTCCTGCTCACTGCAAAGCCCAATCACTTGCATGAGTCAGTAACACAGTAGGTAAACAAGAACAAATTCAAATGCACTCTGTGTGAATCCAAAGTGCTAAAATGACATGTAAATGAGTGTTAGGGACACATCAGAAATTTGTTAATGCACACAGACTTGCAAGTGCGGCAGCCAATATTACCAGTGTCTTTAAAATAAAAGTTCTGAGAGCAGCCCCTGAAACAGTTTAAATAATCATGATATTTCACATCTTCTGTACTTATAAAAACGATTTGTATGTTTGTCTTTAATTAACTAAATATAAATATAGTGAATATTCCCAACTGAGATATGTACTATGCTGTAGTTGGAAAAATATCTGTCTCTTTCAGAATCTGGTATTATAGGATTATGTGTTTTAGTTTTACATGTTGAAGTATTGTGCAACTTTCTAGTTGTACTTTGAGAAATTGGAATCACGTATGTTGCATGCTGTAATCATTTACACAGACACAAATATTTTCATTCATATACTCAGTGTAATTAGCTTGGCCCACAGTGCAGTTTTCCTATTTTTCCCACAACCCTTATATGGAACCTTCCATTGTCCAATGTGAACTTTTCCAGTTTTCACATCGAATTCTTCATGAAATAACTGAGTCAAACTGTAGGTTGATTTTGCTATTTGTTTTAATGTGTTCATTCACATTCATTAGGAACTAGGGTGAACCACCCCAGTCAATTCAGAACAGTACAAAGGGAAATCTTTATTTCTGATCTGGAAGCACTTAATTCTCAGATTAGTTGATGAGCTTGCGTTTGGTAAAGCCATGTTTAGAACATTGTGTAAAATACTTTCACACACATTCACGCTCTCCTTTCAAAGGGACGTTGATGAATCGTGAAGTTTCAGGCAATAGCAATAAGGATAATTTTGGAGTGTTCTGTTGAAGAGTCACTGGACCTGAAATGTTAAATCTGCTTTCTTCGCACAGATGCTAACAAACCTGCTGAGTTTCACCAGCAATTTCTATTACCATTTCATCGTGGGCCTACATATCTGTACTATATAAAGAGATTTGCAGACTGTAATGTTTCATTGGAGAAGAGGTGAAAGGAGGCATGTTGGGACATTTTGAAGTACAGACAGAAATGGACTGTATCCATGTAAAGAGATTATGTAATAGACTTTGATCAGAAGATAGGAGGACATGTAGAAATTTAACTTTGAAGAAGAATTCACATTAGGATATTTTCTCTGCTATACGTAATGCCAGCATCCTTAAGATTTAAGCAAAAATTGTTAATTTAACTTTGATCATTGTAATTCACATGGAGGAAATTAAATTGGTTACAGGCAGGATTTAAGATAAGGAGAAATATAAACATAACTGATCAAAATCTCAGGATTACTGCAATGCAAAATAATGGCGATATATTGAAATGTTGCTAAATTACTGTGTGAGAAGATCAACAGGTCATGGATAAGGAGATTTAGCCTGAGGTCAGATGTCTATCATCGCCAATTAAATAAATTAGTTAAAGTCCAAATGAGAATATATTGTATACGTTCTGTGAAATTAGCCTTGATAGGTTCAATGACTTCTTTCCTTTCCATGGTTTTAAAATTATTCCGATCTTTTTCTGAACTGGGTTCAAACTCAAAAGATAAATGGAGTTAGTTTTCAATGTCAAATCACAAAATAAATTGCTGGGAAATAAAATATCCTTAACTGTTTACTTTGTGCACCCTCATATTACTTAGTAGCTAAAAATGTTTAATTGCATCATTTTGCATATGGACAGTATTAATTGCCTCATATGACTATATCTAAATTGTGAGTCTTCCAGTTGTGCGCTTGTTTCATCAAGTCATTTTAAATTTTAGATGGAATGGATAAATAAGAAAGCAGGGTAGTTTATCAATTAATAAAGCCAGGACATAGGCTATGCTTGAATCAAACATGACGAGATACATAATTATGTTTATTTCAGCAGCCTCTGTTGTGCATACAGCCGAGCAAAGCAGCTTGGCTTGAGTGAATCATCACATAACATCTATAACTTGAATAACTTGCAGACAGGCTATGAATGGAAATGGTCATCACTGTATTAATATCAATATACACAACCTTAGCCTCAAGTTATAGATTTGATATTAAAAGCATGAATTCATAAAGTGAGTTTTGCATTCCAGGGGCACAGATCGGAAATTTAGGGAACAGGTAACTGATTTGTGGCTCTATATCTTCCTGGGCACTAAAACTGAGACAGAAATCTGAATTCCTGAGGCACTCTTCAAGTGTGTAAATCTCTACACTGGGAGTTATAAACTAATTGGAAAGTTACTCCCAATGGAGATTCGGGTGCATGCAGATAGGATGAGAAAAAAAATGTCAAATTTATGACCCACGGAAGCAAATCCAATCTAACTTCATGATAGCTCCTGCCAGAATGCTTTCCTTTCTGCTGATCTCCCCCAATTTCTTCCAGAGTTGATCACCATGGTGACAGAAGAGGAGTTAAATAAGTAACAGATGTTTAGGATGCTTGTTCTAATGGGTCATGTTATTTGTCCTTCAATCATTTCCCAAGGCTGAAATGATTGTTCAGTATAGTGTAACATTAACACCTTGTTCTCTATCATTTTGTCTTCTCTAAGGAAACTATTTGATCCACGGGAAGATGAATAAGCCACTCAACTGCACAAGCCTATTTCACCATGCAGTTAGACTAAATCTGATTTCTTCCTCAATTGATCTACCTCTGATCCATGTCCATTGTTAATCTTACCTCGTAAAAATCTGACACTCTTCAACAGTTGAAAGTTTCAATTGACAGCCTTTGGGAGAAGAGTATTTCCACTTCTATTAACCTTCACATGAAAGAAGTGTCTTTTTGACTTCACTCCTGATTGAATCAGCTCTAATTTTATATTTGGAGCTTTAAATTTATGAACCTTTAATAATCTCTGCTGGAAACTCATGTGCTAATTTCTGCTTTCAATAGAGACTTGTAGTTTTAAGCATACGAATCATTCTGAAATTCTTTGCTCTTTAATATTTTAAAATTTATCATATTAGGTTGAATTGTAATTGTTTCAGGACATTTAGGGACAGAAATTGGTCCTAGGCTATATTGATCGATGCAATGGAATATTTGTTGTCTGGTCTATTTTGTGTGATTAACCAACACAAAATTCTACCCGAGAATCTTTACATTAGAGATCTCTGACTCATTCTAGAGGATATTTTTAGTTTCTTTTGCATTGGACTTTTTTCAAGTTATTGAATTGGTTTGACTCTTATTTGTGTCTTAAAGCATTGATATTGCATGTCACGTCCATTTGCTGGATGTTAACGGATCGCTGATAGTTAAAGTGTCGAGGATAAGTAAATAACAAGCTACTTGTAAACACAGACAAATATCACAAACAAGTGAGAGTGGACTTGCAAATAATGGTTAAAGCTGGCTGTTCATTCACAGAGTCATAGAATTGTTGCAGCGCTGAGGAGGACTTTGGCCCATCATGTCTGTGCCTGGTCTCCAAATGAGCATCTTTCCTCATACAATTCTGCTGCCTTCTCCCTGTAACCCTGCACAACATTGCTTTTCAAATAACAGACAAATTCACTTTGGAATGCCTTGATTGAATCTGTCTCCACCACAGTTGCAGATGGTGTATTCCTGACCTAATGAATTATTACTTGGACAGTTTACTTCCGCATGTCAAATTTATTTCTTTTGCTATTTACTTTAAATCTGCTCCATCTTGTTCTTGATCTGTTCATGACTGGAAATATTTTCTCCCTATCTTCTCTGACCAGACTCTCATAATTTTGGATGTTTTCCTCTCAGCCTTTTCTTCTCCAAGCAAAACTGTCCTAATTTTTCCAATCTAACTTCATACGTGAAATTGTTACGATTGTTATGAAAACAAACAATCAACATTGGACTCTCAACATTTGAATTAAATATCTGAGACCTTCATGGACAAAAGGAAATGGTTTTAAAAGATACACCAATGACGTAAAATATCTGCTGTAATCACCTGGCAAGCCTAGGCAACCACGTGGGCATACAAAACCAACTGCCTCAGAATCACCATTTTTAATCAAGAGGTCTTAAAACTCAGAGAGAAACCAAGAAATTGACATTTCTTGTAATGCCTACACTTGCATGAGAACTATGCATATTGAAGATGAAAGGTTACCTGCAGAGGGTTTTGTTTGTGAGAAACAATGGAGCTAGACCCGAAATGTGTAAATGAACATATTTCAGTAGTTTGTTCTGAGTGACAAAGATACAGAAGTAAAAAACAGCATGGCGTGACAACAACAAGATTACTGGAAGCTCTCCTCTTTCTCCGTCTCTCCCTTATACTCAGAACCTAGCTGACAAAAACCAACATGGAGCAACAGCAATGATTCACTGAGAACTTGAGGGCATCTCTAACATCAGCATTATAGAAGAAACAAGACTGCAGCTGAGCAGTTGAACTCAGGTCTTTTCATTCCCATAACAAAAGACTCTAAATTATGTTAAATACAGCTGCCTTTTTCTTCCTGTCTATTCTGTTATGGCACAGTGGTAGTTTCCTTGCTTCTTGGCTGGAAAGTCTAAGTTTGAGTCCCACCTGTTCTAGAGATGTGTCATAATCTGTCCTTGCAGGTTGACACAAAGGACAAGAAACATCAGATCCTTCTTGTCCCTTCTTTATCAGTTCATTACTTGTGCATTTGATGTTGCATTTTATTACATTTTTCAGACTAGTAACAGTTAAAACTTCACTCTCTCACCCAAGAAAGCCTTGGAATTGACACTCCTTAATTTTTGACGTGGTTAACTATTTTAATTGAGGTGTGATAGTTACGTACTAACTAAAATGATAGTTGCTGTGATAACTGAGGAGACTAAAAATAAGAAGGGAGTTGTGACTCCTTTATGCCAGGTTGTAACAAGCTCTTGATTTGTGTAACCATTCTCATAAACCTTTTCTACACTTTCTCGAAATCCTACACATTCTTCCTAAAGTGCTGTGCCCACAGTTGGATGCAAAATTCCATTGGAGGCCTAGCTAGTGTCTTACATATATTCAACTGTAACCTCCTTGCTCTTGTTCTCCATGCTCCTATTACAGGCTGAGGATACTGTAGGCTTTATTAACCGTCATCTTAATCTGCCCTGTCTTCTTTAATGCATTGTGCATTTAATCCAGGTGCCTCTGCTCCTACACTGCCTTTAGAGTTTTTTCTTGGCTCGCCCTGTTTATCCTACCAAAATGTATCACCTCACACTTCTCCATACTGAACGTCATCTGCTACTATCCATCCATTTCAGCGCCCTGCCCTTGTCCTTTTGAAGCTTTTTTGTTATGCTTCACACAGTTTACATTGCTTCCAAGTTTCATATCATCTACAAAATTTGAGACTGTACTTTAAACAATGTTCAACTTATTTATATTGAAGTGGTTTGTATTTTCAATGACAACCCATGTGAAATACACAACAAAGAATCAAGCTTTTGTTGAGACAGATGTCTTGGATATCTTTTACAATGCTAATCATTTACATGGCTACAATATCCCATAATCTGGGTTCTTTGCTTGCTGATATTGCTATATAGTGCATACACTTAGCTGACTGACTGAAGGGACTACACCAATTTCATTACATAGGGAGAGTGACTGAAAGTGAGGAAGGGAACTTTATCCCACAACGTCACATGCTGTGATATCATGGAACTATTTTAAAAAGTATATGGCCTCTGGACTGGAATCTATGCCATAATGCAACAATATTTCAGGAAAAGAAACTGCCCTAATTCTGATCCTTGAAACTCCAATACAAAACATTGCCCAGGCCAAAGAAATATTCAATAACTATTAACTTCAGTTGCCTGTCACTCAACCAATTTCATTCCCATGTGGCTAATGTGTCTTTACTCCATGAGCTTTAACTTTGCTCATTGGTCTGTTAATCAGCAGCGTATTAAATGCCTTCTGGAAATCCAATGGTATCACGTGAACTGCATTGCATTAATCAAATCTCTCTGTTACGTCTTCAAAATACTCCACCACAGCTACTTAATTAAACAAGATTTTCCCTTGGGAATCCATGCTGGTTCTCCTTAATTAAAGGACATTTGTCTGTATGACGAATTTTGTTCTGCATTAGTTCATAGAAGTTTACCCAACATTGATGTTAGAATGGCTGGTCTTTCATGGCTTGCTTTATTCTTAAATACTTTTTTGTACGGGGCCGTAATGTTTGCAATTCTCCAGTCCTCTAGTACCACCCCAGAGTCTAAGGAGGACTAAAACTGTTGTTAGTGCTTTAGTAATTATAATTCTGACTTACTTCAATTGATACATGCCATCCAGTCCCAATGCCTTGTCAAATTGAAGTGCAGATAACTTTTCCCATGCCTCCTCTGTAAAAATTTTAACCCTTCCAACAACTTACATTTTAATATTTTATAGTGGAGAATAACATTTTCAGAAATACAAGAAAGCAGTGAAATATAACTGGAGAGGAGCCAAAAGCACTGGCAAAGAGAAGTGTGTGAAGGAAGTTGCTGACAATAGTGAACGAGGTGGCAAAACAGAAGATTTGAGAAAAATAAATCATAGGGGCATATTGGTTGAAATTCACTAATGGTAAGGGGGGAGTATATAAACAAGGAGAGGAAGCATGCAGAGACACAATTCAAGGAGGAGGTAGGAGGTTAGATTAATCAATTTAAAGTCCAGTAAATGTCATGTCTGACCAACTTGCTTGAACTTTTCGAAAGAGAGTTAAGGTTAGTAAGTTTGCAGATAGCATCAAAATTGGAGGTGTGTGGGTAGCGAAGAAGGTTACCTCAGAGTACAATGGGATCTTGATGGGCCAATGGGCCCAAGGAGTAGCAGATGGAGTTTAATTTAGATAAATGTGAGGTCCTGGGGAGTGTTGCTGAACAAAAAGACCTTGGAGTGCAGGTTCACAGTTACTTGAAAGTGGAGTCCCAGGTAGATAGGATAGTGAAGAAGGCATTTGGTATGTTTGCCTTTATTGGAGTGTGCATTGAGTATATAAGTCGGCAGGTCATATTGCAGCTGTACAAGACATTGGTTAGGCCACTTTTGGAAGCCTGCATGCAATTCTGGAGTCCCTGCTGTAGGAAGGATTTTGAGAAAGGGTTCAGAAAAGATTTACAAGGATGTTGCCAGGGCTGGAGGGTTTGATCTATAGGGAGAGGCTGAATAGGCTGAGGCTATTTTCCCTGGGGCGTCGGAGGCTGAGGAGTGACCTTATAAGAGGTTTATAAGATCATTGGGGGCACGGATAGGGTAAAAAGACAAGATCTCTACCCCACAGTGGGATAGTCCAAAAGTAGAGGGCATAGGTTTAAGGTGAGAGGGGAAAGATTTAAGAGAGACCTAAGGGGAAACTTTTTCATGCAGAGGGTGGTGTGTGTATGGAATGAGCTGCCAGTGGAAGTGGTAGAGGCTGGTACAATTACAACGCTTAAAAGGCATCCGGATGAGTGTACGAATAGGAAGTGTTTAGAGGGATATGGGCCAAATGCTGGCAAATGGGACTAGATTAATTTTAATTTTAAATCTGGCCGGCATAGATGAGTTCAACCTAAGGTTCTATTTCCATGCTGTACATCTCGATGACTGTATGACTTTATGTAGCTATGAGTGTAGACGAGGGCAAAGCTTTTGACGTAGTCTGAAATTCTGATTTTCCAGCTTGCACTGAGCCTTGCTGGAATACTGCAGTAGGCCTGAGACAGAAATGTTGGCCAGGAAACATGGTGATGTGTTGAAATGACAGGCAACTGGAAGCTCAGGCTCATTTTTGCAGACAGATCATGGGTGTGTTGCAAAGTTGTCACCCAGTCTGCGTTTCATGTTCCCAGTGTAGAGGAGACAACATTGTGAGTGGCAAGTATTGTAGACTATTCAGCAATGGCCTAGTGATATTATCACAGGACTGTTAATCCAGAGACTCAGGAAATGTTCTGGGGACTTGGGTTCGAATCCTGCCAAGCCTGATGATGAGCACAAATCTATCATCAATTGTCAGAAAAACCTATCTGGTTCACTAAAGTTCTTTAGGAAACTGCCATCCTTACCTGGTCTAGCTTACCTGTGACTCCAGACTGAACGTGGTTGATTCTTAAGTATCTTCTGCAATAGGGATGGACAATAAATTCTGGCCTCATCCTGTGAATGAAAGTAATGGATTGAGTGAAGTGCAGGTATATCACTGTTGAATCTGGAGGGTGTGTCTGAAGCCTTGGATAGTGAGGAGGGAGGAAGTAAACAGGTAGGTGTTACATCTCCTGTGATTGCATGGGAAGGTACTGATGAACTGTCCCTGCAGAATGCTGACAAGTGAGGGGAAGGAATATGTATCTGGTGATGGCATTTTGCTTGAGCTGGTGGAAATGATAGCTAATAACTAGTAGTTAGTGGAGTGGAAAGTGAAGACCAGGGTGAGTTCTGGGAGGGAAGAGAAGGGGTGAGGGAAGAAATGCAGGAAATGGGTCCGACATGACTAAATGGCCTGACAACCATGGTGGCACAGAACCCTTGGTTGAGGAAAAAAGTGGAAATTTCTGAGGCCCCCCACCCCCATGCAAGCTGGAAGAACACCATCTCATTTTCCATTTTCAGCACAGCCAACCCATTTTCACCAACATATAGTCCCCATTAGCAGCTCTTCTTTCTCCCTGGCATACCATTATCCATCTCTTGGTCTGTCTAATTGCCTTTCCCTCCCCCTGGACTCCATCACTACCTATTGCTTACTCACACCTGTCTTCAGCATATGCTCAACCTTTTCCTAACTACCACCAATTTTGGTTTTTGTTTCTGATTTCCACCATCTGCAGTTCTTTGTTTAATTATAATGATTGGATTGAAATTGGGCTGATTCCTTTCATAGCAGAGTCCTATTGTCAAGAGCCTGTGTGTAATGGTTTGTCTCCATCTAGTTGAGTAACCAGGTGATTATTTGGATGCATTCCTAATACAGTAGGACATTGTCCCGTTAATGTTCCTTTGATGTGATTGTTTTCGGTGAGGCTTTGCAGATAGGTTTGGGATGGCTTTGAAATGCAGAATGTATAGTGACACAAATGTCCAGTCATTTTTAACAGATTTCAAGTCACTTGAAATATACTTTGGCCTTTTAAAAGATTCGATGAGTGGTTTCCAGCCAGTAAATCCAGCTTCATAACAGTATGGGGACTGGGTGGCTTGGTGTTCTTGCTATGGTATAGTTTGTGGAATATCAAGGCATAGAGGCCAATGAATCATTCAACACATTGAATTAGCTACATTTCAATAAGACATGAAAGACTTGAATAGGAACAATGACGTACAGATCTTGACCTGCTAAATTTGAGTTGGTCTATCCATGTAATTTGAAGCCAACTTAGAAAGCAGTAGTGATATCTCAGAAAGTGTAGTTCTGCAATATCCCACACTTCCATCAGGAAAACCACACTCATGCTGGGACACAGACAAAGAAAACTAATAACCCTAAGTTACCAAAACACATTCTGCATGAACACAGCTTTCTATTGAAAGCTTGAAACCACATAATCAGCCCACCTTTGATTTGAGGCTGTTTAATCGTTGGTCTCTCCAATAAACTTCAAAGACAGACAATATGTTGGAGCCATTTATTGTGTTGATTATTATTTACCCTATTGTAACTAAATTGTTGTGTGACAATTACTATAAAAAGCATATTGTAGCCTTTAATTCCCATAACCTCTGTGCACTTACATAAAATACAAATGTAATTCCATTTATAAAGAAGGTATACTTGTTTAAATACTGTTGAAAGGAAACATTTTATTTTGTTGTTCCTTTTCCCGAACAGTCTCATTAAGTTCCTGACCAAGCAACTTTACTACATATAACCTCCATTTGAAATGTAGATTACTATGAATTTTCCAAGTAAAATGAGGCTTTCAATGAACTAATACTTCATAAACTAGTTGAATATGGCACGCAGCTTATAAGAAAATACTTATAATGAGAAACAGACTTGTTTACTTTAAAAAAAAATGTTGAAAAGAATTTTACAGTCAGTGAAATCACACTAATGCAATGATGGGCACTTAGGTAAAAAATAACTCAAGAAAATGATGTGCATGAGAAGTTGCAGAATCACTCAGTCAGTGAATGCTGCTTTTAAATTACTTTTATAAATCTGACCATTTGTGTTTACATTTTCAAAATAAATTCAACCAAATTACAATCCAAAGCTGGAGAAGATTGAAAAATGGATGCACCAGAAGAGAAAGACCTTCCAATCAGGGAGGTACAGAAAATGTGTTTTTGTGTTTATTTTATCCACTGTGACATAGCTAACGGTGAACATAGGGGTAATTACCTGTGACTTCTGTGACCTTCATGTTCTTGCTCCTCTTTTTCCTTTTCTGGCACTCCCCACTTGACAATCATTTATTCTGTTTCTACCCGGTTTCTCCCTTCATTTTCTCTCTCTCTTTTTCCCTTCTTTATCTTTCTCCTCTTGAGTCAGGGTGTTTGTTTAGTGGGTGATGACAGGAGAAGGGGTATTCAGAGGCTGCATATAACTTTTCTGGTGTTGGATCTGAAGAGCTGGTCTGGCAGGATTGCAGAAGGCTAAAAGCTGCATTTTCAGTTGGCAAAGTATTAAATGAGGGCACAGATTGTAGGCTAGTATTTTGTTTCTGGGTCCTAGCTGCAGAGAGGAATCTGGCCAGGCTGCTTTCAGATCAGATTCCATACCTTGGGTCATTAGAGAGATCTGAAAAGTCTCAGGAAAACAATTCGAAAGGGAAGGAACAAAATTTCTTACTCCATGTGTTCTCTGAATGTCATCACTTCTGCTGTCCGGTCTGTTTTCCATCTTTTCTTTTGGCAGATTTGCACAAGTTCCCATCATACTGTAATCTGTTCTTCTACTACCTCAAATCCCTGTCAGTTGGCCTCTCCTTTTAATCCATTTCCACCCTCTCTCCTTATTCCCTTTTCCCTTAACATTTGACCACATGTTCCTTTAATAGTGTAACACAAAAGCTCATTTGCTGGCATTTTGATTTTACAAAGTATCTCCTTTACAAAGACAAAATTGGCGAGTTCACATTTTCCAACATCATACTCTATTGTGCCAACATTTTCCCCATCCACTTGACCTGTTCAAGCCCCTTTGTGCCCTCTTTATGTCCTCCTCAAATGTACGTTTCTCTTTACTTTTGTATCATCAGCAATGTAACAGCTATACATTAAATCCTTTCATCCAAGTCATTGATATTATCGTAGTTAAGTAAGGGCCTATCAGTAATATCTGTGGAACTGCCACTAGTTACAGGTTTCCAAACTAAACTGAGCCATTTGTCCTCTTTCTTGTTTTCTGTTAAATAACCAATCGTCTAGCCATGATAATATGTTACCCCTTACACTACAAGTTCTTATTTTAAGTTGTAACCTTTGATGTGGCTCCTAAATTTCTACTAGAAATCCAAGTACACCATGTTTACAGAATCCCTTTACCAACATTGCTAGCAGCTTCCTCAAAGAACGCTAATAAATTAGGTCAAACATGATTTCCCCTTTCACAAAACCATGTTAATTCTTCCTAAATGCATTGAAATTTTCTAAGTACCCTGTGATAGCTGCTTAAATAATAAACTTAGCAAGGGGACTGGCAAATGTTGACTGCAGATGCTTGAAACCTTCACTGAAGATTTAGGTAGAACTGGAATTCAAAGCATTCAGTAAGCAAGTTTTTATGAGCACAGGTCTCAAAATGAAATGCCAGAGGCAGACTTAATTCTTTCCTCCGCTGGGTTTCTTCCCATCCAGCCAGAAGGTCTGTATATTTTTCAATTATTTATCTGTATAAATAAATAAAAGTTTCAGCCTGCTTCCAGACTTAAAAGGTAAAATGATAGTTAAAGGTTGCATTCACCTCAAACACAGAGTCCTTTCTTTTTTTTAATAACTTTTAAACCATTGTGATTTTCGGAACTGAGGAGACAAGTGGCCGACCAATAGACTTCTGCACCAAAGTAGTCACTCAATTCTGTGCTGAGAGAGGAAAATTCTGTCATGTCATCACTCCTTATTTGGCATGAGCACTATTTCGTGCCTGAAACATGTTACGACAGGTCTTTGTTTCTTAAAGAAACACTACCAAAGGAATTAACATTCATAAAAGGGCTATGACACTGAAAAATGAAGTAATATGAAGCATAAGAAGGAAAAACAAATTGGCAGAGCAGCAAACAAAGTAAAAGAAAGAAATAAGCAAGACTTCAGTATAAATACAGATATTTAACAAGAAATGGAAGGCAAACATTTAATTATGGATTTGACAGTGACAACTTCAATGAATTACATCTGTTTAAACAAGAGAAGTAGTTTTACTTTACAGATAAAATAATAAACAACTCTGAAAAGAAACCTTAGAAAATTTTACTTGCCGAAGGCGAGAAGAGGCTCTGTAGAACAAATATATCTAGTCTTTCTGAGGACCATAAAATGACCCAGAGAAGGTCTGGAGAGTACTTGAAGACCAGCTCAAGTCATGAACCAGCATCTAGGCTAACAGAGACTAAATCATATTGTGCAATCAAAAATTCCAAAAGTCTTTTAACTTTGTCATATGATGCTATTGCATGACCGTGGGTGTTAATTCTCTGAAGAATTCATACAGAGTCAGATTGAATTGGTAATCGCCTCCACACAGATCAAAGCTTCTAAGAAAGATGTCTGAGGAAGGGGTGGTTAGCTCAGTTGGTTGGCTGGTTTGTGATGCAGAATGATGCTAACAGTAAGGGTTCAATTCCCACAGCAGATGAGGTTACCATGAAGGACTCTCCTTCTCAACCTCCCACCTCACCGAGGGCATCATGGCCCTAAGGTTAAGCCATCACAGGTCATCTCTCTCTCTAATGAGAGCAGCCATTGATCTGGTACATCTTTACCCTTACTTGCAATACTTACAGCAGGACACATAGAGGGATATATGCAATAGTTTGTAATTGTTCAGTACTAGCTCAAACACAACATTACCTGTGATTGTAATATATTAAATACCAGGAACAGTCATAAAAGTCTATTGAATCTTTTTGTGCAACATTACCCATATCGAGTTCTTATCTTACAGGTGCTAATGTAAGTATCACCTCAGCTGATGGTTAAAAGCAAAGTCTATAGCAAACTGTGGGGACAAATCAGACATAAGAATCATAAACTACATTAGGGAAAAACTAAAAACAGTTTTAAGCCTTAATGATTCCCTTAAATTGGAGTTCTTTACATATTATCCCACTTCTTTAATCTGCTATTCTGAAGACCCACCATCCATTGTTTCAAACTCTGTATTGAAGGTAGTATTGTGGCTTCATTTCAGTTTTAGTCTGACTTCATTTTTCATATTATCAATGGTGGAATGAAAGCCAACTGACCAGAACAAATGATGTCTCAGATATTCCTTTTTCCAGAAACAACATTCAATACCATCAACCTCCATAAAAGATGTTCGACAGTGTCTCAATGTAAATATGTGTGTGTAATAAGATGCAAGAGACGCTGTATGCCAATATTGCAAATTTTTATGATCTGATACTCCTTCAGAGTTTAACCTTCCCTGAGCTGTTCAAGGAAGGAAATTATGGTATTGTATGCCTTGTGGGTGAGCAGACTTCTTTCCTTTGTCTATAGTTGCTAGAATGGCAGCAGAGGGGAATTACAATGGGCTATGTGCTTCTTCCTACATGATGATTTTGAGGATGATTCAAGCCTGAAATAATGGTGGAGAGTTGGCTGGTGGCAAGGGGGATGTTAGTGGTGATTCTGGGAGCAGTTATGAAGAATACTCAAATCAAATGTCTTAATATCCTGCTTTATCTGAACCTATTAAGTCTAAGGGGCAGCACGGTGGGTCAGTAGTTAGCACTGCTGCCTCACAGCGCCAGGGACTCACATTCGATTCCAACCTCGGGCGACTGTCTGTGTGGAATTTGCACATTCTCCTCGTGTCTGCATGGATTTCCTCCAGGTGTTCCGGATTCCTCCTACAGTCCAAGGGTGTGCAAGTTAGGTGGATTGGTCATGCTAAATTGCCTATAGTGTCCAGGGATGTGTACGTTAGGTGGGTTAGCCATGGGAAATGCAGGGTTACAGGGATAGAGTAGGGGGGAGGGGTGAGTCTGGGTGGGATGCTCCTTGGCAAGTCGTGTGGACTTGTTGGGCCGAATGGCCTGTTTCCACACTGTAGGGATTCTATGGTTCGAATAGGACTTCATGAAACAAAAATATCTGGACAGCAAATTTCACAGAACAATGTGAAGATAGATGAAAAGTGGAAGTACTATAAATACTTAAACAGAGGATTGATAGATTATTTGAATATTGAGGAGTTGACAGCTATGTTGAGCTGGCATGAAAGAGGATTGAGACCTGGGGTAGATCAGCTATCACCTAGTTGAATGGTGGAGCAGAGTTGAGGGCCCAAATGGCGCACTCCTGCTCCTATTTCTTATGTGCTTATGACAAGGAGAAAACCCTAGAGAACTCTAGGGCGGCATGGTGGCACCGTGTTAGCACTGCTGCCTCACAGCACCAGGGATCTGGGTTTGATTCCACCCTTGGGCGACTATATGTGTGGAGTTTGCACATTCTCCCCGTGTCTGCGTGGGTTTCCTTCGGATGCTTCAGTCTCCTCCTACAGTCCAAAGATGTGCAGGTTAGGTGGATTGGCCATGCCAAATTGCCCCTAGTGTTCAGGGATGTATAAATTAGATGGGTTGTAGGAGGATGGGTCGCTGGGATGCTCGGAGGGTTGGTGTGAACTTGTTGGGCTGAAGGGCCTCTTTCCACACAGTAGGGAGTCTATGAAACTCAAATTCTTGTCATTTTCTGCTGCACAATTATAAAGCCATTCATTTTCAAAAGCAAAAATAAATTAAAGATGGAACAGAATTACTTGAATTGAAAACCTGTTTTCTTTTGGACAAAGCCCTTGTAATGGCTGTGATTATTTATTTGAGAAAGAGTGTGGGCCAAATGTGAAGATATCAGTCTTGCTTTAAGCAATGCAATGAATATGTAATTGTTTGCAGGTAGACCTTGTGGTATTAACTTTGTGATTGGTTTGTTGTGCATATTGAAGGTCAGTCTGCAGGTCTGCAATCAGCTTTGAGATGGTCTCCTTTGAAAATTGTTTTTGAATGCGGTTAACTTCAAGTATTTTCTTGACTCAAACTGATAATGGGTAGGGATAAGCGAGAGTTATAAATAAGTGTCGAACCTGCCATCAGATCCTTCTGAGAAAATCTACCTTTGTGCCCTAAATTGAGCAAGAACAGAAAAAAATACCCAAAGGAATACATTTTTTGACAGAGTAAATATCCTTCGGTGAAGAAGCTGACATTGGCCATGTGATCCGTTTAATGCAAGGTATGTATGCACTCATAACGCCACACCAATGGATCAGCTCTAGTCCTGCCAAACCCACATATGAATGGCCCTGGATAATCACATAATTAACAGGAGGAGAAGCTTCCTTAAATGTCCCCATCTTCAATGATGTTAAGATATCAGTGCACAAGCCAATGTGGAAACATTTGCATCCATTCTCATCTGGAAATGCCGAGTGGATGATCCATGTCAGTCTCCTCCTAGGATCCTCAGCTTTGGAGATGCCAATACTCAACCACCCTGATTCACATCATTAGACCAAGAAATAGGTGTGGGCCCAGAAAACATTTTGCCATTAGGACTGAAGATTTGATTGTGCTCCAAAAATAGCCACAGCCCTCGTCAAAATGCACCAGTATCCTACAACACTGGCATCTACAAAACAATTTGGAAAATCACTCAGGTAGGTCTTTTCCACAAAAAAAAGCAATACAAATTCAATCCTGTCAACTATTGCCCCATCAATGTGCTCTCAATCATTAGCAAAATGATTGTAGCAGTTGTCAACAGCACTATCAAGCAGTAATTTCTCAGCAATAGCTGCTCACTGATGCTCAGTTTGGATTCTGCCAGGACCACTCAGCTCCTGACATCTTTATGCCTTGGTCCCACCACAGCCAAAGGAGATGAATTCAACAGATCAGGAGAAATTGTACTGATGACAGGATTTGATCGAATGTCAGTCCTCTAGGGAGTGAGAATGGGGCATTAATAGTAGATAATAAGGAAATGGCAGATGAAATGAATAAATATTCTGCTTCATTTGTAATATTAAGGTTCCAAAAATATCTCAGTCATAGATGAAAATCAGAATGTGGAAGGGAGAGAGAAACTTTGTGAAATTGCAATCATTTGCGAAACAGTGCTAAGCAAACCAATGGAGCTGCAGATTGACAAATGTCGGGTCCTGGTGATTACATTAAGGGGCTTAAAAGAGGCAGCTGTAGAGGTGGTAGATGCATTGGCTTTAATTTCCCAAAATTTACTAGATTTGGGAAAGGTCCTTTCAGATTGGAATGTGGCAGGTATAACCCTTCAAGAAGGGAGAGAGGCAGAAAACAGGAAACAATGGTTCAGTTAGCTTGATGTCTGTCATGGGGAAGGTGCTGGAATCAATCATTAGGGAAATCATAACAGGCAGCTTTGGAAATTCTTGATTAAATGGGGAAGAGTTAGAACGGTTTTGTGAAGGGGAATCATGTTTAAGCAATTTATTGGAGTTTCCGAACATGTGTTATGAATAAAGGGGAGTCTATACTATACTTGGATTTTCAGAAGGCATTTGACAAAGTACCATACAAAAGGTGTTGCACAAAGTACCACCTCATAGTTAGAAAATAACAAATTAGCATGAATAGAAAATTGGCTGGAAGGCAGAAAACAGACAGTATGCTTGAATAGGTCTTTTTCTGATCAGCAGGACGTGACAAGTTGAGTACTGCTGGGTCTGTGCTAGGCCCTTAGCTTTTTGCACTTTAAATCAACAACTTAGATGAGACCAACTTAAGCATGGTAGCTAAATCTGCAATGTTACACAGATCAACAGGGAGGTACTGTTTGAAGAGGTCAGGAGGAGATTATTGGCAGAGGTTGAGAGAGTGGGCAAAAATCTGGCAGGTGGAATCTGATGTGGGAAAATGTAAATAATTCTAATGTTTAACCAGTAACCCTAACTTCACCCCCAAGTAATGTACAATGTTCAAGATCTGAAGTTCAAATGAACTTAAAGACCCTATTTGATACTATGCTTAATGTCAATGAATAGAAAAGTTAAGTACATTTTAATGGAATTGTCCACTCCAGAGCATCATATAAATACAGAACTGAAATTGAAGTTGACTAATTCAAAATGCAAGCACAGCAGGCCGTGTTTTACTTTTAAAGAAAATAATTCAAAGGGAAGAATTGAAAATATAAAACTGGCTGAAAGAGTCATTGCGTGAGTAGAGATATCAGATACAGAGAGATAGTGTGGAGACAGCTCCAGCCTCCAGCTCAAACTGAACTAACATTAATCAATAAGTCAGATTTGGGTTTTCTCTCCAGTGCCAGAAGCTGCAAAGAAGAGCTTTTTTGTTCTGCATGAAAATATTCCAGTCAATTTTCAAATGTTGTGCCAGCAGAATCAATAAAGACACGCACCTTTAACTCCGTCCCTGAAGCTGCTCTACCTCTGGAGACCGTCAACAAAGACAACCTTCAAGTATTCAACTACAGAAGCCATTGCAGCTGTTGAATTCTGACTTCAAGTTTTCAACTCCTTCATTTCAAAAAGCAAGCTTCAAACAAGTAACAATCCAATAGCGACAACTTCCACCTTTGTAAGTATTTTAACCGAACCTACTTTTAGTCGTTTTATTTGTCAATAACTTCTATCACTTTTAATTATAAAACTTACATCAGCAGTTTGGAACTAATGAGCCTTCAGCTTGTTTAAGGCTAGAGCTTTGCTACTGGTTTTTTTTGAAGTGAAATACTCAAAAAAAACTAAAAGGGGAGTAAAAGCTATTTAAATTCACAGTTCACAGACTATTTTGAGGATATGTCTGATGTGCTCATGACAAAAATACTATTTCTTCATTACAACAACTTTTAAGTATCCACGACTTGTTTCTGTTTACTGAATAATTGCATGAAATGGCCTGTTTTGAAATGTATGTCCTATTAACTGCCTAAATTTTCATATTTTTATTGTACACTAATAAGTTTTAAAATTTGTTGTTATGTCATTGATTGCTTAAACCCGATTACATCAACAAAATGTAAACAACAACTAAGATTACACATAATTTTAGGCTATGATTTAGTACTGGTAGGTTGAATTATAACATGTATTCCCTTGATTTTCCAAACTGAATGATGGTCTGGCGGTTGTGTCAATTAATTTGCATGATTCTAAAATGCATCCATTTGAAAATCAATATAGAGACTGTCCTGAAGTACTTCGCAGACATGAGATTGGTAAAGCGATGGTCACGAGACCAAAGGCATATTAGGAGGGTGATCGAAATCCTTATAAAAAATGGTGGATTTTAATGATGGGTTAAAAAAAAACTTGGAGAGGCACAGTAATTTAAACAGGGAAGTCCAGAAAGTAAGAGACCAGGCTGCTGAAGATATGGCCACTAGTGTTGACTGGAGGCATTGGAAAAGAGTTACAGAGATTTGCTGCAAGTTTTACCAAAATGAGAAGAGGCAAGATATTAAACACAAGACAAACAGTGCAATAACAGCAAGGACATGACTACCAGAGAATAGGACTTGGTGTGAGATAAGAGACAGGCAGAAGAGCTTTAGATGAGTTGAAATTTATGAAGTGTGAAGAATATAGATTCCTAGAACTGTAGAATGGCTGAACACAGAATGAGCCCATTTGGCCTTTTGTGTCAGTGCTGGCCCTCAGAGGTAGCAATTCATCTAAGACCACTTCTCGACCCTTTGGCAAGATATAGGACTTGTAAGTAGCTGCCGGTTGAGAGATATCTCCCTTTGCAATTTGCCAAGCAAATATCTCCTTCTCAGACAATAGCCCAATTCTCTTCTGAAAGCCTGAATTGGTCGTGCCTCTATTCAACACTGAGGTGGTGCATGCTAATTCTTGTCATTCTCCGTGTGAAAAAAAAATGTTTTTCCTCATGTCACCATTGCTTCTTTAATTGGATATTTGAGTCTGGAGAAGATAAAGGTGTGGATGAGAATTTCAATGGTTTATGGGTTAATGCAGAGCTAGAGGTATGCCATACAGAAGTGGAAAAAGGTAACCTTTCTGATGTAGGCAGCATAGTGCTTGAAAAGTTTAGTGATTGGAACCAGGTTGACCTTGTTGAGTACGAGTTGGTTTAGAAATATTACGATCCTAAACCTACTCTAATTCTGAGACACTATCGGTTTCATTCAGCTGTTAAAGAACTGGTGGAATCTGCATCAGGATTTTTGACGACGTTAAGACGACTGGCAGAGGCATGTGATTTTGGGTTAACACTGAACAAGATGCAAGACACCATTTGGTATGTGGAATTAATGACATAACCATGCAGAAGTGCCAACTAGCTAAAGCCCAACTGAACTTCGGACAGATGCTACAACTGGCTTTGTCATTAGAAATGCGGTAAGTCGAGCATGTAAGCTATAGGGTATAACAATGGAAGTGGTCTCCCTCACCTCTCCAACTGAGCTTGGGGAACACCACATGAGTGTAGACAGTCACAGAGCCTCATGCAGGGCATATCCTGAGCAGATGGACCCCAGGCCAACCCACAGCAGAACCCCACAACAAAGCTAAACCTCAGTCAAGTGGCTACAAAGATCTTTAGGATCTGGACTGGCAAACAATTGCAGTTGCTGCCAGTAAGTGGACTCAAGACAGCAAAGGAGTCCTACAAGGCCTGACTTGAGTAAGAAAACTCATAGGCTTGTACCCAGGAGAGTGAACACCCTGGAAAGTCGCACTACATGTGGGTTGGAACAAGTAAACTGCTTTGTAACAACCAAATCAGAACTGATTAAAGTTAATGTACGGCTAAATGGTCACCCAGCTCCTATGAAGGTTTCTACCTGTGCGGCTGTATCTGTTTTGCAGAATCTGTCTTTAACAAGATTCGTTTGAGACTCCAATCATTATGTTTGCACAAGACCTCAGCCAGACTGAGAACGTACATTGGGGAACCATTGTAGATTAAGGGTACGACTTCGGCTCTGTTCGCCTATGAGAAGCAGTTAGTGAGGTCACCACTGAGTGCAGTAAATGGTTTTGGCCACAGCCTATTGGGGCAGAAATAATTGAGAAAAATTCACCTGGAATGGCTTAACATTTTTCGATTTGAAAATAGAGGAAATACCCAGGATTTTTCAGGAAGGGGCTTAGGACAATCAAAGGGGCCAAAGCCACTTTACATGTCGACCAAGAACAACTCTGCAAATTTGCGAGGCCCGCCTAGTGCCATTTGCAGGCAAGAGTAGAGGCGGAAATCAGGAGGGTGGACAGCGAAGGAATTATCAAACTGGTGCAGTCTGCAGAATGGGCAGCACCGGTCGTACCAATTGTGAAGCCTCACAGCTCAGTTCCCCTTTGTGGGGATTTTAAGCAAACTGCTTGTCGCAGCTGGATAAATACCTCATCCCTCACACAGGGGACTTGTATGCAAAGTTGGTTTTGGGGGGGTGGTTGTTGGGGTCATGCTGTGCTTTACGATGCTGGACATGAGCCACACCTACCTGCAACTGTGACTGGATGAGGTGTCCCAGAAGTACGCTACAATTAGTACCTTTAAGGGTTTATATTAATATATAAGACTGCCATTTTGGGTGTCATCAGTCTGAGCTCTTTTCCAGTGGACCATGGAGAACATTTTACAAGGGGCTACCCCAGGTTGCCATTTATCTTGATGATGTAATAATAACAGGGAAGACCAATAATGAGCACTTGGAGAACTTGGACATTGTGTTTAAATATTTCTCCCAGAGGAGGGGTGGGGGGCGTACATCTTAGGAGGAAAGACATCTTAGTCTTCCAAGCACCCCAATTGACCTACTTGGAATACAAAGCCAACCAAACTGGGTTACATCCATTGGAAGAGAAAGTGAGGGCAACTGAAGGAGCCCCGGCTCCCATGTTTGTACCCGAGCTTAGGTCTTTCCTTGGGTTAGTGAATTATTGCGGAAAATTCATACATAACCTAGCCTCCATCTTGGCACCCTTACACCTGCTGTTGAAAAAGGATGATCCTTGGAAATGGTTGCATAGCCAAGAAGTGGCCTTTAGGGAAGTGAAAACGTAGGTACTGTCATCTAAAGTGTTGGCCCACTATGATCTGAAGTGAGAGGTAGTGCTGAGATGCGATGTCTCCCCATAAGGTATCCAGGTAGTGTTGGCTCACCGGTGGCCGAATGGAGAGGAATGTCTGATAGAGTATGCTTCCTGAATTTTGGCTGATGCCGAATACAAATATGGCGAGATAGAGAAGGAAGGTTTGGTGGCCATTTTTGGTGTGAGGAAATTCCACCCAGTACCTTTATGGATGGGAAGTTGTCATGTTAACAGATCACAAACCCCTGCTAGGACTACTGAAGGAAGACAAGGCAATGCTACCCATAGCTTCCAGTAGAATTTAGCATTGGGCCTTTATCCTCAGTGTGTACAAGTACAGGCTAGAACACCATCCAGGAAGCCAAGTGTCTAGTATGGATGCCATGAGCTGCCTCCCACTGGCAGAAACTCCACTGGTGGTGCCTCCCGACTTTGGCTTTAAACCTCCTGGACACCCTTCCAGTCACTGCTGACAATATCCAACTGTGGAAACAAAAAGACCCAGTCCAAGAAAAACTGAAACTGCTAGTAATAATGGGGGAAGCAGAAGGACCATCATGGCCTGGAGAGACCAGATCACCAGACAGGACAGTATGTTACTATGGGGAGCAAGGGTGATTGTCCCAAGTAAATGTCACTGCCAGATACTGGCTGAACTCCACCAGGGTCACTCAGTGGGTTCCAAGATGAAGATGATGGCAATAAGCTATGTCTGGTGGCTTGGGTTGGATGCTGACATAGCTGCATGGGTGGGGCAGTGCCCAGAGTGCCAATAAGGACAAACATTACCACCAGCAGCACCCCCCATATACGTGGCAATGGCTGGGAAAACCCTGGACTCAGTTGCATGTTGACCATACCGGTCCTTTCCTGGGCTCAATGTACCTGGCCATTATGGACACCTATTCAAAGTGATTGGACATGCATAAAGTTCGTTTGGCAAGCTCACAGATGACAACTGAGAAGCCGCAGGCATTGTTTGTGATACATGGACTCCCGTAGCTATTGATCACAGAAAATAGGACATCAGTTACCAGCAGGGAATTTGAACATTTAGTGAAGTCAAATGGCATTCACCACATAAGAACAGCTCTATACAATCCATCGTCCAATGGTCTAATGGAAAGAGCAGTCCAAACGTTGAAGGCAGGCTTAAAGAAGCAACCAACAGTGTCAATTGATACCAAATTGTCCCAGACCCTGTTCAATTATAGGACCACTCCATACATGACAACAGGGATAGCTCCAGCAGAATTGCTGATGGGCAGAAGACTCCGCATCAGGTTAAACCTGATATTCCCAGACCTGGAGCGGGGAAAAGGGCGAAATGGCATCAGGAATACCATTGCCAGCTACTTGCCACCTCAAAACAATTTAATTCAGGGGATGAAGTTTGTTGTCAGAACCATGGGAATGGCCCTGTGTGGGTATGAGGCGAGGTTGAGACGAGGTCAGGTCCCATCACTTACAAAGTTTGGGTAAGTGATACAGTCCCGAACAAACATGTGGATCACCTGGAAGCTGTTACCTCGCAGACAGGGCAGGAGCAAAACATAGCTGGCCCCCCAGAACAACCAGAAGGCCTGTCAGAAACCGTAGGTTTTCTCCCTCTGTCTAGTGTCAAGCAAACCTCAGAGTCTGAGATGGATGCAGCCTCGATACTGTTACCACCAGAAGAAAAGGAGGAAACTCTTCTGAGATGCTCCAGGCACAAGAGACGGGCTATGGTCTAGTGTACGCCGCCCATATCAGAGTCCGAATCAGAGGACCCAGACTTAGGGAGAAAATGTCGCAGCAAATGCTACAAGCCAAAGACCAGGCCTATGTCCCCAAATTTAAGGAGGAAATAGTTGTAGTGATTGGAACCAGGTTGACCTCTTTGACTACAAAGTCATTGATTGGGGTTGTTAACCTGGACCAATCAGGAAAGCACTGGTTGATCAATATAACGAGGAGATTAGAAACTGCTCAGTTGAGAACTGACTCCGAGCTGGCCGGCCAGAGCCTGTGTACTGTGCACATGTAAATAAAGACTGAGTTGGTGACATGATACCAGCCTCTGTGCAATGATTTTAACCAGTGTTGCTTGGAAAAGAATGCTACAAGCTGGATTTCAACCTAGTTCTCATTGATTACCAGACAGGAGAGAATTTGAAGCCACACATTGATCTCCATATTCATGTTGGTTGCAAATAGGAATTATTCAAAATCAAAGCTCAAGGGGAGAGGGAAACTATTGGTCAGTGTGACCACACGAGTATATCTTACTATATATTACTGAATTTGGACAAGTTTGGAATTTGAAAAGATGATCCATCAAAGCTAGAGCTGCTTTAAGCATAAGAGATCCTGCTGTGAGAGCACATCTCCTGAAAGAGAGGAAAGATGTACCCTCAAGAAAGCTGCTGAAAAAAATAACCAAGAGATTAGAAACTCCTCAGTTAAGAACTGACTCTGAGATGACTGACTACAGCAAGTATACTATACACATGTAAGTAAAGAGTGAGTTGGTGACTGGGTACCAGTATCTGTGCAGTTATTTCACATTCATAAAACCAGGCTGACTCTGATGGATTGTGGTTTGACTTTGAAAATCTCCTGTCATTAATTCCGTAATAATGGATTCTAACAATTTGTCTTAAACTCCAACAGTTTTCTCATTAAAAATAACAGGAGATTAGAACCTCCTCAGTTCAGGGGACTGACTCCGAGCTGGCTGACCACGGCCAGTGTACTGTGCACAAGAAAATAAAGGGTGAGTTGGTGACCAGATACTGGCACCTGCACAGTTATTTCAAAAAGGAAACCACATTTAATGTGTGAAACGTAAGTGTCACATGAGTTACAGACAGATTATTTCTAATGCTCTTCTGTGAACTTCAGGTATTATATTTCAAGTACGAAAAGATTAAAACCTATGAGCTATAACCTGGCTGATTTTAAATGGAAGGAACTAGGGCTTTATAAGCAGTTGCTCATCTAGACAGACCTCACATTGCTTTTAAACTATGTCAACCTAAGCTACTTTTTGATAGGAACTATAATGGCCTTAGACAGGCCAGTTGAGCGCAGCTCAAAATTAGCAATGCAACCATATTGTAGATTTTCAGAGTCCCATGAGCAACACAGCAGACTGCTAGCTAGTATTCTGTAATGAAAGTGCTTAGAAAAAACTATTCCAGAATAATTTAAACACTTCCATAAAATATGGAATTTCACAATCTTTGGATGATGTGTTCGCTGAAGATTAACTTAAGCTATTCGCAATGTCGCCCAAGTTAATCTTTTTCCTCCTAGGTGTAGAGAATCTTCCTTCATTAATCTCAATTTTGTTTGATGAGTCAATTCTTGCAATTACTCCTGTGTGTGCATGATCTTCTGGCTTTCTTTCAACCTCAGAACTCTTGTTGATTACAATGCTTTCAATGTGTTTCAGTTATAAATTACAGTATATGAGTTCCTGTGATGATAAATTGATCAATTTTTCCATCAAGTACTTCAGTGTTGGTTGAAAACAGCTTTGTGTCATGCACCTACACTCAGTCATTATCCACTTTTATTTGAGTAGGTCAGATGGGTCAGATCTACTCCTGTGGTTAATTACAGTCTTTAAAGAACAATTCTAATTGGATGCATTACTATGGAATTTCTGCAAAATGTTACAGTTGAGATTGGCAGGTAGGCTTTCTTGCCTAAAAGACACCCAAAGAGCTACCCATTAACATTTTGTTCTTCAATGTGGACATCTTAATTACTATCTCAGGAGAGCGTTGCGCCTTTGAGATTGAAGAACAGTGTATCATAAATGTTGTTCAATTGAAAGAATCTAAATTCAGTGATCGATTGAGTAGTGCAACAATTTTCTAAAGGTTTCATCATTCAATAATAATCATTAGGTAAATGCTTTGAATAGCACACTTTGGCAATATTAACTATTTGTGATCTTTGCTGAAAATCACTATTTGTATAGCTGGCATCAAAATTGGTTCCATTGCTAAATCCGAGATAATGAACACCAATGCAAGTGGTAGTGTTTAAAATATATATATTTGGTGATACATTGCAGTGATTAATAAATATTAGCTAATTTGAAATGTGTTGATTAAAAGATTACAGGACAGATTTTAACTTTCCTGAGCTGCGGAGGCCTGGGATGCCAGAGAGAAGCCTTGAAACAGCTCTTATCAAAGTCACAAATGAGCTTCTATATGACTGTGGCTCCTTGTCTTTTTGGACTTAATTGCAGCTTTTGATATGGATAAACACACCTGTCCAAAGCCTTTCCAGCAACATCCAGCTGAATGAGACTAACACTCGCCTGGTTTCATTCCTTTTGATCTAATCATAGTCAGATAATCACCGTGAAAAACTTCCCTTCTCACTGCCCAAGCATCTATCCTTGTTCAACTCCAACTTCCCATCTATAATTTCACCCTTGGTGATAGCTGGAAACACGGTGGCATTAGAATAATAGAATTGTACAGTACCGAAGAGGCCCTTTGGCCCATTGAGTTTGCACTGCCAAAATAATACTCTAAATCTACACTAGTCCCACTTTCCAGCCTTGCCCCGTAGCCTTGAATGTTATGTTTCAACTGCCAAGGTCCTGAGCGCGGGACTTGTCTGCTTCTGTCTGCCTTTCTTTTTTCTCTATCTTTTACTTGTGTTTTCTTTCTCGGTGGCATGAGTCCCCTTCCCAGAGTGTCAGCAGTACTGGGAGTGGACCCCTTCCCAGGGTGGGGGGTGGCAGTGGCAGGAGCGGGGCCATCTCGTGGTTGGGGGTGGGGGTGGCAGTGGCGGGAGCAGACCCCTCCCCAGGGTGGGGACAGCAGTGGAGGGAGCAGACCCCTCCCCGGGGTGGGGGTGGCAATGGCAGGAGCAGACCCCTTCCCATGGTTGGGGGCGTGGGTTGGCAGTGGCAGGTTCCTTTGCTGAAACAGTGGTCCCAGGAGGTGGCAGCTGCAGCAACATAAGCCAGAATGAGGCACCTGCTGCTTCAGCGTGGGTAGGCTCAGCGTTGAGTTGAGCCCAGTTTGGGACCAGGCTGCAATGCCAAAACGGCCCCAGCGTGGACTCACAGCAGAGACAATGTTGGTGGAGGTAAGATAGCGCGGGAGAATGGTGAAATGGTTCTAGCGGCAGCAGCAGGGATACCGGATGGTTGAGGCAGTAACATGCCAGCTTCAGCAGTGTGCTGGCTTTTGGGGCACCCAAGAGTTCGCAGACTGAGGGATGGACTTCGCGGCTTTGTTTTTCTGGTGGTGAGGATGAGGGATTCATCTGGATGTCTCTTTTTACTTTTAGATGTTTGTTGTATTTCTGTTTCTGTTTTTAATCCTGTCTTTTTTTATACTAAGATGGCGCCAGAGAATGGAGACCTTGTACGCTTCTCACTGTTCTCCTGTATTCTTGTACTTGAGTACCCGTGACAATAAAATCTATATCTAAATCTAAATCTCAATTTACTTTATAAAGGTTGGGAGGTTTTCTGCCTCAACTACTCTCTCAGGCAGTGCATTCCAGGTCCCCACCCTCCAGGTGAACTTTTTTTTTCTTCAAATCTTCTCTAAACCTCCTGCCTTCCACTTAAAATTATGTCCCTTGTCACTGTTCAACTAAGCAGAACAGATGCTTCCCATCCGCCCTGTCCATGCCTCTTGTAAACTTATACACCTCAATCAATTCCCACCTCAACCTTCTCTGCCCTAATGCAAACATCCTGAACTTATCCAGCCCCTCTTTATAGCTAAAGTGCTCCACCCCTGGTAAATCTACCTTGCACCCCCTCCAGTGCAGTCACGACTTTCTATAGTGCAGTGACCTACAGTCAGTACCCCAGCTGTGGCCTAAGTCCTGTGTAACTTTAGCATAACATTAATGTTCTAAAAACCTATGCCACATGTAAAATGATAACACCAAGTGCAGCTCACCATTATATCTCACTATGCTTCCACTGTTAATAAGTTGTCATTTTGCTTGTCTGACATTCATTAGCAGATGAGCAAAAACTTCCTCCAACTAAATATTAACAAAACTAATCAAAATTAATTCCCTAAAGACCACCCTATCCCTCTGATTGGCAGCTCTCCGAGGTTGAATCAGACTACTCACAACTTTGGGGTGACATTCTTGACCCCAAGGTGAGCTTCCAGCCACAGATCTGTGCTATCACTGAGTCTGGCTATTTCCATCTCTGTAATAGTGCATGATTCGACCCTGCCACATCTCATTTGCTGATTAAACCCTCCGCCATGCCTGTGTTATATCAAGTCTGGACTATGTGAATGTACTTCAGGTTGGGCTCCCGCATTCTACTTTAATACATTGGGTATTGGCTTTGTCTGTCTTTTTTCTGGAATATGTCAAATGTTCCTTGTTCCAGTCTTCTTTCTTCCTCTGATGTATTGGTGTAGCTTTCTGCTCTAGAAAAATATCTTTAACTTTGTTTCCAATTTCCACCCTTCTCTCAGCTTCTCATGGTCTATTTCCAGCCCTTCCCTTCCTGGACTCGCGCACCACTACCCTGCCGGCCCATGTGGTGCTGCACTTGTAGATGGGAAATCTGCTCCTGCTTCCTGGCTCACATTATTTCCTGAATGAAGAAGCCCATGGATTTCAGTTTGAGTTCTAGTGAGATGATACAACCTGGGGCAGTAAGATACAAAATATCTCCTCCTTCCCTGGTCAGATGGCAATTTCCCTACCGTAGTGAAAATTCCAATTGATTACCTTTGATCACTGAAAGAATCAGATTGTGAATACTGTCAATTTTTTAAAAAAGAAGTTATTTATTCATGGACGAGGCAGCATTTATTGCTCATCTCAAATTGCCCAGAGGACAGTTAGGAGTCAACGACATAGCTATGGGTCTCGAGTCAGATGTGGGACAGACCAGGTAAGGATGGTAGTTTCCTTCCTTAAAGGACATTAGTGAACCAGTTGGGTTTTTGTGACAATCAACAATGGATTCATGATTCTCATTAGACTCTTCATTCCAAATTTTTTAAAATTGATTTCAAATGCCACCATGTCGGGATTCGAAAGCCAGATCCCCAGAACATTGTCTAGGTTTCTGGATTAACAGTCCTGCGATAATACCTCTTGGCCATCACCTCCCCAAAAGGAGCATTTTTAATGTCTCCCATGCATGACTTGTGTCCAGTGGCTACTTCTAGTGAAACCAATCAGTAGCACTTTTCTCAGTTCATCAGTAAAGTAGTGGAAGGTGTTATCAACAGTGCTAACAATCAACACTTCCTTAGCAAGAATCAGTTCACTGATACTCAACATGCATTCAAACTTAAGAAACTCTTAAGAAGTTTGATACCATCCAGGACAAAGCAGCCCACTTGATTGGCACTACACCCACAAATATTCACTTCCTCCATCGCTGATGCTCAGGAGCAGCAGTGTATACTATCTACAAGCTGCACTGTGGAAGTTCACCGAGGTTCTTCAACAGCACCATCCAAACCCATGTCATCGAGTGTTTGAAGGCCAAGGCTGGCAGATATATAGGTATTACCACTAACAACAAATTCCCTCCAATCCACGCTCTATCCTGACTTATATACCTTTATTTCTTTAGTATCATTGGATCAAAATTCTGGAACTTTCACCCAAATAGCATGTGGGTCTATGGACACCAAGTGGACTGCACAGATTCAAGGACAAAGCTCACCTCTACCTTCCCATGGACACTTAGGGATGGGCAATAAGGGTTGGCCCAGCCATGGGGCTCAGATCTCATTAATGAATAAAACAAAAGTTACTCCAATTTCTTAATAAAGTTACCCCATTTAAATATTAGTTATTAAACATGCCTCATAACCTTTTGGAGCCCCAGTGGTAATTTCCTAACGTCACTTTTCCGATTCTGCCACTGTTAACTTTGTTACCTTCATTAATATTGACATCTCTGCTACCACTGGTGAGATTTCTGCTTTCAGTAGGCTGATAAAATAGATAGCACCACTTTAGTACATGCACTAATGAGATAAGATCAGAGATTCAGAGCATGTCTGTCCCAGGCTGATAAACTAGTCTTATTATCTCTGGTACTGCGCTCTGAGTCCTCAGCATTTCTTCCATCAGCATGTTTGTCCTTAATCTTTCAATTCTCAATATGAAAACAATCTTCTGTCCTTTTACGGGCAAATATCTTAATATCTATGTTTCCTGTGAGGAAAGGATCTATGGTCATTCTGAAGTTGCCAAGCAAGGATACAGAGGAACAGAAGGAATCTATTTCCAACCTGTCTGCCATTCAGAGAGATCAAGGCTTGATCTGTGACCTCTGTCCTGACTTTGCTCCATTTCCCTTAATATATTAGGTTAATAAAAAGTGATCAATCACTGTTTTAAATTGATCTTGTGTAAATTACTATTTCCACATTTCTGCTTGTCTTTTTACATAGAAGTGTTTCTTAATTTTACTCCTGAAAAAGTTCTGGCTCTAATTTTTAAATTCTGCCCCTAGTCCTAGACTTACTAATTAATGGAGCTAACTTCTCTCTCTCCACCCTATCAATTCCTTAATATCTTGTATAATATCTTGATCAAATTATATCTCAGTTATCTACTTGAGATAATATGGCTCTAGTTTGTGTAACTCCTTGTGGTTTAAACCCTGTGAGTCCATTCCAAGCATCATTCTCACAAATCTACAATGCATTCTCATCAAGGCTAATGTGTCTTCCCTGACTTCTACCTCCGCTGTATTCTTATCCTCTGGTTCAAAGGTTGACATTCTAATGGCCTTCAAGATTATTTTCTGCGTGCGGCCTGACATTTTAATTATTTATGCGTCATCACCCCAACGTCTCCCTGAAGCTTCCACTGTTTCTAACTTTTCTTCATTTGGAAAGTACCATTCTCTATCCTTTTCAAGCCCAAAGTGGATGACTTGAAATTTGCATTGATATTTGCAGAGTTTTGTCCACAAGTGGAATCTTCCCAGGTGCTGAACACTGCTGTAGAAGACATTGGTAAAGCCACATTTGGAGTACTGCATACATTTCTGATCACCTTATTATAGAAAGGATATTATTAAATTAGAAAGAGTGCAGAAAAGATTTGCTAGGATGCTACCTGGACTGGAAGGTTTACGTTATAAGGAGAGGGTGTATAGGCTGGGACATTTTCCATGGAGCATAGGAGACTGAGGGGTGAACTTATAGAGATCTATAAAATCATGAGGCATAGATAAAGTAGATAGCCAAAGGCTTTTCCCCATGGTAGGGGTGTCAAAAACTAGAGAACACAGGTTTAAGGTGAGAGAGGAAAGATACAATAGGGTCCAGAGAGGCAATTTTTTTCACACGGAGGATAGTGAGTGTTTGGAATGGGCTGCCAGAGGTAGTGGTGGAAGCGAGTAAATTTTGTCATTTAAGAAACATTTAGACAGGTACATGGATGGGATAGGTATGGGCCACACACAGGAAAATGGGACTGGTTTAATTGTGAAAACTGGGCCGAATGGGCAAGTGGGCCAAAAGGCCTGTTTCCAAGCTGTGGACGTCTATGACTGTATGACTCTTAAATGGGCATTGGTGGAAAAATTGGGAGAATAATGTGAGATCAGTAGTGAGGAGCTTCCTGTTGCTGAAAATGAAAAGTCCTATTTTTCCAAACAAGTGTTGAACAGCAAGATGGAATTCTCACTAGTCAGCGGTGACAGGACTACTTGCATGTACCAATATCATTCATATTATGTCATCCTACCTCATTGTTTTGCATTTCTCCATCCTTGGATACAAATTGGACAGTGACAATCCCTGACATGAATCTCAGAACAGTTTCTCAGAGACTCCAGCTCAGTGCTCACTCCTTTGGCCCTCCATCAGTCACCAACACCTCAGGGCATGCTCCATGTTCAGTAAACGCATGCACCTCACCATCAGCCAAGTCCTCATTGGCAAGGTGATGCGTTAATTACCATCTGCCTGACATACCTGACGCCTAAAAAAACAAACTTGGCAGTACAACTGTGAACAGCCAGTACAACTGTGAACAGCCAGTACATGACTAGGTGCATAGGCTTTAAAGTTGGCTTGGAATCCTGGCAGGTCCCAACAGTGGCCAATGCTTCCACCTGTGATAGGTAGGATGATATGACAATTGCGGTACCATAGGGGTATAGTGCAAAGGTAATCAGACAAGCCTGTGAAGATATCATTAGAAACCTCACTAGTCAACACAGACAGAAACCCGCCATGAAAATCATAAAATTTCACACAGCCAATTTCTGTATATATTCAACCTCAGGTGCTGAATTTATCCTCATCTCTTATGCTTTCATCTGCAACAATGTGTATTTTTGTGTCGTTGACAAGATTGGATAAGGTGAGTTCCTGGCATCTAAGTTGTACGTAAATATGATGTATAGTTGACGCTCCAATATTGATCCTTTTGGTACATGACATTCAATTTCTGCCAATTAGAATACCTGCTCATAGTTTCAATTGTCCGTCTCTTACCAATCAGCCAATTTCTTACCAAGATCAATAATTTGCCTTCAGTTCCATGAGGTTCAACTTTTGTTAACAATCCCCAACAAAGAACTTCACCAAATACCTTCTGAAAGTCCAAATATATGATATTCATGGATATTTTCCATTCCACTAATTTTTTTTTGAAAGAACAACATTCAGATTCATTAGCCAAGACTTAACCTGAAATGCTGAAAACACGCTTGGCATTGTGTCATCCTATCCAGAGTTACTTGTGTATTTGTACATTACTTTTTATGTTTTATGTTTTTACGCAAGGTACTTTCTTCAAACAAAACACTCAATAGATAAAACATATCTACAATTAGTTAGTGCGCATGGTTAACACTGTGAATGAAAGTAAGGAAATGACAAATTTGTGGGACTGTTTTTACAGTGCGCATTCCTTGTATTCCGGGGAAACCAATAATGAATCCCTAGATGGAGTTCATTAAAATTAGTGCACAAAAAAGCAGTTTTTGAAAAATAAATAAAGCACTGAGATGAACAAATTCCTAGATTTGGCTGATTTCCTCTCAGGGCTTTAAAGAAATTGGGGCAGGAAACTGCAGATGCTTGAACCATTATCTTCCAAAGACCTTTTGATTCAAAATGCAGGCCATCACTTTTGAAAAATTGCAAATGTCCTCAGTTATTTAAGGCAGTCAAAAGAGAAAGGAAAAGCAGGTAGTTATTTTAAAAAATGTAAAATACATATATGCTGGAAATGTGAAATAAGAACAGAAGAGGTGGAAAGACTCAGCAGGTCTATGGAGAAAAACAGGGTTAATGTTTCAGGTCAATGACCTTTCATCAGAACTGAAGAGAAATAGAAATGTAAGCGTTTTGAGGCCAATTAGGGAGAAGAGGAAGTAAGTACAAAGGATAAGGCCTGTGATAGAAGATATTAAAACCAAGGAGGTATTAAAAAACAAAATATTTCATGATGCAAAAACCAGAAAGAGTTGTAATAGATATAGTGAAGAAATGACAGATTTGTCCAAATAAGTTATGAAATGTCTATGATTCTATGAGTAGCATTTTGGAAGACAGGAAACAAAGAATAGAAATAGACGAGTCATTTTTCAAGTGGCAGTCAGTGAGTAGTGGGGTATCGGAGGGATCAGTGCTTGGATCCCAACTATTAATGGTTTTGATGAGGGAATTGAATGAAATATCTCCAAGTTTGTAGACAACACGAAGCTGGATCGGTGAGTGAACCGTGAGGAGTATGTAGAGATGTTTCAGCGTGATTTGGACATGTTGAGTAAGTGGACAGATGCAGGCTGAATGAAGTACAAATAGGATAAAAGTGAGGTTATCTACACTGGTAGCAAAAACAAGATATTTTATTATCTGAATGGCAATAGCTTGGGAAGGGGGGAAGTGCAATGAGACCTAGGTGTACTTTTATATCAGTTGCTGGAAGTAAAATTGTAGGTGCAACAGATAGTAAAGGAGGCAAATGTTATGTTGGCCTTCATAGTGCTAGGATTTGAGTACAGGAGCAAGGATGTCTTGCTGCCATGGTGAGACCGTATCCTGGAATAGTTTGGTCTCCTTATCCGAAGAAGGATATTCTAGTTTAGAAGGAGTGCAACAAAGGTTTACCAGATTAATTCCTGGGATGGCAGGACTGTTTGAATAGAGACCAGATTGTTTACAATTATATTCTCTGGAGCTTTGAAGGATGAGAGGAAAGGGGTGGATATAGTGGAAACCTATAAAGTTCAAATAATTCTAGACAGGATAAATGCAGGAAGGATGGTCTTATTGACCACTAAGTCCACAACAAGAGTTCACAGTCTAAGGATATGGGATAGGTCATTTAGGGCTGAGATAAGGAGCAATTTCTTCACCCAGTCTGTGAAATCCTCATATGTGGCCTTGATTTCAAGCACAGTCACTCTCACCTCACTTCTGAAGTTCTGCTTTTTTGGCCATGTTTGACCAAAGCTGTAATCAGGTGAGCAACTGAATGGCCCAGTGGGACCCAATCTGAGTGACGGTAACAAGGACTGATTGACTTATTGTCACATGTACTGAAATACAGAGAAAAATTTTGTTTACAAGCAGTACAGGCAGTTCATAGTAAGTAAAGTATGTACAAATCAAAAAGAATTAGACAGAGACATACAGGCTACATTGCACAGGGCATGCGCTAGGTGAGATCAACATTAATAAGATTAGCGTTATTTGAGGCTAGAGAGTCCATTCATCGCTCTAATAATGGCCAGGAAGCAGCTGTTCCTGAACCTGCTTGTGCTTGTGTTTAGACTCCTGTATCTTCTGCTAGATGGATGAGGTTATAGGAGGTCATTACCGGGAAGCGATGGGTCTTTGATGATGTTGGCAGCCTTCCCATGGCAGTGAGCCATGTAAATAGAGTCCGCTGACGGAAGGTTGGCTTCTGTAATGGTCTGGGCTGTGCACATCACCTTCTGTAGTTTCTTACAGTCCAGGGCAGAGCAGTTACCATACCAGGCCATTACGCACTCAGACCGTATGCTTTCAATTGTGCATCTGTAGATGTTGGTGAGGGACCTTAAGGATGTGCCAAGTTTCCTGAGATGCTTGAAGAAGAAGAGATATTGCGGTACCGTCCAGGACAGATTGTTGGTTATCGTCACTTTTAGGAATTTGATTCTCTTTAACCTCTCCACCTTAGTTCTGTTGATGTAGATGGGGGCGTGTTCTTCTCCTTTCTTTTTGAAATCAATGATCGGTTCTTTTGTTTTTCTAACATTGAGAGACAGATTGTTTTCATTGCACCACATCACCAAACCCTTTACCTCCTTTCTGTAGTTTGACCCCTCGTCATCAGATATCTGTCCCACTACGGTGATGTCATCAATGAACTTGGAGATGGTGTTCATTTGAAATTTGGCAACACAGTTGTAGGTGTAAAGGGAGTACAGTAGGGGGCTGTGGTCACATCCATGGGGGGGCTCCAGTTTTGAGTGCTATTTTGGAGGAGGTGCAGTTGCCTATCTTCATTGATTGTGGTTTGTGGGTCACAAAGCTGAAGATTCAGTTGCAGAGGGTGTAGCTGAGACCAAGGTCATGGAGTTTTGTGATCAGTCTGGAGGGGATAATGGTGTTGAAGGATATTGGTAAAAGGGGAGATACTACTCCTTATCCATTTGCATAGAAAGGTTTTGCAGGAAAGGGAAAGGATTTTAGGAATGATTGAGAAATTCAATATATGTTTTGCCTCCAGCAGGGTATCTTGTTGCAGAAGTGCTTATGTTATCCCTAATAACGTAAGAAAATCGGATGTGGTTTAAATAGTATCAGAACATCCTAAAGAACTTCAGAAAGCTTACCAATATGTTCAACTATTATATTTACAGGCAATTTAGTGCTTAAGCTATCCTGTTACAAAGAGTAGCAAACTTTGATCTACATGTCATGCTTCAAATGATCTGAGTTAAGATTGTATCTGAGACCTTTATACACTCAGCTCACATACTATGATACAATGATGATATCAAGAGAACATCTCTTAAAGATTTGCCGATATACTGACTGTGAGTCATAATACAACTGGACATAAAGGGACTGATTACTTCAGAATGCTGAAAGGGGCATGCAGGAGAAGATATGTCTGGTGGTGGCATCAGACTGGAGCTGGCAGGAATTGTAAATTAGTTTGTCTAATATCTGTTGTGAGAATGTTACCAGAATCTATAATAAAGAACATGACAGCCAACATTGATTTGTAAGGGATAGGTTACGTTAAACAATTTTAATTAAATTTTTGAATGAGGTAACTAAGGTAATTCATTGAATAGTGAATAGATTCAAGTGGCTAAATTATGTCCTTTTTTTATTTATCTTATTGTAGTCGTATTCATCATTTGGATAAGGTACTACATGAAGCTCAGTCTGTCCTCTTAGGTCATGGAAAGATCCTAGAACATTACTTAAACAAGAATAGGATAGTTTTACCTGTTGTCACTATTAATATTATACATGAATCTCACTACAAGCATAATATCTGGTCATCTGGTCATTATTCCATTGTTATTTGTGGAAGCTTGCAGTTTCCAAATTGGCTGTTGTGTTTCTTACCTTCCAGCAGTGACAGCAAAAAACAAACAAAGAACAGTGCTTTAGAAAGTAGAGTGTTTTACAATATCCAGAGATCATGGATGGTGCTAAACAACTTCTTTCCCAATCAGAAAAAATTGTTTGACACAGAGCAGTGATACATTTCAGGCTATTTTTACCGTTTTGGAAGACAGAAAACTCCTACCCCTCTAATAGCCTGAATTAAATCAACTCAGTTCCCAACATTCAGTTTAATTTGATTCTGTAAACTCACTACATACAAAAGATAAGCTGAACCATTAAGGTTATCCCACAGGAAAGTTGTATGTGATTTTATTTTAAAGCCTAAGTTTTGTCTGACTGCATCTTCTTAAATAAAACCAAGTTTGCTGTAGCGCAGTACAAGATGGCTTCACAACTTTTTGCATTTTGTAAATTCATTTTAAATCTTTACACTTAAATTGTAAATGTTTCGGAAATTGTCAGGAAGAAATAATTTGGAAGAGCTAAGACATCAATGTGAGGGAAATGAATTAAATATCAACAGAGATTCAGCCATTAACTTAGAGCATTGTGTTGTTCTAAGTGTCTGTTAAAGCATATTTCTCACATTGTAATTCTTGCATGACAGCTCAGTTTTGTACATTCTGAACAATACTAAGTTTTTAAACTTTTAACAGGACTAGAGTAAAAACATCCATGATTTACCTTCTTAAGCTTCGTCCTTTTGCCCAATCATTTGCCCTAATTCCAGAATCAGCTTATTTTAATATTGTTACGTGGGTGAAAGGTACATATTTGTGCCAGTAATTACTTTACTTCCACCATGATCCCTAGAAATCATCTGCATAGGCTGAATTTAGTTGCTACAATTAAGACCTTAAGACCATAAGATATAGGATCAGAATTAGGCCATTTGGCCCATCGAGTCTGCTCCACCATTCAATCATGGCTGCTTTCTTTCTCAACTCTATTCTCCTCCCTTTTCCTCGTATGCCTTGATCCCCTTATTAATCAAGAACCTTTCTATCTCTGTCTCAGAGAGAATCAACGACTTGGCCTCCACAGCCTTCTGCGGTAATGAGCTGAGCCGCAGTTAAAACAAAAGCAGCATGCAATATTTTGAATCAAGGAATTCAGGAAGAAAAAGGTTTTAATGTACCAAAGATGTAAATACCCAAGGCAATTTGACACTCTATGGTTTGTTTTTAAATCTGAGGCAATTTCAAAGAAAGTCTTGGGTGAGTAGGTGGAACTGCAGGAAGCAAAATGGCCCAGGGAGCAGTGAGAAGAAAGTTGAAGGATGGCTTTTAAAGATGTAGTAGAGTTTTATCATTATTCCAAGACAGGGCTACAATGACAATGCTGCAGGTATTATTTTAATGGGCTTAGTGAACACTGCGTATATGCCCACTTAAAGATGAACAAAATGTGTTAAATTGAGTGTCAAGTTGATTAGGGAAAATTATTTCCAACCAGTTTAATTTTCTTGATACAGACTGGTTGATGTATCAGTCTTTCATCTTGGTCCTTGTAGTTAGATTTTCTGACTGCATTTTTCAGCCTTATTATGAATTTGCCTAACTCCTATTTGAGGCCTTGAAATTCATGCTGGAGATCCAAGAATTTAGTTTTGGCTGAAGAAGAGTGCTGCATCTTTCAAAAAGTTCGTTTGAATTTCTGCTGTCTTCTTCAGTATGTTCACAATGGTCAAATAAATTTAACCCTTCGCCTGCTGTGCAGAGAGGCATATAGCCGACTCTCTTTTCATTAATACTGCCTTTTACTGAATCCCAGTCTGCGTTTTTATTTAAACTTCTCAAATGCCTCTGCAGCAGTATCGTGTTTTATTATGGGCTGTAGCTGTGTATTCATTGCTATGCCAGTCAGAATTCTAGCTCCCTGTTTCCACACAATTGTCTCATTTTTTTCTTCCATTAAGCAACTGTGGATCACTTTTCTGAATCAACATTAAATCTATTCAAAATATTTTTGGCTTGTTCACAGCTGCCACGATGTCATGCCTTCTCGTTGTCTTCTGGTCGTCATATTTCATAAATAATCACACTTGAGGTTTGGAAGACTAAGGCTTGGAAAGCTTTCGAACTTGATGTGTTGCCTCACGGAGATCCTGCTTAGGCCAGTGTCATATTACACACAATTCCTAACTCTCCAGTGCAGGCATGAATGTGACCCGACTGGAACACACATAGTTGCTTCCTAAGACAATAAAGCGATAAGAAGTAGAGGCAGAAGTAGGCCATCCAGCCCATCAAATCAGCTGTACCAATCAATGAGATCATGGGTGATCTGAGAATCATCAACTCCACTTTCTTGTTTTTTTTTTACATAATCCTTGATTCCCTTACTGCTTAAAAGACTGTCTTGGCTAATTTGTTCCTCGCAGTGCAACAAAAGTAGAACACTCACAAAATTAGCTTTCTGAATCCCTACAGACAGGCTGAACCAAACTCTTTGTAAAAAAGACCAAAAGAACTGGGAATGCTGTAAATCAGGAACAAAAACAAAGTTGCTGGTAAAACTCAGCAGGTCTGCCAGCATTCGTGAAGGAAAAAACAGAGTTAACATTTTGGGTCTGGTGACCTTTCCTCAGAACTGATGGTGGCTGGGAAAACAGAGACAGAGATGTTGGCTAGGGAACAGAGTGATGCATTAAAGTGGCAGGCAACAGATAGTTCAGAATCTATTTTATGAGCAGAACGTAGATTGACACTAAGATTGGTGGAGTAACAGATAGTGAAGGGGACTGTCGGAGAATGCAGCAGAATATAGATAGATAGATTGGAGAGTTGGGCGGAGAAATGGCAGATGGAGTTCAATCCAGGCAAATGTAAGGTGATACATTTCGGAAGATCCAATTCAAGAGCGAACTATACGGTAAATGGAAAAGCCCTGGAGAAAATTGATGCACAGAGAGATCTGGGTGTTCAGGTCCATTGTACCCTGAAGGTGGCTACGCAGGTTGATAGAGTGGTCAAGAAGGCATACAACATGCTTTCATTCATCGAAAGAGGTACTGAGTACAGGAGTTGGCAGGTCATGTTACAGGTGTATAGGACTTTGGTTTGACCACATTTAGAATATTGCATACAGTTCTGGTCGCCACATCACCAAAAGGATGTGGATGCTTTGGAGAGGGTGCAGACGAGGTTCAGCAGGATGTTTCCTGGTATGGAGGGCGCTAGCTACGAAGAGAGGTTGTGTAGATTAGGATTATTTACATTAGAAAGACGGAGGTTGAGGGGGTCCTACAAAATCATGAGAGGTATAGACAGGGTGGATAGCAAGAAACCTTTTCCCAGAGTGGGGTCTCAATTACCAGGGTTCACAGTTTCAAGGTGAGAGAGGAAAAGTTTAAAGGCGATATGCATGGAAAGTTCTTTATGCAGAGGGTGGTGGGTGCCTGGAACGCGTTGCCAGCGGAGGTGGTAGAGGTGGGCACGATAGCGTCATTTAAGATGTATCTAGACAGATACATGAATGGGCAGGGAGCAGAGCGATACAGATCCTTGGAAAATGGGCGACAGGTTTAGATAGAGGATCTGGATCGGCACAGGCTTGGAGGGCCGAAGGGCCTGTAATTTTCTTTGTTCTTTGTTCCAGATGTTCTGTGAAGTGGTCACCAGTCTCTGCTTCGTTTCCCCAATTTTGTTTCCTCATTTCCGCCACCTCCAGCAAAATGCCACCACCAGGCACACATTCCCCTCCCCTCCATTTTCCGCCTTCCGCAGGGACTGTTCCATCAGGGCACCCTGGTCCACACTTCCTTCACCCCCAACACTCCCCCACAGCCCTACATCATCATCCCCTGTAACTGGCAAAGGTGCAACACCTGCCCATTTACCTCCCCCCCGCTATCAAAGGGCCCAAACATACCTTCCAGGTGAAGCAACACTTCATCTCACTTCCCAGAATCTAGTCTATTGTACCTGCTGCTCACAACGTGGTCTCCTCTACACTGGGGAAACAAAATGTAAACTGGGTGACCACTTCACAGAACATCTACGTTCTGCTCGCAAAAAAGACACTGAGCTGCCTGTTGCCTGCCACTTCAATATACTACCCTGTTCCCTGGCCAACATCTCTGTCTCCGGCTTGCTGCAGTGTTCCAGTGAAGTCCAACGCAAGCTGGAGGAACAACACCTCATTTTCCATTTGGGGACCCTGCAACTCTCCAGACTCAATATCGAGTTCAATAATTTTAGAGCCTAAACTCTCCCATGTCCCAGCCCCCTAACCCACGCAGCGGGCCTTTTTACCACATAGCCTGCCATTACACACCACCAGTTGTTAGTCACGCATAGTTCCCATTAACAGCTATTCACCCTCCCAGCCTGATCGTTATCAACTCTTTGAGTGTCCAACTGGTCTTCTCTCTCTTTAGTCTCTATCCTATCATTTACTCCCTACCCCATTCCCCTCCCTTTTTTCCCAATAAACTGACATTTTCCCAGCCACCATCAGTTCTGAGGAAGGGTCGCTGGGCCCGAAATGTTAACTCTGTTTTTTCCTTCACAGATGCTGCCAGACCTGCTGAGCTTTTCCGGCAACTTTGTTTTTGTTCCCAAACTGTTTGTATCTTGATGTCCTGTTCAACCCAGAGCACTACTTTAACCCTGCTTTCTATTTGTCACAGTGCTACTTGTGAGTAGAGTTCTGATCACAAGTTAGTATTTGTTCCTTCTTTCTTCTTTACCTCTTTTGATGTCAGCATCTGTGTTTACATATGATACATAGTATTGTATGGCAAGAACAGCTGCTTCTTGCTGACCTATTTACTTCTGGACATAAAGGGGCTTTTACTGGCAAGATTTTCAGCATATTGTCAGGCAGCCCAAAAGGTGGCATTTGGAAAAGTGCCTGCAATACTCTATCCCATAAAAGTCCTTGACTCAGAATCTAATGGGTGAAAACCAGCAGGAGTGGGCTTGACATCATTTCCAGCCTTTGTACTTTAGTGTCATATTTCCAATGAAGAGTGGATTAACATCTCTGGAATAATGTTCCCTTTGTGCTTGGAATAGTTGGTTACCACTGTTTAATATTGAAATATTCATCACTCTCTCTTGTATTAGTCAGTGTCGCAAATGTCTTGCATCTTTCACCAATTGTGATGAAAGAATAGAGCTATTTTCTACACAGTCAGAATCATACTAACTCCAATCACTGTTTCCTCAAACCTCTTCCTGCGAGTGAATCACAGCTGAGGATAGTCGCAAATCTGCATCAGATTCAGGCAGGAAATTCATTACTTAGAAATGGGCCATACGTTCTCAGAGGCTATTGTTTGAAACAATGCACTTTCAATCACCTTATCTGTGTAACTGCTTTCCCCTATTGTCACTTATGTGTAAAATGAGGTTTAAACAAATTGCATGGAAACTACTTCTTTAATAGTATCTTGCTTGATCTTTATTCCTGTTTGCAGTGATTGTAACGAGGTCAGCCAGGTGGACCTCAAACAATGTGAGTTCCCTGATTGGGGCTTTAATCTGGTCCAATCGGGGAGTCCTGGCTGACAGATAAGAACGGGAGTGTCAGATATCTTGTCCACTCTGAGAGCTGGCTCTGAAGGAGCTGCATCAGTGTCAAGGACTCTCCATGTGTAACGAAAGGAGGACTTGGTGATGGGATACTGGCCTCTGTAGCATTATTTCACTGTTGACATCACTATTTAAGTAGCGATACTCTATCTCATTGAGCTACAACATTTTCAGCAGAAACTGAATGGTAACATTTCCTCCAGGATTAATTCCCTCTGCTAGTAGCATACATATTTACATAATGAACTCTTAAACTATGTCCTAAAAGACACCAGGTTTGGCCAACCTTACTGGAACTATACAGTTAGATACAGCAAGAACTGCAGATGCAGGAGTCAGAGAAGAGTGGAGCTGAAGGAACACAGCAGGCTGGGCAGCATCAGAGGAGCAAGAAAGCTGACTTTTCAGGGCAGGAGATAAAAGGTACTGCAGATGCCGGAGAATCCGAGATAACAAGGCATGGGGCTGGATGAACACAGCAGGCCAAGCAGCATCATGGGAGCAGGAAAACCTGACGTTTTGGGCCTAGACCCTTCATCAGAAATGGGGGAGGGGTAGAGGGTTCTGAAATAAATAGGGAGAGAGGGGGAGGCGGATAGAGGATGGATAGAGGAGAGGATAGGTGGAGAGGAGGCAGACAAGTCGAAGAGGCGGGGATGGAGCCAGTAAAGGTGAGTGTAGGTGGGGGGGTAGGGAGGAGATAGGTCAGTCCAGGGAGGATGGACAGGTCAAGGGGGCGGGATGATGTTAGTAGATAGGAGATGGGGGTGGGGCTTGAGGTGGGAGGAGGAGATAGGTGAGAGGAAAAACAGGTTAGGGAGGTGGAGATGAGCTGGGCTGGTTTTGGGATGCGGTTGTGGGAGGGGAGATTTTGAAGCTTGTGAAATCCACATTGATACCATTGGGCTGCAGGGTTCCCAGGCTGAATATGATTTGCTGTTCCTGCAGCCTTCGGGTGGCATCACTGTGGCATTGCAGGAGGCCCAGGATGGACATGTCGTCTGAGGAATGGGAGGGGGAGTTGAAATGGTTCGCGACTGGGAGGTGCAGTTGTTTGTTGCGAACTGAGCGCAGGTGTTCTGAAAAGCGGTCCCCAAGCCTCTGCTTGGTTTCCCCGATGTAGAGGAAGCCACAATGGGTACAGCGGATGCAGTATACCACATTGGCAGATGTGCAGGTGAACATCTGCTTGACGTGGAAAGTCTTCTTGGGGCCTGGGATTGGGGTGAGGGAGGAGGTGTGGGGGCAGGTGTAGCACTTCCTGCGGTTGCAGGGAAAAGTGCCGGGTGTGGTGGGGCTGGAGGGGAGTGTGGAGTGGACAAGGGAGTCGCAGAGGGAGTGGTCCCTCCGGAAGGCAGCTAAGAGTGGGGAGGGAAAAATGTCTTTGGTGGTGGGATCTGATTGCAGATGGCGGAAGTGTCGGAGGATGATGTGTTGGATCCGGAGGTTGGTGGGGTGGTACGTGAGGATGAGGGGGATTCTTTTTTGGTTATTATTGCGGGGACGGGGCGTGAGGGATGTGTTACGGGAAATGCGGGAGACACGCATTTCTTGAATGGAGGTGAGGGGGGTGGTGCAGGGGCAGGTGTAGCACTTCCTGCTGTTGCAAGGATAGGTGCCGGGGTGGTGGGGCTAGTGGGGAGTATGGAGCAGATGAGGGAGTCATGGAGAGAGCAGTCCCTACGGAAGGCAGATAGAGTGGGGATGGAAATATATCCTTGGTTGTGGCCTCCTCTACATCGGTGAGACCAAACAGAGACTCAGAGACCGTTTTGTGAGAACTTGAGCTCTGTATGCCACAAATGAGAACACCTTCCAGTCGCAAACCATTTTAACACCCCATCCCACTCCCTGGGTGACATGTCCGTCCTGAGACTCCTCCAGTGTCACGATGACGCCACCCGTAAACTGGAGGAGCAGCACCTCATATTCCGCCTCGGGAGCCGACAGCCCGATGGCCTAAACATGGAATTCCCCAGTTTCAAAATCTCCATACCCCTGGCCTCATCCCATGTCCAACCCTCACTCTCACCCCAGCCTCCTTGACCTGACATCACCTGTCCACCTTCTCTCCCACCTATCCATCCCTCGCACCTCATTGACCAATCCCCAGCATCTCCCTACCTGCACTCACCTATCACCATCCCACCTACCTTCCCCAGCTCCACCCCTCCTCTCTATTTATTTCAGAGCTTCGCTTCCCCCTCAACCATTTCTGAAGAAGTCCCAACACGTTAACTTTCCTGCTTCTCTGATGCTGCCTGGCCTGCTAAGTTCCTCCAGCTCTACACTGTGTTATATTTGGAACAATATAGCTATTTTCTAACAGATGGCCCCGACAACATATCTCCTGTCTGCACCATATGTTTCGTCTGGATTAAAAGACAACAGATCAAGGCTGAAGGAAAGAATTTGAGTTGGTGAGGTCAAAGGTGACAGAGGTGGGAGAACAAGGAAGAATGCATTGCAGATTGTCAAAGTGCTGCCTCAAGATAGCATCATGGGTTTTAGCATTCCTAGATGCTTCACAATTGACCTTTCTCCCTGGAAGATGGCTCTTTGTACTGAGTTTCAAGAAAGCTTCACGAACAGCATGAACCAAGGTATTTGATGCTGCACAATACGCATAATGTTAGCAATCAGCTGTTTTGGTCAGCAGCCTAGGATGCTACAGAGAACTGTGTCAGCTCTCGAGAACAATCCATTGTGGAAATATGCTTCTCCCATCTCCACCTGTGGAACATAATACTCTTGGAAGAAAATAACATATACTCACTGACTACAAATTAGCAGCTGCTGTGGAAACATTTCCTGACAAATTTCCAACGAAGAAAATAAGAACAGCCAATGCAAAATCAGGTGATATGCTGACATTAGTCTTCTTAAAGTCCAAGAACCGAATCTGGAGAGCCTCTCCCTGTAAGGGGCCTTATTCGTTCTTGAACTAGCCAACCTTTTGGATTATTGGCAACTTCATTGTTCCAGAGAGATATTAAGCAATGCCAACAAATCTAACCTGCTAACATAAGATGTGCCTGCTTAACTGAAAAATTTCATCACAAAGACAAGATTTCATTGAAAGAATGATGTTAAGTTCTTGTAAAACTCCTATCACTGAATTCACTTAGAATTACAAATTTGCTAAACATGGATAACAAAATAACTTCTATCCGTATTTTTTAATCAATACTTAATGAAACATATATTCTTTTATATTCTTCTTAATACAGTCCAAGCTCTCCCTGCTACACAAAAAAATTGCTTTGTAATTAAGTACCACACATGTTTGTAGTCAGTCACAGGGGAAGAGTCAAACTATGACTGACATAGTAATGAATTAAGCAATGCTTTCAGCCAGTCAGTCCAAAATACAATGCAGGAAAGGAATTTATCCTGGGTGCCATGTATTCAAAACTGAAGTTCCTAAAATTTTAAACCCAAATAAAGACACAGCAGTAGTTAGCAACAGTCCACCTACTCAGTACTGTTCAAGCCGGTACGTGAGATTACTACTCTTTTCTCATCTCAAAGTTGTACAACCAGAGAGAAGCGGGGTAGGTTATCAATGTATTGAATCAGTTAGATTATTGGTTGCCAGAAGTATGAGTAATGTTAAGACTGAGACTGGAATGTGTATTTTCACTTTTTAGTTCCATATTCCACCGGTTGCAACTTTTGTTTAATTTGTTTACCTCACTTATCAATATACCCCACCATTAACAATTGGTTCTCGCAGTTAAAAGGCAATTCAGAATTACTGATGTGCGAACCCAAAACTGGGGTCAGGGATGGCCGAGGCAGGCTCGGGGGCATCTTTGCAATGATTAACACAATTGAATTTGCAAATTTCCTGCATGATAATTAACTACAGAGCAATGCATCTCCGTGCAAGTATTGAGATACTCCTAACTCTGATGTCCACTACTGCCTGCACCAAAATCCACGTCCTCCGAAAAGCCCAGCACTTTAAATGGTTTTGGTAGGTTTGGGGACATGTTTGGGGTGTCAGTCCTTAGACCAAAGATGTTGGAAATGTTTCCGGGCCAGAAGTCAATATTGGCTTCTATTTCCAATGAAGGAGCTTCTAGATTTTCACGCATGAACAGTTCACCATTAAGTTTAAAAAAAAACTTTGCAGGGCCCCAGTGTGGCTAGCTTCTGGCATATAGTGGACTCATATACTTACATCAGAAACCACCCAATGCCAAGCCATGAGTATGTCTGGGAAATGAGAACCTTAACATTTGCAGTTCCAACTCATTTCTCTTATGTCAATATTCTTACAATAGATAGGTGGAAAGTATACATCTCACAAAGATATCCCAGAAATCTCAATGAGATTATAAATCCAACATAATGGATTTGTAGTCTCATTATCACACTCTTTCTAGAATTATACTGGGAGACTGCTAGAAAATCTAAATAGCTGATAGTAACTTATTGAAGAAAAATCAAATATTGATTGTCTAAGACTGCTCATTCACTTTAGACAATGGTTGAAGTAAGATTCACTGACACTGATAAGTTGTTTTTGCTACATCACTGCTAACACTATTTAAGCTTGGCCATATGATGGTGTTCTGCATTATAGCATTACTGAGGCAGATTACTTGACTGATGTATTGTCTGCACTTTTGGTCCTCAGGGTTATGCCTTTAACTAGCTGTTGTAATGAATATTCTAGGGAAACAAATGACATATTTCAGACTATGATTAAAGGCCTGTCATTTCTGTTTATGGACTGCCCCATCATCAAACAGTCACATCCCCCCAGATTCTTAATGTAACGTACTGAAGGTCTACAAATCTATAATTGAACTTAATAATTCAATGGCACTATTTTATTATTGACTGGGTACATGCTCTAAAGAAAAATGGTTACAATTTTTCAGAGGTACAAAGTCAATTTAGATTTTGTTCAGAAACATTTGTATTTATGCAAGGAGATTTCCTTTCCACAGTGATCTCTAGAATGTGAATGCACTTTTGTTGAAAACAAAGATTTGTTAAAAATGCGGAAAGCCATCAGCTAATGAGGTCACCAACAATGAGAAGTGCGAGTTAATGTAATGGTTTTAACTTCAGATTCAAATCCATCTTTTGATTTTAAAGTGGAAGGTCTTTTGGTTGCACAGACTTGGAGTCTCATTTTCTCACAGAACTGCCTATACATGAATTGGCACTATAAGCAATCTTACACTGGTGTGTAAAGATGAATTCAATAAAATGGTTAATTAATTTAAGGGATAACACCATGGATAAAACATAATCATGGATGACTGTAAAAATCCAACTGATTGATTAGTTTTCATCAGGAAAGGTAGCTGCCCATGTTTTGCACTGTGCAAGACATGCTATTTTGAAATCAACCAGTACATAAAAAAACAGTCCAGCCATCAGCTTCCCAGGACAATAAGGCGTATGAAATAAATGTAAGCTTGCCAGCTGTGTCTCACTACTGGCTGTTTTGGCAATTATCCTAAATCCATGTCCTCTTGTTAACAACTCTCCTGCCAGTGAAAACATTTTCTCCTTATCTGCTGCATTGAAAAAAATTACCAGTTTGAAGTAAGAATGAATGACATGGGGCCTGATCTTTGTCCCCAGGTCAGCCATGTAGGGAGAAATTCTGGCTCCGCAACCATGCATCATGCATGAACTAAAACCAGCCCCTGTGAGAAAGGGACTCAGAATTCCTGGATTCTTCCAGCACTGTTGTCAAAGTGAAGAGTCCTCCATTGTGGTGAAAGTTGGGATGCTGTGTTTATGCAGGATTTCTCATGATCTCAGGTTTTAACAGCCAGTGAAGCTTAGGATTAAATTACATAAGAGTATAAGACACAGAAACAGGCCATTCAGCCCAACTAGACCATGTCGGCATTTATGCTTCCTTCTAGTCTTCTCCCATCTTACCAGATTTGGCGCTGTTATCTTAACTCTCTATTTTATTCTTATCCTTATGCATGTTCAACTTCTCCATAAATGTATGTATACCTTTTTGGCAATCACTTCCTGTAATAGAGAGTTCCACATTGTCATTGCTCTTTGGGTAAGGAAGGTGCTTCTGAATTTCTGAATTGATTTCTTGGTAACTATTTTCTATTGCTAGTATCTAGTTACATTTTCCCCCACAAATGGAAATATTTTCTCTGCATCTACTCAATCAAAAACATTCATTACGATGTCACTGCTCAGCATTTTTTTTTGAAAGGAAAGATAACCAGTCTTTACCATTACATTCTAACTTCACCTTAACACTGACATTAACAGCACTTTAACAGTGTGATTGGACCAGACATTAACCTTATCTGGAAATTTTCCGATCTTAATAAGATCATTCTGAACATTAAATCTCCCAGCTTCTCTGCCTTTGTATTTTGACAACCCAGATCTTCCAATGGCCAGTTAGCCATTTCTACAGTGTAGATGGGAGCTGCACATTGGGCAGGTTCAGAACCTACAATAAAGCAGACTCCAAGGGAACTGCCCAGGATATTGAAGAATCCAATGGGCAATTCCCCTCTGCCTGGAAAAATCCAGAAGTATCCAGGCAAAGTAGAGAATTTGGAGGATTCTGCTGTAATTAAGTAAATAGTTCGCCAGAAAAAGTTAGACAATTAAAAATGTAATCTACCTTCTGGGTCACTAAGAAACTAAAATCCCAACTTGCCATGCACTCCTAACTAACAGACCCGACACACCCTGCCACTGAACCCAGCACCCCTCTAGTTACCGAATGTGCCTTCCCTAAACATGGCACTCTGCTCCCCTGAGATCCAACAACTCCTTTCCCATCAAACATGACAAATACCCCCATCACTGGACATGGCCTCCCTCCTTCCATCTTGCCAACACCTTGTGCCCTGGCATCCTACCCTTTCCTGGCTCTATGACCTACTTACCCTTTCACAAAATTTCATCAAAATGACTGTCTGTGATTTTGGTTTTAAATTGCGGAATACGACAACTGACTGTTGTAAAAGAAGGGATGTGATTTGTCTTCCGTCTCCTCCAATTGTCTACATCACAAGGGGCCTGTCAAATTTAAAGTACACTTCACAATACTGAAGGAGCCCTCATCAGAATCTCCTGTCAGAAATGTGGAGCTCTTTCTTAATGGAAAAAAGACAGTGCAGAGTGGCAATGTGCGTGTGATTATCACTCCTCAGAAAATCTGGCCAAAAATGGCTACTAGGTTGTAGCCTGGCTGTGATGAGTAGCAACTTGAATGAAGACTTTGAAGTTGTTTGGATGCAAGATTTACCACAAAACGAATAAATATGTTAAAATCTGCTGGTTCTGAAAACGTTTTGTTTTAACTAGATTGGCAGGTGGTTTCTCAGTGCATATAAGCTAGTACCCTCGAGGGGAAAATAAATCTGTTCCTAACGACTGGGTTAATGCAAAATTCTAAATGAATCTTTAAAAAGCAGCAGTTTCATCACAGGCTGAGTTTCACAAGCTAAGCACACGCCAGACTTAAATGAGTGCTACGGTAATATGTGTATAACAACATATCACTTTCAATTCAGCCCCTGTGTTCATTTTCAGATATTGTCCCGTACACAAGCTCAGCAGCAAATAGGCCTTAAGGAATCAGTGGAATAAATTACTCATTTCTTCCATTTGCTTTATCCACAGTTTGAGGTAGGTATTAAAAGTGAAAGTAATAAATGGGAAGAGCTAGCACTCATGTGGCCTGGGACTAGTCAGCCATCAGACAAAGTTCCCACACTGACACGTCTCTACGAGACAGGCTGCCCAGTAACAGAAGATGCAAACAATGGCTCTGACACATACATTCTGCTGCTTTACTGCAGTAACACAATATTGCACTTAAAACATATGCTATGGTGTTGCAGCAGTAACAGCTGCTCTCTTCAGTTCAACTGAGGAAGATTAAAAATGAAACTGCATTTGAATTGTCTTCTGTTCTTGCCGGGTGTCTAATCCATATATACTGATGTGTGCTCTGTGATCTGGAAGTGAAACTATTAGTATCTTAGTCTCAGGCAGCTCATCGACTTGATACTTCCATTGCAATTTAGAATATTTTCAAGATGACAGCTAGTCAGCTCTGAAGAGATTTGAGAGACAACCCAAATAACATAATGGACACTAAAGTTCTCTCTGCGGGAGCTTGCTTTAGCTCCTATTAAAGCATAAATAAAATCAAAATAAATTGAATATTGTAAATAGAATATATAATGATGAGCAGTAAAATGACTTTATTCCCGTTTTTGAGAGTGGACAGAAGTTTTATGAAGTGGAGGTTGACCCCTTTCTCATAACTAAAACCGAAACACCCAGAGAAACTCTCCTCACCACCTAATCTGTTAAAGGAAGTGTGGTGGTGTAACCTGTCTCTCCCCTCCCAATCTGTTATAAAAGGAGGTTAAATGAAATGAACTCCTGACAGTCACTCTATAATTGGCAAGTCACAATTTGTTTATCTAAATCTAACTGTGAACAAATTAACAGCACTATTAACAAACTGAACAATTCCTCCTTAACTATTAACTATTCCCAGATAAAACAGCACTCTAATGGTGTGTTGTTCTAACAGATACAAGACCCACTTATATAAGCTAAATTAAAAAAAAACTCAAAACCTAATCACTTGAAATTACAGCCAGGATACGTCTTTCGGAAGGCTCCATGCCCTCTGCTGATTCTCAGTCCGGAACGCCTTTCTCCTTCAAATACTTGTGTAAGGAACACCTCTCTCCATTGAAATATTGTGTCAGGAATATTAGCTAATATTGCTTTATTTAGATGTTGGCTGCCCTGACATTTTAGAGAATTCTGTGAGAGCCAGTAATTTTCTCTTTCGAGCTGCTGATTGTTAACTCTAATAGATGACAGTTGCTCTCACACTGGTTTTTGAATGCCCTCTTCATTTACACCCTTGATGACCTATTAATTTCTTGCAATAGGATTAGTCCTAGGTTGTCAAAACCATCAGATTTATATTCAATTGGTTTCTGGCTTCTAAGTGCCTGGTTTAAATTAATTGGCTGATTGTCAAACTGGTTACCTTAACAACAAAACAAACTACTGCTAGGGTTGTTAACCACACAGCCTTCTGATAGAATGTTTCAATTTCAGGAACTCTCTGTGTACCAGCACTTTTTTTTATTAATCTCCAAGCCTAGAAAAACACATCATCTTTTATGCTCTCCCCCACCCCCACTCCTATTATTTTACAAACATCAAATTCTGATAACCTGCCTTCCAATCCACAAATATTCCACCCAACTTTGCAGCATTTCCCACCCTAAGAAAAAAAAGAACCATCATGATGAAAAGATGGCTTCATTTTTTTTCTCTAGACCTTAACACTATTATTACTAGATCCATAGATCATTAATCCAGAGTTACACACTCCATACTAATTCTATACACATTTATAACATTGAACACTACTGTTTCTATCTTATGTATACATTGTTCTTTTAAACCTACGATAACACATCCACAATAACATTTTCGTGACCAGCAACATGTACAAGCTGTAAATTAAATGCTTGTAACATAAGGCTCCAATGAAATAGTTTGGTGTTCTTATCTTTAAATCTTTTCAAAAATGTCAACGGATTGTGATAATTATACACAACCGTCTCTGATACGTCGTTTGCAATATAAACATTAAAATGTTGTGCGGCCAATACCGGACTATTTTTCAACGGTTGCGAATTTTCTCTGGTGGATATTGAGTTTGTTTGAAAAATAACTGTTTGGCCGTTCAATTCCGCAGTCATCCTCCTGTATCAACGCAGCTCCAGCACCTTCATTGCTTGTGTTGGTAGTGATTTTGAAGGGTTTCAAGAAATTCGGATTGGCTAAAACTGTTGCTGTGGTTAACACTGTGTTTAAATTCTCAAACGCCTCTTGCCATTGATCTGTCCACTGAAATTTTGTGTTCTTCTTTAATGAATCTGTCAGCAGTGCCACCATGCTACTAAAGTTTGGTACAAACTTCTTGTAGAACCTGCTCAAAAATTGTAGTACCTCCTTCTTTGAGGATGGTCTTGGAAATTCTTCAATGGTCTTTGTCTCCACATTCCTTGGTTTCATCCATCCGTATCCAATGTTGTGTCCATGAATGTTATTTCTGCCTTTGCAAATTCTGTTTTTGCTAAATTTATGACCAACTTTACCTTCCATAGTCTCTCAAAAAGCTCTACCAAATGCGCCATGTGCTCTTTCCACAAATAGCTAAAAAAATCACTAAATGTCTATATAGATGGCACAGTTAATCAATCCTGCCACAATTCTGTTCATAAGTCGTTGAAATGTGGCTGGTGCATTTTTCTTTTTAAAGGGTATTACTTTAAATCGATATAGCCCATTTGGGGTTACAAAAGCAGAAGCATCTTTTGCTCTCTCTGACAAAGGTACTTGCCAGTAACTGCAAAGTAAGTCCAACTTGGTGATGTAAGTGGCTTGTCCAACTTTTTCCACGCAGTCCTCCAGCCTTGGAATTGGGTATGAGTCTGATTTAGCTATGGCGTTGACCTTCTGATAGTCTATGCGGCATCATTGAGTACCATCGGGTTTGGAAACCAACACGACCGGCGATCTCCACTGGCCTTGACTCAGCTGGATAATGCCTTCTTGGAGCATTGCTTCCACTTCCTTCTGTACCTTTGCTGCCATGAAAGAGTTAAGCCTTTAGGGGTGTTATTTTATCAGAACAGCATTCCCTATGTCCACCTCTTGGACCATAGTATTAGTTCTCTCCATTCTATTTCTACATATGTCCTCATATTGCTGCAACAAGCCTTTCAATTCAGTTCTCTTTTCCTGAGACAGATAGCTCACTATTCTATCCCATTCTTTAAGGACTTACTCATTATTCAATTTATTCTGAGGCATGTCAAAATCCAAATCATCTGGATTTGATTCCTCACCCTGAGTGGCAGTAACTAATACCTGTTTCTTCAGTTCTCTTTCCCTGTCATAATAAGGTTTCAGCATGTTCACATGACATATCCGATAATTTTTTTCCGACCTGGCATCTCTACCAGATAATTCACCTGACTTAACTTCTTCTCAATCTGATAGGGACCACTAAACCTTGCTTTGAAGGGATCTCTGACCACTGGTAACAGCACCAATACTTTATCCCCACGGGCAAACGTACGAATTTGAGATTTCTTATCTGCTTCTTGCTTCATTGTGTGCTGTGGCACCTTCAAATGTTGTCTAGCTAATTCACCTAACCTGTTCAATTTTTCTCTCACTTCAGATACATAATCCAACTGGGAGATTTCTGACTTTGGACCTATAAATATTTCCTTAATAAATTTTAAAGGCCCCCTTACTTCATACCCGAATATCAATTCAAATGGAGTAAACTGAGTCGATTCATTTGGGGCATCTCTAATAGCAAATAATATAAATGGGATACCTTTATCCCAAACATTTGGGTAATCCTGGCTATAAGCCCTCAGCTTGGTCTTTAGAGTCTGATACCACACTTCCAATGCTCCCTGGGATTCAGGATGGTATGCAATGATTTAAAGTGTTTGATGCCCAAACTATCCATGATCTCCTTAAATAGTTTGGCAGTAAAATTGGAACCTTGGTCTGACTGAACCTCCCTGGGTGGTCCATAAAGGGTAAAGAAAGCAAGGAACTCCTCCACAACTTTTTTTGCCTTGACAATCCGTAATGGAATTGCCTCTGGAAATCTGGTAGACACATCCATTATGGTTAGCAAGTACTCATTCCCACTTCTGGTTTTAGGGAGGGGACCTACACAGTCAATCATAACCTGCATGAAAAGTTCTTCAAATGCGGGAATTCATATTAAACGTGCTGGTTTATTACTGCCTGAGGTTTTCCTACTATCTGACATGTATGGTAGGTATGGCAAAATTCAACCACATCTTTATGTGATCCAGGCCAATAGGAATGCTTCTGAATCTTAGCCTGAGTCTTCCTTATTCCTAAATGACCTCCTATAGGTAATTTGTGTTCTACCCACAATACTTCCTGTCTGTATGCTACCAGGAACACAATCTGGTGAACTTCCATTTCTCATCTGCACTAACCTGCCTAGGTCTCCAGTTACACCTTAAGATTTTATCCTCAAGGTAATAATATTCTGGAATATATTCTGACTCCTTCTCTGGGTAGGCTTTATGATATAAATCCTTTATCGTCTCATCTTTTTGTTGTAACTCCATTCATCTATCAGTATTAAACAGCTCTATCTGATCCTTTACCTACTTAGATTTTTCCTTTACCATTTCATCAAATAGAGTGTCAGCTAACTAGGCCTCAACTCTTTTGTCTTTCTCTTTGATTTTCCCTTCTTACTTTAACTTATGTCTGTGGGATCTTGTCACCACACAGTCAGGAATGCTTCTCTCCGTTAAATTCTTGTGTCAGGAATATTAGCTAAAAGTGCCGCTATACCTTTATTTAGATGATGGTTACTCTGACAGCTTAGAGAATTGTGTGAGAGCCAGTGATTTTCTAATTAGAACCGTTGGTTGTTAGTTCTAATAGATGGCAGTTGCTCTCACATTGATTTTCAAATGCCTTCTTCTTTTATAACCTTGATGACCTGTTCATTTCTTATAATAGGATTGGTTCTAGTTTGTCAAAATTTAATTGGTATTTAGTTTCTAAGTGCCTGGTTTACATTAATTAGCTGATTTTCAAACTGGTTATCTTAACAACAAAACAAACTACTGCCAGGGTTGTCAACCACATCGCCTTTTGTTAGAATGTATCAATTTCAGGAGCTCTCTCTGCACCTGCATGTTTTTCTTTAAACCTTCAGGCCTAGAAAAACATATCATCTTTTAAAGGGACCATGCACAATCCTCCCCCATCTCATTTTACAAACATCAAATTCTAACATCCTGCCTTCCAATCCATGAATACCCTACCCAACTTCATAACACTAGCTATTTAATCAAAGAGATTGGTAGGACAAGTTTTGCTAACTTTATTTCTGTTCAGGTTTCTGGCTTTTTCCCTGGTGGTTGATTATGATTGCTGTGAGCAGAGTTGCACAAAGGCTGTCATATTTTGCAGAGCTTCTATTGTCATGTTGTTCTTAATTTTGGAGCTAATCACAGCTTCTCGTGGAAGCTGCAGCAATTTACCAGCATGTTAGCCGTTTTGAAATGGAAGCTTTTTAAGGGACAAACCAATTCTGCTTATTGCAATCACATTCAACAAAGAAAGAATACATTTTGACAAGATTTCTTTTGTAAATTCCTAACCCTGGCTCCAGAATCATTGATTGATTGAGAAGCATGTGAGAACCTGTTGCCAGGTGTCTGTCACTCTTGCTTTTGAAGTTACAAAAGGTCAGTCTGTTGTGACTCATTTGTAAATTCTCACCCTGCCTGGGGGTTTGAGGGTGAGAGCTGATCGAAATTCATTGATCATAACTGATGTTGAAGCAAATCTTACAGATTTAAGAAAACTCCTAGGATTGGTATCAATCTTAGGGTAAAGAAAATGGATTTAGCACAGATGTTAAACAAAATGAAAACAAAATCAGAAATCCAAAACATTGTTACTGCATTGAAATTCTTAGATCTCCTCATATTTAATTATTGTGAGTGTAACAGTGACTGGGAATTTTTCACATGGTGGGCATATGCTAGGTGAAAATAAATCCATGTTCAATTGTGGAACAAGTGTCTTATGATCCCAGTCTGCCACACTATTGAACTACTTGCAGTGTGTGCAATTATAACTGTTTCAATCTGCAATTAGTTACATTTTCGCTTGCTGAACTGCTTCCTTTCATTCTCAGATTCCCTCACTATTGAGAGATGCTGATTTGCAACAAAATCTAACCTCGGTTAATGTCAGCCTGTAAACCTATTTTTGAAATCTCAAGTATTAGTTACAACTTTGATAGATATGAACTCAGTCAGTTTATTTTTTTTAAAAGGATACCCTTAACATCTCAAAAAAGATATAGGATGTTAAAATATCCACTTAATATCAGTTGCGGCTCAGCTGGTAGCAATCTTGTCTCTGATTTAGGTCGTGAGTTCATAGACCAGCTTCAAGCTGCTTTGAAGCAAATTCTAGAGGATTAATCTTGTGCAGGTGCAGTGTTGTTGAGGTCTTGCAATGGCAGAGGTGCCATTGTTTGTGTGAGATGCCTACCTTCTCAATGACAATTTTTTAAAAAATATTCTCATGGTACCATTTCAGAGAAGATGAGTGGAATTCTCTGCAGTGTCTTAATCAATGTCTATCTCTCATAAACAGATGAACTGGTCATTATCACATCGCTGTTGTGGGACTTTGCTGAATTGCCTGCCTTGTTTCCCACGTTACAACAGAACCTACTGTTGAAAAATACATCATTGGCTGGAAAGATGCCCTGAAGTCATGAAAGATACTATGTAGTTTATGTCACTTTCTTATTTCAACATTGTGTAATGAGTATGATTTGCGCCTGTAAATATTGAGACACTTTATAAAGGACTGCATCGATGGATGCAAACTGTATAGTTGACAGTAGCTTAATTCCAAACTTTATAAGTTGCAATGGAATTCTAAATAGGCTGATGCAATGTCTTCCATTTTTAAAAAAATCATCCTTTTAACAGATGAAGGCTGTTCCATTTCTGCCAATCATCTTATTGTTTTGCATAATGTTTTATTTTAAAAGAGAAAGCTACCACACATCCATACACCCACACATATCATTTCAAATGGCTTCTGAAAGCTAAAACGTGAACATTACTGCTCACTGTTTGTATTTCAAAATGAAAAAGAATATGTGAAAGCAACAATACAATGACCCCAAATTAAATAAACTGCCCATTACAAATATAAACCCTTTATACTCTGATTCTTTCAAGTATGATGAAGAATACAGTAGAATTTCTTGTTTAAGTACATGAAAAACAGCTGTTGGCTTGTTTCTTCCCCAAAAACTGTAAGAATATAGAAATGGTAAGAAAAGGTTAAGTCAGATCTAAAGTGTGTCGTGATAAGAGAGGTAGATGGCTACATTCAATGGTCTTGGTGCTGCATTCATTTAGACAATGTGTCAATCTGCTGTGAATAGTAATTTATTTTATAATTTAGGACTCAAGGCAGAAAACTGTGTGTAAGACAGAGCCATTTATGAGCTTGTTACATTGTCTAGTTGTCATCAGCCATCATTGTTAGGAATGCTTTTTCATATAAAAAAAAATTACCCTCCATCATATACAAAAGCTTCCACAGTAATTCAAACACAACTACAACCTCTGTAAAATTTTCTTGCTGTCATTTGGTAAGAGACAAGCTATGTTATCAACTCTAGCTCCTAATCACCAGACAAACAAGCGACAGTTTCAGCTCAATCGTGTTGACTGGCACTTCTGAATCAATTGAATGGGATAGCAGAATGATATTACAGTGTGATAAGTTACTTAATGAATGTAATGCAGAGGCAATCAGTCTAGGATTCTGTAATATCAGTGTTAGACGTCTGAACAATCAAACAAAAGTTGCTACAGATTGTCAAATATAGGAAAGGTCCATGCACTTGACATTGCAAAGCAATAAGTGCAGAATATATATATATGTATATATATACATATATACCAACCTGGAAAAGTAGAAAACCTTTTTTAAAAAACACAAAGGCCATAAAAGCATTTTAAAAAAAGGAGCAGGAATAGTCTGTACCTTTGAGTCTGCTGTATCATCAAATAAGATCACAGATGATCTCTTACCTCTACTCCATTTGCCACCCTATTCCTGAGTACCACATAGTCTTCAAAAAGTTGAAAGGTCTGAAACAATCCTCAATAATGGCTTCATGACACATTGAATATTGCAGCATAACTCTACTGAAAGTGCATTGGAACCTGTTCTTATCACAACTGAAACTTTAATCAAACTCAATGGGCTCAAATTGTCCTACCTGAGTTGGACTGCCTGGATGGAAATCGGGCGGTGAGGATTGGATTGGAGATGAGGAGATGGAATTGTAGGGCAGGGTGGTCAGAAAGGTCTAATAAAGGAGTCAGGAGTGGCAGAGGTCTGTTGTGTACTGCATTAGAACAGGATTTTTCCACTATTTCCTGGATAACTAAGGAAGTAAGCAAGTCCAAATTGCCTGAAGTCTCCAAATCTAATTCAGAGTCGGAGGATTTTCAAAAAGGTCCCAGGGAGCAGGGAAATTTCCATTGTAAGTTCAAATTTCCCAGGTGATTCCTGAAAAATCATTGAATTGGGAATTTTCCAGGGTACCGACATGCATCTTTTGGGGTATGTCTCGTTTCTTATGATTTGAAGACTGCAAGATCAGGGCCAACATCCCTTTTCTGATTTCAGAAAATAAACACTCCCAAGGGATATGAAAGTACATTTTGCCTCAGTGCTATAGAAAATACTAAAGAAGATGTGAATGGTGGAGATGCAAAGACATTTAAGTGTATTCTCAACCCTTTAAAATTTCATGTCCAATATTTTGACCTGGTGTTTCCCATAGCATTTTGTGTTGTACGGTACTTCTGCTAAATCAAAATAAACTGGGAAGGTTCAAATTCAAGAAGTAAGTATTCCAAAAGCTTCAATGGAACTTGTCAAGTGTTAGTCTATTTCACTATGAATATGGCTCAAATGGCATGAGATTTGGATTTGTTGCAAGACCTTGAAGGCTCAATATGACATGCGCAATACACATGTATGCTTCAGGTGATTATCACATTGAGCAACTTTATAGTGAGGGTGTTAGCACAGCTGTTTTGCCTAGTGCTCAAGGATTCATTCCTGAATTCAAGAAATCTGCACAACCACTTACTTGCAGACCTGGGTACATTAGTAGGCATTCCCCTTGGACCACAGTATAACAGGATGAATGAGCAGAGGCAAAGAAGCAGGAGGACAAGCTGCTGGAAGAAGAGCTTGCACATGGTCACAGGCATCGGAATTTAGTTTGAGATCAGGGACAGGAGGCTGTCTTTGCAGGTGAGGCAGGTGTGGGGACACAGGGGCTAGCATTAGAAGAAGTTCAGCCCCTGTGATTTGTCCAACAGTTATGACGTTTTTGAAAACTATGAGGATGAGAATGGGACAGTAGAAAGGATGACCAGTGCACAGTGATCCACTCAAAGTGTGGGGAGGAGGAAATAGGAACATAGAAGTGGTAGTGGACAGTTTAATGAGGGGACACAGATATTGTGAGCATGTGTCCCAACTGCCGAGCTGTCTTCCTGGTGCCAGGATCAAGGACATCATCTCAGGGCTGGGGGCAGCTTGGAATTGGTGGGGGTGGGGGTGGGGATGTGGAAGGTTCCAGTAGTTACCACTCACATTGATACCAACAACATTGATAGAACTGGAAATGGAGTTCTGCTCAACTTTGAACAGTTAGGAGCTAAATTCAAATGCAGAACCTTCAAGGTAATAATCTTGGGGTTACTACTTTAGCCATGGACAAACTGGCATGGAATAACTAAGTCAAGGGCCTTATTGTGTGACTGAAATATTGATGTGGGATGAATGGTGCACTACCACTACACCTGGGTAGACAGGAGCTGTTTTTGTGGGGTAGGCTTCACTTAAACCATGCTGGAACAAGTGTGCTGGGTATCAAGAGGGTTTTCAATTCGGTAGGGGGAAGACTTCTGGAGAGTTGGTATGTAGGCTACAACACAAAAGGACAGGGTGACACGGCAAGGCAGTTATTTAGGTAATGATACGTGAAATGGGACAGGAAGGGACAGATTATGTACAAACAAAATAAAGCAGTAAATAGTGTCAAAGTGTCAAAAATTGTAAAAAGGCAAAATTAATGGCTCTTTACTTGAATGCATTAGTACTCAAAACAACATAAATGAATTGATAACACAAACAGATGTTAGAGGCTGTGACGTCATAGCTATTACAGAGGCATGGTTAAGAGTGATTAAATATTCAGTGGTTTGTGACTTTTTGAAAGGATAGGCAGGAAGGAATGGATAGTGCAGTAACTTTGTCAGTACAAGATGAAACATGATAGCCAGAAATTATCTTGGATCAGAAAATGTTGAGTCCGTTTGGGTGGAAATAAGAAATTACAAGGGGAAAATGACATTGGTAGGAGTAAAAAGTAATCTATAGGCTTCCTAAAAGTAACCAAACTGTTTTACAGAGAATTTTTTTTTTCTTTATTTCATTAATGGGATGAGGGCATCACTGGCTATTCAGCATTTATTGCCCATCCCTAATTGTCCAGAGGGCAGTTAAGAATCAATCACATTGCTGTAAGTCTGGAGTCACATGTAGGCCAGACCAGGTAAGGATGGCAGTTTCCTTCCCCAAAGGACATTAGTGAACCAGGTGGGGTTTTTCCCCAACAATTGACATTGGATTCATGGTCATCATTAGATTCTTAATTCCAGATATTTTATTGAATTCAAATTCCACCATGTGCCATGGTGGGATTTGAACCCAGCTCCCCAGAATATTATTTAGGTCTCTGGATTAATAGCCTATCGAAAACACCATGAGGCCATCGCCTCTCCTGAGAATAAATCAGGAGATACTGAGCATATGTTAAAAAAAAACACTAATCATGGATGACTTCAATCTATGTGCAAATTCGAAAATCAAATTGACAGAGGCAGCCTTGAGGAAGAATTCATAGCACATTTGGGACAGTTACAAGAACAATATATCATAGACCAACCAAGGATCAGGCTATTTTGGAGTTGGTGATGAGCAATTAGTCGGGTTTAATAAATGATCTTGGAGTAAAGGATCCTCTAGGAAGCAGTGACCATAACTTAGAAAAATTTAGCATTCAGTCTGAAAGTGAGAAACAAGGGTTCATTAAAATTAAATGACAGTAATTATAAAGAAATGAGGGCAGAATTGACTGGACTGGATAGGGAAAGGGGTTTAGCAGAAAAGGCAGTTGATGAATAATAGCAAATGTTTAAGAAAATAGTTCATGATTTGCAACAATGATATATCCAAGTGAGGGAAAAAGGTTTATAGAGATGGTGGGCATAAACTAGCCCTGATTAACCAGGGAAGATCAGGATTGTGTCAAATTGAAAGAGATTAGGAAATTGCATACTATAGATGTGGTCATTGGAATCTTACATGAGATATATTTGAAATGCATGGTTTCCTTGGAGTAGTTATTTTTGTCAAGGAGTCACAGTTCACAAATGAGTGCTTCAGCCAATTTGCAGCCAGTTCTGGGTTTTAATATGCTACAAACTCAAAGTGATACCCACTGTTGAATGGGAAGATGACCATGCAGTCAGGACAGTGAAGTCACCCTTGAAGGAAACTTCTATATGGCACTGCCAAGCTATATGTTCACCCACTCCTGCATGGTCTAGCACCACAGAGTTGCTGATGAGCAGGAAACTGAAGTCTCCACAACCATCCCTGACCATCACCACCATGCCCCAGCCTACCGAAGGCATTGACTCCACATTTAAACTGACGGGACTATCATGATATAAGGAGCAATCCGATTGTGAGTAAGAGGCCACACATCACAATTGGGATTACCACACTGGTCGATTGTTACATTTAGATCAGTGATAACAAGGATAGTTGAGGGATTTGAACAGAAAAGATACAGTCATCCATGGAGCTGAAACCAGCAGAGATTTTATTCTGTTCAAACGACAAAGAGATCATACAAAGGAATGGCAGGAACCGGAGCGTATTACTGGCTAATCATCCACTGCCGATTGGTTGGAATGCACCCAATGAGGAAACTTTTCAACACATGGGACTGTCAGGAGCAAATTAATGAGAATAAAAAGCTGGAGAGGGAATGTCTGAAAGGCTTAATACTGAGGAGTTCCATAAGCACCACTCACTATGATGCTGTCATATAGATTTGGGGACAGAACTGTTTAGGGTCTTGAACAAATGAGAACTACCATATCAATGTAATCATTACTAGTTGGTAAAATGCAGTAAACAATAGGTTGTTAATCCTGCCAGAGACTCTTCTCTGGTTAGATCAGGAAGTGGATCCTCTACCACACCAGACCAAGAAAGCCCTGTGTTTCCTACGTGTAAAGAGGATGGTGGCAGCAAATGTCATCATAAGCAGTGATTAGAATAGAATAGTGAATAGAATAGTGGTTGCATAAAAACATGCCACATACTGAAGGAGCTTGACAGACATCAAGAGGCTGTTTTCCCTGATTGGGCAATCTAGAACATCGGACACAAACTCTGTAAAGAAGGTCCATCTTTAGTGACTGAGATGATGAGAAATTTCTTCTGAGGGATGTGAATGTTTGGAATTTTATACTGTCACAGATTGTGGATACTTCACCTTTGAATGTATTCAAGAATGAGAATGATAGTTTTTTTTTATTTCTCTTGGAACCAGAGGATATGGGGAGTGGGCAGGAAAGTAGAGCTGTCAGAAAATCAACCATGATCACATTGAATGCTGGAGCAGACTCAAGGAACTGAATAGTCAACTTGACCTTTTATTTCTTGTGTTCTTAAGTAAATTAAATGAATTTGGTCATTAGATTATCAAAAAAATATGGACTGAGGAAAAAATGTTGAACCATGAAGCGCAAAATCAACTCTAAGCTTTTGACTGGATTTGCCGAGGGGCAACAGCTCCCTAACACAACCATGAGAGAAAACTTTGTCCACAAAATCGTGGTTAAAAAATACATGTACAATAACAGCAGTCGTATTTATGTCTTTGATTTTGCTAATTTATGTATGATGAAATGTTACTTGATTGGAAAGAAAAGCATCTGTCATGCAGTATTAACTAAAAAAAATGAAACTGATCTTCTAAAAAATACTCTCATATTTAAAGCATCTTATTATGCCAAAACATTTCAAATTACTTCACATATAATTAATTATTGTTGAATAGAATTTTATGTCAGCAAATGCTGCAACGAGAACGTACTACAGGCATTTAATGAGATGAGCAACCTATTAATCATTGTGCACAACTGCAGGAGAGTTTCTTGGTCTTTTTCAAACAGCAATATGAAATTATTAATGTCCACCTGTACACATAGTAGGCATCCTCAATTTAACACTTTACCCAAGGATGGTACTTCTGGCGATCTGATACTTCCTCACCACTGCATTATAAGTAGAGGTCTATATTATGAATTCAAATACCAGTATGGGGCTCAAACTCAGAATCTTCTAAACCAGAGGTGAGAATGCCACCAACTGAGAGACACATGCATTTAAATAATTGCATTCACTGCTAAGATTTTGCAATAGAACATGAATAACCTGACAAATATGCACAAATTGAAACTTTCATGGCCTTTAGAACATTTGCAACAAACATTAATCCTTCTTACATATGAAAAAATCCAGGTTAAAATCAGTCAGCCAATTCTAATTAAAGCTAATTGAAAACCTTTAACCGTGGTAAAATTAAATGATGACAGGCTGGTTTATAAAAGGAGAAATACTTGCTTTTGAGTGACTGGTGCAGATCAGAACCACTCACTGAAAAATGAAACAGTTCAGCCCATGATTTCCTATACATTGGCTTTACAGAAATGTTCACTTTCCCTGTATCCATTCCCTGACATCCAGCAGTAATGTTGAAAAATTTCTTTTGTATTTTCTTGAGGTATCATTTAAGTTATAAAGCAGTGCCACAATGAGGCATTTATGATGATTTGTGAATTTAATGACCACAAGTATGACAATATTTACAATAGTTGAACAATGCCAACAACATGATAATTTATTTTGAAATTAGCATAGGACAAAGCTAACTGATAGCTGATTAAAATACAAGAGTAGACATTGTAAGGTTTTTTTTAAAATTGGGCATGATAATTGTGTACCTTCTATCCAAAGCTATTTATTAGTTTGGCTCGGATTAAACCCTTTATGCCTTTAAGTGTTGGTATATTTGAAACAAGTACTACATTAATCATCTTGTATGTTATAAATTAATTGCTGCTCCTTAACATGCAGTTCAGATCTAGATATTGGATGGTAATATGAAACAACACTATTGTTATTTCCATGAACTTCGATAAGGAGAAATGTTATTTGGGCTGACATGTTGCTATTACTTGCTTTACGTTATCAAAGCCAGGATCTAGACCCAGGATTGAGCACAAAGCAGAATTGCAGAGTACACACATTACTTGTTCAGGTTAGGTCATGAACATTCTGACTGTGGGACAGAAAAGAAAAGTGTTTCCGAATCAGCTTTAATTTATAGACCAGTAGTTGAAGTAATCAGATGCTCTACATAGGACTTGAAACCAGGCATCATTGTTACCAGAATGGAAGGCTGAAGGTATTTTTTAGTCTGTTCAGCTGTGTAATGATACACCTCTGGAACAGGTCGGGCTTGAACCCAGTGCATCTGGCTCATGGGAAAGGCCGAAACTGTTTTAATTTGATCCTGAAGCTCCAATTTCATAATGCATTGATCTGTAGTTGGCTGCCCTGATATAGCTTCGTGTTTCGCTCTCAGCTTTGACTTCAGGTCCAATGGGAAAGTGATTAGGAGCGGGAATAAGCACACATTAGCATTGTCAACATTACAGATTTTTCTTGGAATTCCAGACATTATGGGGTTGATCTCTCAGAAACTGCTGCAAATGAATAAGGAGACAAATCATGGCAGCATTGCCTTTTTAAACTTCCTTTGAATATTTTTATTTATCATATGAATATAGGAAATGGAGAAAGTTGCAGTGCAGTTATTGGATGATATGTGATGAAACCTTGAGGAAGATATGGTTGGAGGCTGACATTGTCTTAATCTGGTGGGAGGAAGAACACTCCTATTTCTCTTGGTTCCTCATTAAGTAACTGTAACCTTCTCCTCATCCACTCCACATTCCCCGCCAACCCCATCACACCCGGAACCTTTCCCTGCAACAACAGGAGGTGCTACACCTGCCCCTACACCACCCCTCTCACCTCCATCCAAGGACCAAGACAATCTTTCCAAATCCAACAGGGATTCAACTGCACATCCTCCAAACCTGGTCTACTGTATATGTTGCTCCCGATGTGGTCTCCTCAATATCAGTGAGACCAAACGCAGATATGGGGATTGATTCGTAGAGCATCTGCGCTCTGTATGCTATAATCAGCAGCACCTTCCGGTTGCCAACCATTTTAACTCCCCCTCCCACTCCCTCAGTGACATGTCCACCCTGGGACTCCTCCAGTGTCACAATGATGCCACTCTCAAACTGGAGAAACAGCACCTTAAATTCTGCCTCGGGAGCTTACAATCCAATGGCCTCAACATGGATTTGACCAGTTTCAAAATCTCCCCACCCCCAGCCTCATCCCATGTCCAACCCTCCCTCTCATCCCCTCCTGCTTGACCTGGCACTTCTTTCCCACATATCTGCCCCACCCTTCCCATTGACCAATCTCCACTACTCCCTCCCTGCATTTACCAATCATCATCCTACCTACCATCCTCCAGCCCCACTCCTCCCCCCCTATGCATTTCCCAGCTTCCTTCCCCCTCCCCAGTCCTGATGAACGGTGTAAACCTGAAATGCCAACTTCCCTGCTGCTCTGATGCTGCCTGACCTGCTGTGTTCCTCCAGCTCCATACCTTATTGACTCCGAAGATTAATGATCATCTGAGAGATGAAATTCCTCTTCAGCACTGCACTCAATCAATTTGCCAACCCGACGATTTTCTATTTATCTCACTCTTTTCTTTCGTGTTAACAATCCGATACTCTGTCCATGCTAATGTATCACCTCCAGCAATGACCTTTTATGTAGCATCTTAACATATGCTTTTTGAAAATCCAAATACACCAAACCTACAAATTCTCCTCTCTTCACCCTGCTCGATACACGCTCAAAGAACTCTGAAAAATAGGAGATCCCTATTTTTAAACTGTGCCTCCTAGTTCTGGTTTCCTCCAAAAGGGGTTCTTCTCAGCAACTATTTTGTTAAGTTCCCTCAGAATCACACCTGTTTCAGTAAGATGACATCTCATTCTTTGAAACTCCAATGTGTATAGGTCCAACTGCTCAACTTTTCCTCATAAGTCAACTCTTTCATACCAGGAATCAGCCTAATGAACATTCTCTGAATATTGGTTCCACTATAAGTGTATCACTTTTTAATTAAGAAGACAGAAACTGTCTACAATACTCTTGATGCAGTCTTACCAATGTAGAGTTGCATCTCTATACAGTGGTAGCATGACATTCCTACTTTTACATTCCATACTTGTTGTAGTAAAAGCCAACATTCCATTTGACTTGTTTGTTATTTGTTTTATCAGCAGTCTACCTTTTATGATTTATGTACAAGAATACCCAGATATCTCTTCATCAGATCATTCTGCAATCTCTCCCTATGTAAATGGTATGCTGATTTTCTATTCTTCCTAGTAAAGTGGAAAACTCACATTTTCTCACAGCTTACTGCATCTGCTGAACTTTGACCCACTCACTTAACCTGTCTATATCCCATTGCAGGCTTTCCTACCTAGTTTTGTATCAACACTAAATTTGGCTACAATACCGTTGGTCCCTTCACCAAAGTCATTGATGTAGATCATAAATATTGGAGACCCCAGCACTGATCCCAGCAGCACTGCACTCAATCAATTTGCCAACCTGACAATTTTCAATTTATCTCACTCTTTTCTTTCACGTTAACAATCCAATAGTCTGTCCATGCTAATGTATCACCTCCAGCACAATGTGCTCTTATACAATGACCTTTTATGTAGCATCTTATGGTATGCTTTTTGAAAATCCAAATACACCAAATCTACAAATTCTTTTATATTCACCCTGCTCAATACATGCTCAAAGAATTCTAATAAAACTTCTCAAGATGACTTCTCTTTCTGAGTTAACTCTGCAGAATTGTAAATGTCCTGCAACCACCTCCTTAACAATGGATTCTAGCCATTGCCTGATGATAGATGTTAGTATAAGTGCCCTATGGATACTTACTTTCTGTCTTCCTCCTTTCTGAAAGAGTACTATAATATTTGTAGTTTCCAATTCACTGTGACTTTTTCTAGAATTTAGAAAATTTTGGAAAATTACAGGCAATGTATCCTCAAACTCTGTAGCCACTCCTCTTAGAAAGATGCATTCTATCAGATCTGGGGATTTGTCAGGTTTTAGACTCATTAGTTTTCTTTTCATTTTTCTCCAGTGATTGTGATTGTTTTAAGCTTCTCTCTCCCTTTTCTACTATTTCTGGAACCCATTTTTTTGTCTGTTTTACTGTGAAAACAGATGCAAGATATTTGTTTGAAGTCTCTGACATTTTCTTGTTTCCCCTTAGTAATTCTACAGTCTTGCTCTCTGAGGTACAAACATTCATTTGACCAACTCTTTTGCTTTTTATATACCTGTGAAAACTTTTACTGTCTATTTTTTATAAATATCTTGTGTTCTCTCTCACATTCCAATCTCTCCTTCCTTTTTTAAAGAGATCTTTTGCTGGATTTCGAAATTTTCCCAGCTCACCAAGCTACCACCGTTCTTCATACTTATGTACGTCTTTTTCAAGTTTTTACAATCATTAACTTCCTTAGTTAGATAAGGAAGACGTATCCTTCTTGTAAATGTGATACATAGAGTCATACAGCACAGAAAAAGAGCCTTTCAATGCCAACCAGGTTTGCTAAACTGAACTAATCCATTTACCTACATTTGGCCTATATCTCTTGAAACCTTTCCTATACATGTATCTGTCCAAATCTCTTTTAAATGTTGTAATTGTTCTTGCCTCTGCCATTTCCTTTGGCAGCTCATTCCATATACACACCACCCTCAGTGTGAAAAAGTTGCCCCTCAGGTCTATTTTAAATCTTTCCCATCTTAAACTTATGCTCTCTAGTATTGGACTCCCCAATCCTGGGGGAAAAGACTTTGGTTATTCACCTTATCTATGCCCCTCATGATTTTATAAATCTCTGTAAGAGATCTCAGCCTCCAATGTTTCAGAAAAAGTGTCCCTGCTGGTCCAGTCTCTCCCTTTTAATTGAAACCCTCCAGTCTTGGTAACATCTTTCAGAACAACTAACTCTGGCTGAACAAAACTCCAAAAGACCATAGGTCAGTTCTGAACATGATCTGTGGAACTGCCATACTCATCTCATGGACAGAATAAGAGCTAAATAAGACCAAAGAAATCTGGGACAAAACTTGCCTTGGAATGGCCTGATGCAAGATATGGAATAAAAGGCCAAATTATTGTACAGTCTTGATTAAAAATAAACTATTTAAGTTTAAGACACTAGTTTCCATTCTGCATTTCTCTTCCTCAATCTGAATGTGAAATTCTATGATGTTATGATCACTCCTGCCCAGAGATCCTTAAATCGCTGGGTAATTAACCTATCTTGTCTTATTGAGGTAAAGACAACTTAATACTCTATTTTTACTATTTCCCCCACTCTGACTTTATTTGCTGGTGCACTCCTAAATTTGAATAAATTCTTTAAACTAAGGGTAAGGTAGGCACATGCAATGCATTGTGCAAATTGGCAATAGTGGCAGAAGTCTGCAAAATTCAATTTAGTTAGGACATCATTTTTCTGATTCGTCTTGAATGTGTTGCTTTTTAGGAAGAAAGCTTTTATTATGTTCTGGATATTTTGTATCTTTAAGATTAAATGCTAATATCAAATCAACCATGTATAATAGAACACAGAGATAACAAGGTGTAGAGCTGGATGAACACAGCAGGCCAAGCAGCATCAGAGGTGCAGAAAAGCTGACGTTTTGGGCCTAGACCCTTCTTCAGAAAATAATAGAACACAGCAATCTTAGTAATCCCATTTGTGCAATACTATCATGAATTTCAACACAATCATCTGACATTATAAACCTGGTTTTGATAATACCAGAGTACTTTGCTAATCTGAGATGCATCTATTGTCATGATGCCTCTGTAAGATGTGTGTGTCGTCCTTAGCACTGGACAGAGTTTCAGAGGCTATGTTAACCAGCAATCCAGAGGCCTTGATAAATAAAGCAGTGAGATTTGAGTTCAAAACCCCAACCTGCATATCAGAGAATCAGAATCCTGTTTTAAAAATGTATCTGTCAGCCAGGCCTCCCTGGCTGTTCCAGCTTAACAATCCCAATCAAGGATCCCATACTCAACGAGGTCTATCTGGCCATTGTTCCAGTCACTATACATGGTATGGGCAATACATGGCAGAAATGCCACATTTAGAGAATGACTTTAAAAAAAGGAGGGTGATAGGGACAGGGAAGAAAAGATCAGACAGCAAATGGAGTCTTCTTCTTCCATATGTCAATTACGAACTCAGCAGAACTGGATTATCAAAGTAATCTTGCTTCAGCAACTTTGCAACTGGCAGACAGCTGCAGGAGGATTGTGAATCTAACCCATTTATTTGAAAGTTTGAAATGAAGTGCAAGAATGTACATAATATTCCTCATGTACTGTTGCCCCTTTCAAGATTCTGTTCAATGATTTCACTGGCATCATTCAGTCTGTCAGGTACATAAGTCATCAGCAAACCACATTTAAACTAGTGAGGAAGACAGATTCCTCTCTTGCTTATCCACATTATAATCCATCATCCCTGTCCTACACCAGCGTTTCGCACAATTACAGAACTCTTTCCTATTACTGCAGAATGATTATGTCTGTATATACCCATCTCGGTTTAGTACACAGCGCTGGTATTATTAAAGCCAGCTAGATGTTAGTCTTAAGAATGCTGACAAATATCAGAGAAAATTGCACACTTGAGATTATTTGTGCTACATGGCCTAGATTTTCTGACTGGGCTTGTCGGAAGATAGGTTGATGTGTGATTTATTCCTTCTCAACACATTAAGCACTGACTCCAGGGTAATTTCTGGGGTCAGCCTCATTAAATGATGATGAGCAAGCTTCAGATTAAAAAAAACATAGTCCTGTAATAGCAGAAAAGGGCAGAAAATGTGTCACTTCTGATGGATGGTGGAGAAATACTTAAGTAAGAGAACATGAGGTCTTGGCATGCAGTGCAGCTATTTTGTAAGTAGGAAATGGGCACCCACAATCTGAATAGTTACGGTCCCTATTGCCAAGTTTGTTGAATTCACGGCTAGGTACTCAAGCTATGTGAAACAAGTATGAAGTCGATAAGATGTGAATTATTGGCCTAATGTCTGTTAAAAGATCCTTTCATAAATTGGGTATCTTCTAAGTGAACCGGCACTCAAACACATTCAATGGGTTCTATGGCAACCAAACACAGGCATATTTTCTTCCTGAGCCAAGATGAGAGGGATTGAACTCCAGTCACGAACTTCATTCTCTCCCAGGATTTACTGCAGGGCTGCTGCATGTGGCGGGCTGCCTGAGCTGGGTTTCTTCCATGCTGGGAGATGCCCCTGGAGGCAGGGACAGCAGCAATCTCCTGTCTTCAGTATGTGAATGAAGCTTGTTTTTTAATCAGTCTCACAAGGAGGGAGATATGGCAGTTGGCTGTTCCTCTGTGGCCTCGATTTGGGGAGCGGAGCTAGGAGGAGGTGAGAGAGGGGCGATTATCCTTTGAAATAGCAAGAAATCAGAAAGTTAACAGCAGGAACCAGGCTGGGATTCATCAAGAATTTCTGCTTGTCTTTAAAGCATATCTTGAAGCCTTATCACATGTGACTCTTTCTGTCAGCTAAATGTGCAACAGGGTATGATTTTGAAAAGGAACTGCCTTCTTTTGGATCTTTGCCTAGATTTATCTGAGGAAGAGGAAAAAGATTACAGAAGATCTGGCCTGACAATAGGTCACTCTAACTGTCCTTTCCAAGTCCTAATTCATGGATGTCAACTTTATGGAATTTTGATATGGAGCTAGAAGAGAATACATTAGACAAGATACACAGCTAAGTAACAATGACGGTTACAACAGAGTGGGAAGAACAGCCTGGTGCTTTGGAAGACTGAGTTACGTCACTGTTTAAGTTAGAAGTTTGTGATACGTGGCTATTTGGTTCCTGTTTTTCAAAGGAGAATCTTAATGTAGGCATACAGGAGTACATCAGAAATGGTATTTAGGAGAAGAATTAATTGCATCAATGTTTCACACCATACTGAAGTATGTGGCAAGTCTAGACTCATCAGCAACGTTGCATTCCATTGCCGCCAGTAGCTATTGCTTTGATTATAGAAGAATTGGACTTATTTTTAAATGGCTGCAATCTCAAAGTAGAATGGGTCATTGCAAAGGTATATGATAGGAGGGGACACATATGAAAGTACTGCCTCTTGATGCATCTGGAACCTCTAACCTCCAACCTTTCAATGCCTGCAGCAATGCCAGAAAACACAAAGATCCAGGCAATCCATGTGGAGGTGCCTCATCCTGCAGAAGGTGCCTTCAACTGCTATGAAGTGAGGATTGCCTGAATTTAAACGGGTTCTGTTGCCACACAGCACCCATTCACCACATGCATTCATTCATTAGATGAAGGATCTGATGTGTTTCAAAAGGATAATTACACTGGATTTAGGAAAGTCATTTTTTAAAATTCATTTGTGGGATGTGGGGGTCTCTGGCTGGCCAGCATTTATTGCCTGTCCCTAGTTGCCCTTGGGAAGGTGGTGGTGAGTTAGCTTCCTGATTTGCTGCAGTCCATCTGCTGTGGATTGACCCACAATGCCATTAGGGAGGGAATTTCACGATTTTGACCCAGTGACAGTGAAGGAATTTGTGATTTATTTCCAAGTCAGGATGATGAGTAACTTGGAGGGGAAATTGAAATTGGTGGTTGTCCCATTTATCTGCTGCCCTTGTCCTTCTAGATGGAAGTGGTCGTGGGTTTAGAAGATGCTGTCTGAGGATCTTTGGTGAATTTGTAGATAGTATACACTGCTGCTAAATAGTGTCTGTGGTGGAGGGAGTATATGCTTCTGGATGTAATGCCAATTAAGTAGGCTGCTTTGTCCTGGATGGTGTCAAGCTTCTTGAGTGTTCTTGCAACTGCACTCATCCAGGGAAGTGGGGAGTATTCCATCACACTCCTGACTTGTGCTTCGTGGGTGATGAACAGGCTTTGAGGAGTCAGGAGGTGAGTTACTTGCCACAGTATTCCCAGCTTCCGGCCTGCTCTTGTAGCTACTCTGTTAATGTGGCGCATCCAGATGAATTTCATGTTAAAGAACAATAGCTGCACACAATTACATAACAGCTTATGATTGTGTACAATTGGCCAAATTTGGGAGCTGTATTGTAGCTCATATGAGAATAGCAGGCGTAGAAAATGGAAAGAACTGTTACTGCATTCAGCACATGTCTGGTTTACAAGAATATCTTACATATGCGATATACACAAATTTCCCTTGTTGATAAAGAGTTCTGTGTCATTGGCTTTTCGTTCTACTGTAGCTCCCCTTTGCCTGTTGATATTCCTCTCTATTTATTTCCAAAACCATGCTTCTTTGCACGGCAATCTTATGCAGTATGCAGAGTCCACAGCAACCCTAGAAATTCTCATTGGACTGGAGCAAAGGCACAATGATTGAGGGATACGAAGTGCTGCTCAGCATTCTCGCGGTATGTTTGATAATAAAACTCTAATGGAGACATTCACATCATTACCTCCGTGTTCAGTTGGTGTCCTGGGAAACCACAGAAGTGTCATAAACCATGCTGCAGACGATGTCTTCAGTCTCCTGGGAATCTCCCTAAGACTTTTCAGGATCAAGGATTGATGGCATCTCAGTGTGCCTGAAAATGAAGACATTATGACAGCTGCCGGAGAAGTGAATATTTATTTGCGTTATGTAGGGCTGATGGTTTGAGATGAGTTGCGCATTCAGAGTGGAATTCTATGTCAGTAATAGTAATGTATTTGTGGGATTTGTTCCCAAGCATTTTCAGCAACCTTACCACTTTGCAAAATTGGCGAGCCTGTTCATGCTGCCATTGGTTACCCATTGCAGAAGTGATGAACTGCAGGCTTGAGCAAACAATGTATCTGTGGGTGACTTTGCACATCCATGTGTTTCTGATGTTTGTGCAGTAATGGTTGTATAACAAGAGCCTAATGGATCATGATGGTATGAGAATGTAATATCACATAATAGGAGAGTGAGCTGGAGATAGAAATTATTAAGGAGTCACTCCGAGCTTATGTAAGATCCACGACTGTATTGAGTGTTAGTCTATAAATAAAGGTTGTTATTCAAGTGTACCCAGACTGCTGCAGTGTCACGTAACAGACAGCAAGATCTCCTGTCACACTGACCAGAAGGTAAGAAAATATTCACAATACTGCCAATAAGAGATTGAAAGAACATAATTGAGCTTGTAGCCTGTACAGATGTGGCAACATCCACATACTTAGCTCATTTGGATGTTGAGCTTCTAAAAGGGATATCACTCCAAATATGAAAACACAAATAACATCCTCCTTTCTTCCCAAAGGTAGCTCTCATATACTACAGGTGAAAATGCATAAACATTGGATAATAATAAAATTAGTTATGCAGTGATAGGGATTGTAAAGTTTACAAGTACGCAAATCTAAGAGTCCATATATCTCTTTGGTGGTTTGGAAACTCTTCCAAATCTCATTATGGTGTAATCTTTTGGAAGTATGGATTTCGCCCTTGGTAGGTCTTGGTTTGCAGATGTATTGACAGCTTGTTGATTATTGGTCTGGAGTTCCACCACACTGTCATCATCTGGGAATGTTCTTTTGTGTTTGCTGTATACAACTGGCATCATGTACTATTTCCTCAGCTGTCTTCAGTTCCTCTTCAGACTTGCTCCATTAGGTGTTATGATTTTATCGCATGTCTAGGGCTCATTGCATACTTTGGCAACCACTGTGGGTAACTGTGTTCCCACTGTGCGATGTTTGACTCTGATCTTTTGGTCTACATGTAGTTGATCTTCTTCCATACAAGCATGTTGATCCTCCATCATTTTCATCCTCACTTGCTTGTCAGGAAATGTGTCCTATATCTTGGAGCATTTGGATTGGTGGCTACTTGGCAAGATCCTTCTTATTTGTGTCCTAAACATGATCTCTATTGGCAATAACAAGTCCATATCCAGAAGTGTAGCTCTGGGGTGTAACATAGTGACATAAAATTCCTGTTTTTTTTTGTTCTTCAGGATGTGACTGAGCACAGACTGAGTTTGCCACACAGCTTGCTTGTTATTTTTTGTCCTGACTGCAGTGCTTATGCTGTTTGCTGCACCAAATGCATGCAGGTGTTGCTGTTCAGTTACAATGGCCTCACATTTTCGGTGAATCAATTTTGTGAGATTTATTTCTTTATCAATGTTTTCTTTCATTTATTTTCTTGCTTTGAAACAATTAGTTAGGTTTTGAGGTAATCACTACCTCCACTATTTGCTTTGACAGTTCAGCCTTAGAAAAGTTACATTCGTTGCCCTCGTTGTCGATCCACTAACAAGTTGATCTATTGAATCTGTCACTATTGCCTATAGGACATCAATCCCTATCATTGAATTCTAACGTTGACTTTTACGTGCAGTTGATATTCCAGCACTTTCACATTTTTGTCGGAACTTTCTGGTCCAATAATCTTAGGTATTGACTTGTCTAATCTCTCAGTATCAACAGCTATCTATACCTTCATAGTTTGTTTAACTGGTTCTGTAGCTGCTTGGTCTATGAAATATAGCTGCATCCTTTGTTTTAAAAGTTTGAACTTAGATGGGAAAACAATGGCTTTCCAATTCATACCGAGGGATTTGATATCCTTTTTTTGTGCTTTCAGTACAGTGTACAGCATTCTTAAAGAAAATGTAGCTTGAAATTTGTTTTATGTCTCGTTCTTCTGGCTCTACACTCTTCCAGGTGCAGCCTGATTTCATTTCTTGTGTTTGGATTTAGGCACACTTTCTCTTAACTTAGCATGGGGGTGACTACTGACAGCCATTCATATCGGAAATAATCTTCGAGATTTGAATCAGTTGGCTGCCTACATGAACCTAGCCGACTCAAAAATACTAGAGTGTGCAAAGAACTTTTTTTCTTCTGTTTTCTGCACTGTGGGAACTTCTAAATTGTTATTGTATTTTACTTACAGCTATCTCATGGCCTTCAGACATGTAAGTCTGCTTTTTTTTTCAAATACTCTTATGTTATCTAAATATAAAACACATGATGTACATAAATTCTGTTTATTTGAAGGTCTCTGGTTGGTTTATTTACAGCTAATCTAATACATAGAATGCAGAATACTCTCCAAACAGTCTTTGCCTCAAACGCAACACAACAGAAAGCATGCGACGTGTGGTCATACAACATTACCCAAGTAGTTAGACCATTTCCATTTTGAGCCTCTTAAAGGGGCATCACTCCAAGTAATATAATATAACTGTTTATATGGGTAGAAATGATAGAAAATAAAATGTGTAACGTCATTCTGTTTTTAGCACTAAGTTACATATTCAATATTCAAAACCTAAATGGTGCCAAATGTGCCACTGACCTAATCATTGAATTGAAATGAGGCCAAAAATGGGTTTTCAATCCAAATCTTATGATGATAACACTTGTTACTCGTGCTGTTAAAGTGCATTACAAAGCATTGGGCATTAATTAACAAAGTGGTTGTTGTTTTTGCTGTGGTAATGCAGAAAAGTAGGTTAAAGCATTATTTTTAGATATATAATAAAGATAGAGACTCAATGGAAATATTTGACAAGGCTTATTTTACTGCTGAACTGTCACATCATTCACCTCACTAGAAGGCTATGAGCTATAAGTTTATTTTTTGGGGATTATACATTAGCTTGGTAATAACTCAGCACAATATTTATGGAAAGTGTCAATGGATAAATTATTTTGTCAGAAGCATTTGAGAAGAAAAGGATTTAGAGCCACTTGGGAAAGTGAAAGAAGTGTTTCCCAAAACTAACAAAAACTATGCTTGAATACTCAGCAGGTCTGGCAGTGTCTGTGGAGAGAGCAAGAGAGTTAATGTTTCAAGTCCGGTAAGACTTCTTCAGAACTAGAATGATATCAGAAATTAGCCGTTGTACTAACAGGAAAGATTCCATATGTTTGGGGTTCTTTTCTGTTGAAAAATGTAGGGGATTCTAATTATCCACAGAATGGTTAGAATGTGGAACCATTATGCTATAGAGAATTGACGCTACTAGCCTAGATGCCTATAAGAGGAAGCTAGATAACTACATGAGGGAGAACAAACATTGAAGGATGTAGAGTTAAATACAACATGGCTCTGTGGGACATGGATCTGTGCCATCAACTAGTCTGCGTGTGCTTCTGTCAAAATCTGGAATTGTCTTCATAACAGCACTTTAGATGTATTCACAACATATGGACTGCAGCAGTTCAAGAAAGCTGCTCACCATCACCTTCTCAAGGCAATTAAGGAGAAACATTAAATGATGGTTTTGCCAGTGATACCCAAATCCCATGGTAGCATTAAAAATGACTTTTAATGTTTTTTCTTCATCTTTTGAGCTTTTGCTTCTTTGGAGAACTAAAAGCCACTAAAACTAAATATTCATTATGGATGCATGAAAAATCGCATAAAATCACGTTTATCTTTAACAGCATTGCAATAATTAGGAACTCTAGAGGGGATTTTCCATAACCAAGTAATGTAGTTGTGCTCTTTACACAAGTATTCTCTCATTACCTTAGTCCTTGAGTTGTATTAGTTATCCCTCAGATGCCAAATAATATTTCCCACTTCTAATGAACTTTTACGTTTCACAAAGGACAAAACTTACTTGTATACTCTATAAGAAAAACACTGCAAGTATAGGCATTACATTATGTTTTACTCTTGCTGTGGGGATATAAGGCCTTTGTAAATGCTTCTTGCAAATCTCATTTTAATGCTGTTTTTAAATCTGTAGTTTCTTCCTCAGAGCACCTAATTTGCCTCAGAGCATTTTATGATCTGCGTTTTAATTTTGGTATTCCACTGCAGCTGCGGGAATGACGCATTGCAAATTTAATATGCTGTTTAGATAGTGTCAGCTTATTTTCAAATTGCCTTGGTGTATATTTGATAAATATTGATTAGAGAACTGCTAACACTAGTCCAGTGAGCATCAAATGTCACAGTTTTGCAGAGCTTTTAAACTATTGACACAGAGCTTAGAAATCTCACGTTTTCAAATTATACTTTAATGGTATAAATTAATGTAAATATATTCAAATCAATCAGTATGTTTAACACCAGGCTATTTCTAGAGTGTTTTCATAACTGCTCTACATGTCACCGATTTGTACTGGTTTGTTTATAGGGTAATTCCAAGATTTAAGTATTACATATCTTGTACTGATCCATTTTCAGAAAAAAAAAGATATTTTTGGAAGTCTTACATGTGTTTCAATTTACACATGTGTATCTTTCGAGTAATTATAATATTTTTGATGTATTGGTTTGTTTCATGGTTTGCTGTTGGTTTCCTCTAATGGCTTTGCCTTGTTCACAACACAGTTCTTGCTGATTCCAGAAATCACTTGAATATTCTCAATTTTGTTTCAAACTCAGATATCCCTTTTAAAATTTATGTGAAAAGTAGCCTGGAATTCCTTACTGGCAGTCTTTATAAAAATTTTTAACAATTGGTCAACGGTAGATTTAGCCATTCAATTAAATATGTAAAATATACACAAAATTATTGAAAAAAAAGAAATTGAAATATGCTTGCTGAAAGATTTGCGCAAGTCTGAAAAATTACAACAGGAAGTCACACTTTGAAAAGGTTAAATATATTTTTTTATGGAAATTTCTTATTAATGATTGTAGCCAAGACTGACTCGTGGAAGTCTGATGTAAGTATTATGCTTAATGGAAGTGAAGATAGTCTCTTTTAGAGGAAAGAAGGTTAAGGAGAGATCATAAAGGCTTGTGTTGGAGTAAATAGGGAGAAAATGGCAAAATAATCTCCTTGAATATATGCAGAGAGCTAGCACCCTCCAACACCAACCAATATATTCCAGGGGCTCAACACTTTCCAGGAAACAAAGACCTGCTGACATCTAGTCTATTCCTATCCTCGTTTCTCATGAATATATTAAACTGGTAAAATCTGTCGATGGGAATGAAATCTTCCACTTTAATTATTTTGTTTAACATCTATCAGCTCACCTCTATTCCTGTGCTGCGTAATATAAATTCATCAAATTCCATGGGATTATCTGAACACAGGAATCTGAGATTCTTCAGGTTAGCCCACCTCTGGACTTTTTACAAGGCCGTTTTATTTCCCACCATGTGGACTGGCAAAAATCAGGCATTTTACTCCTGATACTGCTGGTTTAAGCAACATAACAAGTGTCAAAAAGTTGTTCTTTGACTTGTACTGACCGGTTCAACTAATATGACATAGTATCCTTTAAGTACAGTTTCTCTACATTGATCTTAATCAGGAATCTTCAGTGATATGCACATAATAACACCAAAATCATTTGATCTCTCTCTTTAGGTATTGTCTGAAAATTATGTGCGTATTCAGCATTGACCCCACTAACATGCATAGCACTATGCTAATCTACATTTAACATCATACATCATTTTGTGCCCCACTCCCTCTTCTGCATCTTTTGTGGACAAGATTATGCTTGAAACTTTCTGTACATTCAAAACCACCGTTCAGGGTCATTAATAAAGATTGTGAAGAATGGTGGACTTAGGACTGATCCCTTGGGAATACTTTTTGTCTCAGCTGTTAGAAAAATGAAACATTTCGGCTTTGTGTGACTGGAGCCATTTGTTAAACCTGCATTTCAAAATTATGCTGACGTGACAAGATTCCATCTTGTGAAGTAACTACATGCATGGTACCTTATCAAGCACTTTCCAGAAGTTCAGATAGACAATGCTTCCCTCATCCACCTCCATAGCGAATTGCTCAAAAGATATTTATTAGATGAGTTAGATATGACCTATTTTTTCTCAGCAGCTGTGTTGTGAATTTCTAATATTCTGTTCCCTTTCCCAGGCTGTTTCTAAAGCTTATGTGTGCTGAAATACATCAGATCTTTCATTGTTTGTTGTGTACTTATGATGCTTTTTGCCAGGATTATAAAATAATAAAAGTTTTACTTTACTGCATTTACCCATTCTTATAAAATCTGCCTCCCTTTCTCCAAGCCTTAATTTCATACTTCGACGCAGTTTCATAAATGTTCAATCAAATGTCTGTTCACATATGGACTTGAATAGTAAAGATTGCGAGGCTATTCAAGTGTTTAATTGGAGCTGAGTTTAATCTTGCCCCTACCTGGTGCTGTATTTATATGTTCGCCAGCAGACCTCACTGGTTAACATGATTAGGAGCAGGTATCTGGGCTGATTACTTTTTAACCTCTTTCCCCAAATAAGGGGCACTCCTAGCAATTATATTCTCCAACCAAGGCTCAATAGCTTTAACACAAGACCATCTTGATTGATGTACCTCAGTGCAATAACAGGCAGTGCATTTAACTATTGAGTCACTGATTATCTCTGTGTGACCTTCCAAAGTAAACAGTTGATTTACCAGCTCAGCTTTTGAGATTTTCCAAATTGTCTAAGATGTTGGCATGTAGTTTCTAAGCTTCATACAAAATGGCATTAAAATATCTAGTCCGTTTACCGTGGGAGTTAGATATTATCAATAACAGCAATGGCAGATAAGACAAAAATCTGAAGAGCAGGATTTTCATATAAATGTGTTACTATATAAATCATTCCCTTGAGACTAACCAAAATGATACTTAATGTAGAAATTGGAGCAGAGTCAATCTATTCACTGTTATCTCTTATTAAAGAGATTGCTCTGTCAGCGATAATGGATGCACATATGGATCACTAATGTCCTTTAGGGAAGGAAACTGCCATCCTTACCTGTCTGGTCCACATGTGACTCCAGACCCACAGCAATGTGATTGACTCATAAGGAGGGGCAATTAAGAATGAGCAATAAATTCTGTCCTGGCAAGCGAAGCCCTCATCCCGTGAATGAGTAAAAAAATCTAAAAGATACAAGACTGACAAAGTTTATTTAACTAGTAAAAGGGTGGATATTATGTTGCAGAAACATGGGTGGATCATTTGGCCCCTAAGCCCATTACAGCCTTGATCCAAACATGGACAAAAAAGCTAAACTCCAGAAGTGAGGTGAGAGGCTGCATTTGACTCAGTATGCCATCGTGATGCCTTCATAAAACTGGAGTCAAAAGGAATCAGGAGTGAAACTCTCATTTGGTTGAACATCTAACATAAAGAAAGGTGTTTGCAATTGTTAGAGGCCAATCATCTGTGACCCAGAACATCACTGCAAGAGATCCCCAGGTTATGTCCTAAGCCAAATCATTTGAAATTGCTTCATCAATGACCTTCCCTTCATCATAAGGTCAGACATAAGGATAGTTACTGATGATTAAAAAAAGCTCAGCCCATTTACAACACCTCATGCTAAAGCAGTCGTGTCGATATGCAGCAAGACCTGGACAATATTTAAGATTGGGCTGATAAGTGACAAGTAACATTCACACGGCACAAGTGCCAGGTAATGACCATCTCAAAAGAGAGCAATGCCTCAACCAGAAACCGGTTGATATTCAATGACATTACTGTTTCTCAATCACCCTCTGTTAACATCCTGAGGGTTACCATTAACCAGAAGCTGAACTGAATCAGCTATGTAAATATTATGGCTGCAAGAGTAGGTCAGAAGCTCAGAATTTTGCAACAAGTAACTCACCTCCAGTATCCCTGATGCCTGTCCACTGTCCACAGGATTGTGATGGGACATTCCCCATCTGTCTTGATGAGTAAAGCTTGAACAACACTCAAGAAGCTTGAAATAAAAAAAAGAGCACTCTGTTTGATTAGCACCTCGTTCACCACCTCATCTTTCACTCCCTTGATCACCACTGCAGAGTTGCAGCAATGTGTACCATCAACAGAATATAATGCAATAACTCACTAGGTTATAATTACCGTTAAAAAAATAGGAAGTGAGGAAGCTGAGCCCAAGAGGTGAGAGGGGACACAACCAGATGTTGCTGGAAAAGGTCAGCAAGTCTGGTAGCATTTATGAAGAAAAAAATCAGAGTTAACATTTAGGGTCCGGTGACCCTTCCTCAGAACTGAAGGTAGCTAGGAAAACATTGTCTTCTATGCAGAAGATAGGGAGGGGGATGGGGTAGGGAGTAAACAATAGGATAAAGTATAGAGTCCAAAGAGAGAAAAGAGCAGTTAGATCGACAAAGGAGTTGATAGCAATCTGGCTAGGATGGTGAATAGATATTAATGGAGACTGTTAGTGACTAACAACAGGTAGTGTGTAATAGCAGGCTATCTGATAACAAGGCCTGATGTGTGGGGTAGGGGGCTAGGACATGGGAGAGTTTAGGCCCTAAAGCTACTGAACTTGAAATTGAGTCCGGAGGGCTGCAGGGTCCCTAAGCGGAAAATGAGGTGTTGTTCTTCCAGCTTGCGCTGAGCTTTGCTGGAACACAGCAGCAAGCCTGAGACAGAGATACTGGCCAGGGAACAGGGTGGTGTGTTAAGGTGGTAGGCAACTGGAAGCTCAGGGTCTTTTTTGCGAGCAGAACGTAGATGTTCTGTGAAGTGGTTACCCAGTCTATGTTTCGTTTCCCCAATGTAGAGGAGACCACATTGTGAGCAGCGAATGCAGTAGTCTAGATTCTGGGAAGTGTAGATGAAGTGTTGCTTCACCTGGAAGGTATGTTTGGGCCCTTGGATAGTGGGGAGGGAGGAAGTAAATGAGCACCTTTGCTGGTTGCAGGGGAAGGTGCTGTAGGGCTGTGGGGGGTGTTGGGGGTGCAGAAAGAGTGGAACAGGGTGTCTTGGAGGGAATGGTCCCTGCAGAAGGCAGACAGGGAGAGGAGGGCAATATGTGCCCGGTGGTGGCATCTCACTGGAGATGGCAGGAATGGCGTCTGATGATCTCCTGGATGTGGATGCTGGTGGGATGGTAAGTAAGGACAAGGGGAACCCTATCGCTATTGTGGGAGAGAAGAGAAGGGGTGAGGGCAGGAGTGCGAGAGATGGGTCAAACACGATTGAGGGGCCTGTCAACAACGGAGCTGGGGAATCCTCGGTTGAGGAAGAAGGTGGACATTTCGGAGGCTTCCATGTCAAAGTTGGCCTCATCTGGACATATGCGACGGAGACAGAGGAACTGAGGGAGTGGGATGGAGTCTTTACAGGAAGCAAGGTGGGAGGATTATCGTCCAGGTGGCTGTGGGAGTCAGTGGGTTTATTTTTTATAGGTGAGAGGGGAGTGTCAGGTCCAATTGGGGAAGGCAGGGATGGTCAGGCTCATTAGGGAGGGGAGTTGGATCAGGGAGTGGGAGCGCAGTGAGTGGTCAGAACAATGGTCACGGGAGGGTGGTGGTGTGCTGGCTTGGGTTGGGAATTGTCACCTGTGATGGGGAGGAGATGCATTGGGTTAGGCCTGGGGTCTGGATGGCAGTGTGGGATGTTGACTGCAACAGGAGTGTGGGCATTGCCAGGTTCAATGGTGGGATTGGGGTGGAGATTGTCAGGACGTGGAGGGTTTTGGGGAAGCAGTGGGGAGGTTGAGTCCAGGAGATGGAGAGGTAGTGGTGTGTGGTCCGGCCAGATGTGGAGTGTGGCGCTGGATCCAAGACAGGCCAGCAGGAGAAGATGGCTGTCAGATCCTGTAGAGTTGACTCATGGGTAGTGTCAGGTTCAGGGCAATTGTCAAGGGTTTGGGGGTGGAAATGGTCAGGGATTTGTTGGTGAATTGAGAAGTCAGTTTTATCATTACCCGGGAGTCAGTCTTAATCCTCCAACATTTTCTGGGCAATTACTAAGCTTGGCTGAATCAGAACCCTCTGAAGTTTTCAAACTAAAGAGACGACTTGGGAGGATTCCAGGCACAGGATAATTTCCTGTCAATCCCCAACATAACAGCTGCATTGTTTCAGAATAAACCACTGTTTACACCTCCAGCAAACCTGCTTTATTCAAAGAATATTGAAGAATACGGACTTGGTGTCACCCAGCTCAGTAGCAGGCCGGAGGCAGAGTGTGACAAGGACAGTACTTAACAGCTGAAGGTTCAAAACCATGTTCTACACACTCTAAATATGGAAAGTAGTCACTTCATTAGATCTTCCTGCCCCTGCTCAATGTTATTATTGGACACAAAGACACAGAGTCTTTGAGAATGGTATGAAGAGGGGGATGAAAGGGAAACTTGGAGTCCCCGCCCACTCTGCTTTTGCAGCTCTTTTAACCACGTCTTACGAGGTCAACTTTCGACTGGCAGCTGAGATGCACAGCATCTCCCGCACCTTGTATCTTATAGTGAACGTCCTCAGACTGACCAGCCCCTGAAAACTACCTTGGTGAGATGACTCAAAGACAAGAACCTGCCCTAGATGAGAAACCCAAATTGACAATTGCAGATTCTGAAACATCAGCCAATCCTCAAAGACTGAGAACAACCTCTCCCAGCCTTACTGAATTGGTATTACCAGTCTTTTCAGACAAACAGTTTGAACTCAGCAGTAGGGTATGCTGTAGTGTATCCTTGCAAGTGCTTGTCAGAAGTAGATAGCTGGGTAGATTTGAAACTGTTTACTTAGAAATTTAAAACTGCTTAATGAAAAGTCCTGTGAAGAGATTGATAGAGTTTTATTAAAGTACAATTGTAGAATCTGATAAATATTATTTTTTTCTTGAAAATGTGCTCAATACAGTTGTGATGAAGGGTCTAGGCCCGAAACGTCAAGCTTTCCTGCTCCTATGATGCTGCTTGGCCTGCTGTGTTCATCCAGCTCCACACCTTGTTATCTCTGTTAGACCTTCCCCTGATGCTTGTCTGCTTTGTCTATCTGAATTTCTGCATTAAAAGGGTTACTGCGAAGTGGTCAAGTTTAGTGAGGGCACATTTACCCACCTTTCATTTTACAGTAAGAACTGTACTCAATCAAGACAAAGATCTCTTGCTATTTCACTTCCATTGTGTGACATAGAATGTGAAAGGGACCTCCTTTTCACTCTGAAAATACAGGAAATAAACATTCTGATTGAGGTTATGCTTTTCATGGGTGAAATCTGACCATGTTTGCAAAGGAGAGTAATGCTTACCATGGGATTTCTTTGGATACCTGAAAACACAATCCTCAGTTGCTTAAAGCTGCACTGAAGTAGAAAATTCCATTCAGTGTTACCTTCCTCTATGTCACTGTGCCTCCATTGGCTCAGGCAAGTTACTCTGTGCTCTAAAAATGAAAATGCCCCCTCTATCACAACCTCTGAAGCAGGATGCCAATGTTTAATTTTCTGCTACAACAATGTGATTGAAATGATAGTGGTATGTAGATCCTTTACAAAATAAGAGGAAAACATTGCATTTAGACTTGGCTGGGATAGTTCTTCGGAATGCTGACATGGGTACATTCATTTCATGCATTTAGCTTGGATTTGCTTAGAAAAGTATGACTAATACTGTCTTCATTGATATTAAAAAGGAACCTTTATTAATCATGCGGTATTGTGAACTACACTGACAAAGCAATATGAATGCAATTAATAATCTTCTGATTTTGTAAAACAACCAGTTCTGTAGAATTGTGTTCTCCTCTTGTATTGCTGGTCTTGGACAGAAAAACATGCCATGATATTATTGACTTTGATCAATAACGCATTGAGGACCTTGTTAAAACACCTTTGTTCGGCAAACTGGCCGACCGTACATGTGTTCCCCGTTCTAATATGAATGGAGCATGCTGAATAAAAGACATGGATCATGCCGACTTTAAGGTCATCTAGCAGTGCCAGTTTGAATACTGGATGTCAATCTTAGGTCTTCTTGAAGGAAGTCACGCAGTTTTGGCAAAGTCTTTGTGCTTATCATCAGTCTCCTTGAGAACAAGGTGCATCATTATGTGGGACAGATAAGAGCAGAGGAATACAGAAACAGAAATTGCTGGCAAAACTCAGCAAGTCTGGCAGCATCTGTGGGGAGAAAGCAGTGTTAGCATTTTGAGTCACGTAACTCTACATCAGAATTTTTGTAAAATGTTGCCCGAATTAAAATGAAAGCAAGTCTGCGAGAGGAGCTGCAGATTGTTTTGTGCATTTGAGTTGTTAATAGTCACATTTCACAACAGTGTCTCATTATTTCTCTGACTGGGTATTCTGAGAATCTCCTGGTCTGCCCTCCTGCCTGCTCAGGTACGCATAATCATAGATGTTTGAAGTCTGAAGGCATTGTTGCACAGAATTCCCAAAAGACATCATGAATTTAGGTTGTCATGACCACCTAGCAACTTTCATATTCTGTATTATTGCAGTGCTCACCTGTAATTTGCTAGATTCATTGAGTTTAATTTTGCAAAAGGCATGCTGGCGTTAAATTTACTATTAAATTGTCATAACCAACAAATGACAATACTGAACACTTGAGTTAGCCAATCTCAACACCTGGCATCCTTGGATCGAGGATGAGAAATCCATTTGCCTTACCAACTGGTACAAAGTATACATTTATGACTTCCCTGAAAGACAGGAGCAGACTGGGCCATGACGCACAGTATCTGTAGGTTGAAATATTCCACCAGTGTTCCTGTGCTTGCACAAAGAATAACCACTTCAGTGAACATACCAAAATGTGCACATGGTACCATACTCAACACTAACCACTGCTATTAGAAGTCAGCCATGGGTGCTTATCCTTATCCAAGTATATGCTCTAACAGTGAGGTGAAGTACCTACTAAGGAAGTTATGCTAAACCTTTTTAAAACATTGGTTAAGTCCAATGAAAATCATTGTGGCCAATTCTGGACACACTGCTTCAGAAATAATATCAAGATCTTGGAGAAAGTACTGAGGAAATTAACTAAGATAACAAGCATGGGGCTGGATGAACACAGCAGGTCAGGCA